>JALGBA010000878.1:0-208189 GCA_023970755.1 Azemiops feae
CTCCCTCCCTCCCTCCCCTGCTTTTTTTTTAAACTGCCAGAGGCTCCAGGAAGAGGTAGCAACAGGCAGGCAGTGGTGGGCAAAGGCTTCCCCTCTCCCCTGTCATTGCCTCTGCGTGGCTTGGCTCAGCTCACCTCTCCCAGACCTGTGCACATGTTTGTGTGTGCGAGCGCGCACGCCGGGATCACTGACGCTTTCCAGGAGATCGGCACTTCTTCTGGACTCAGCAGACGCGCCGGGATCAGTGCCGCTTTCCAGGTGATCGGCGCTTCTTCTAGGCTCAGCAGACGTGCCGGGATCAGTGCTGCTTTCCAGCTGATCGGCACTTCTGGGCTCAGCAGTCGCGCCGGGATCAGTGCCGCTCGGCGCTTCTTTGGGGCTGTCAGGGCTCAGCGGAAGCGCCAGGATCAGCGCCGAGCTCCAGCAGGAGCCTGGCACTGATCCTGGCGCTTCCACTGAGCCCTGACAGCCCTGAAGAAGCACCAATCAGCTGGAAAGCACCGCTGATCCTGGCGCTTCCGCTGAGCCCCGACAACCTCGAAGTGCCGATCAGCTGGAAAGCGGCGCAAATACTGGCGCTTCCGCTGAGCCCTGACAGCCCCAAAGAAGGGCCGATCAGCTGGAAAGCGGTGCTGATCCTGGCGCTTCCACTGAGCCCTGACAGCCCTGCAGCTCCAATCGTCTTGCTCAGGCTTCTGCGGTGCTGCGCCGGTTCAGCTCATTCCCCTCCCCCGCTACCACTTTTCTAGGATGGTTGCGTACCACCTGCCAGGTGCCAATGTACCACAGGTGGTACGCGTACCACCGGTTGAAAAGCTCTGGTCTACATTATCAAATGCCTTACTGAAGTCCAAGTAAATTATATCCACAGCATTCCTCTGGTCCACAAATTTTGTCACCTTGTCAAAGAATGCAATAAGGTTTGACTTGCATGATCTGTTTTTAACAAACCCATGTTGGCTTTTGGTTATGACTTTGTTTGCCTCTGTTCACTGATTTGTTGCTTGATTACCTTTTCCAGAATCTTCCCAGGTATTGAGGTCAGGCTGATAGGTCTGTAGTTTTCTGGATCTATTTTTTTCCCTTTTTTGAAGATGGGAGCTACATTAGCAATGGAGATAGTAGACACCTTTGTCTTGTATGTTTTTTTATAGTAACATTCTCTGTAAAATCTCCATTTACAATTACTTTGGCTGTTTGTCTAAAATATATTTTTTGATTATATTTATATTTTTTTCTCCAAAGTCCTTCCAGTTTAATTGTTGTAACATAAATTGCCAATTTATGTTATCAAAGGCTTTCTGTGCATCTAGTAAAATTAGTGCCATTTGTTTCCCTGGATGCATTTCATAATATTCCAGTGTATCCATAATAATTCTTAAATTATTTTTTATTTGTCTCTTTGGTAAAAATCCATTTTGATCTGAATGGATAAATTCAATCAAAAATCTTTTCGGTTTCTCTACTATTATTGAAGGAAAAAATTTATAATCCACGTTTAGTAGTGATATTGGTCTGTAGTTCTTTATCTGAGTCAGATCTGAGTCTTCTTTTAGAATTAAGGTAATATTAGCTTCTGTCCAGGTATTTGGTAGTTTGGCCTCTGATAGTATCTCATTACAGACTTCTTTCATTGGTAGGCTTAATGTGTCTTGTAGACATTTATAGAACTTTGCCGGTAGCCCATCTGGTCCTGGAGTCTTGTCATTTTTTTGTCTTTTTATAGTCTCCATCAATTCCATCACTGTTATTTTTTCATTTAACATATTTTTAAAATCTTCAGGTATTTTTGGTAATTTGGCTTTTTCCATATATTGAATTATTTTTTCTTTAACAATTTCTTCTGTGTCATAGAATTTTTCATAAAATTCTTTAACTATTTTTTTTGTATTGTTTCGTTTTAAAATTGTAGACATCCTTTCCCATCTTGTAGTTTATTTATCAATTTCTTCTCCTTTTTTCAATTTATAGGCTAACCATCTACCCGGTTTATTAGCATTTTCAAAAAAGTTTTGTTTTGCCCTTTTAATTTGTTGGGCCATTTCTTCAGCTTCTATTAAGTTTAGTTTATGTTTTATTATCTCCATTTGCTTTTTAAAAATTTTCTTTTGTGGGTCTGCTTGTAATTCTAATTCCAGTTTTTTAAATTCTTCCTTTAACGTTGTTTTTTTTTTCCTTATTCTTTTTTTGCCATATAAGTTATAGCTAAGCCTCTGAAGTATGCTTTGGCTGTATCCCACACATTTGAAGCAATGTGTCTTCTTTCTTATTTTCTTTAAAAAATAATTCCATTTCCTTTGCTGCTATTTGTATAAATTCTTTCTCTTTTAATAAAGCTTGATTCAATGACCATCTAAATTTTTTCTTTATTCCTTTCCAAGACATCTTTATCGGATTATGATCTGCCCATATATTGGTTTCTATCTCAATCTCATGTATATTCATTCTTAGTTCAGAGGATAACCATATCATATCAATTGTGGACCATGATTTGTGCCTATTCAAATAAAATGTATGCTGGGATTTTTTTGGATTTTTTTCTCTCCACATATCCTGTATACAGATTTCTCCTGCCATTTTGAGAAAAGCCTTGGGTAGTATATTTCTTCCTTTCCCCCCTATTTTGCTGCTTTTATAGTCTAGCTTTCCATCTACAATTGCATTAAAATCTCCTACTAAGCAAATGTTTTGATATTCTGTTTCCACTATTTTCTTATGTAGTTTTTGGTAAAATTCTTCTTGTTTGTTATTTGGTGCATATATTGCTACCATCAGTGTCTGTTTTTGATTTATCATTGTTTCCACCATTAATATTCTTCCTTCTTCATCTGCGTAGACTTGTTTAGAATCCATTGTCTCTTTAATATATAAAACTATTCCTCTTTTCTTTTGTTGTGCTAATGAGAAGTAAAGTTTCCCAATTTTTGGGCATTCCAAAAGTTTATAATGTTGTCTTTTTATATGTGTTTCTTGGAAGCAGACTATATCCATTTTTAGTTTTTGTAATTGTATATATTTTTTTTCTTTTTGAGGGGGAGTTCAGTCCATTTATATTTATTGACAGGATCCCGTTTTCCTTCTCCATTTTCTTTACATATTCAGGGTAGATTTGATTTAAATCAAGTCGATTTAAATCATGATTTAAATCACTAGTAAAAAAGCTTGATTTAAATCAATTCAATTTAAATCATAATTTTTAAAAGAGCAACTGTCATCTCTGTCCCGCAGCGGCTCCTCCTCTGACCCGCTGTTGACTCACCAACAG
Source organism: Azemiops feae (assembly GCA_023970755.1). NCBI lineage: Eukaryota > Metazoa > Chordata > Lepidosauria > Squamata > Viperidae > Azemiops > Azemiops feae. The sequence goes on from JALGBA010000878.1 coordinate 3,266, forward strand.
TCCCATTCATTTTAATGGGACGGCTGGTGATGCGGCAGTGACACAACAAGGTGAGGGACTTGGCGGGCAGCAGGTGAGTGGATGCCCGCTAACAGGCACTGCCATGATGGATCTGAAATGACAGGTGCTCTTTAAATGTAAGGACTCATTCTTGCTGGTAGTTAGAATCTTTAATATTATTTGCAAACAAAATGAAGGTTTCCTATTTAGAATAATAAGCTGTCAGGTTAGTAAAACAGCTATATCAGAACTGATTTTAGGTTAATAGGTTAATCACACATAGCTGGAAAACTACTCAAATTCTTTTATTTAACTAAAACACTTAGAGCCTGGTACAGATGCATTTCTCTTCAAAGAACATACAGTTTGTATGTACATAGATTTGCAAAACAATGGGATAAAGGAATATTCCTGAACTTTGTTTTATGATTTATCTCATGGTTACTGTGAAATTGTGTGAGTGCATGTTATCTCAGCTTGCATTGAAGGAGTTTACCAAAAATGTAAATATTGCAGAATATATAGCCTCATGCTACATAACTAAGCTCCATTTCATGCTGAATAAACTAAATTATTAATGTATCTTAAATAGAAAACTATATTTAGATAGATTTTTATTCCAAAAGCATTTTATTAAAATAAATTTGATAAAAATAAAAAAGTCCGATTTAAATAAAAAAATCTGATTTAAATAAAAAAAATCCGTTTTTTATTTTTTTTTAAAAAATCATCGATTATTATTCACCCTTATTTAGGTTTTATTCTCCTAGTTGTTCTTGCCTGTCTCTGTTCTCTTACCTTCGCCCTTCTTCTTGATCTATATTTTCTATTTCTTCTTTCTCTCTTCGTGCAGCTACCTCTTCTGGTGCTACCTCTCCCTGTTTTCTACTGAAGGGATTTTATTGTGCTTATGATTTTATTATGCTTAAGCTTGATATTAGTAGTATTGATATTAGTAGTGATATTTTGTAATCATTTTATATATAACTTCATTTATGTGCAAGCAGCTTTGTAGGTGCCTTATATTGGGAAATTATTTATATAAAAGCAAATGTCTCATACTCTATATACATGTGATTGCTTACATAAACGGAGCAAAGTAAAATTCAGTGGTCCAGGAAATAGGGAGGGGGGAAGGTGAGCTAGCCTGGATTGATGTGTATGAGTTACCACTTTGGAGTTTGTTTTTCTGTACTTTCTTTCTCCTGATACCGAGACTTGAGCCTCTTTGTTCAGAAGGGTTATAAAAGGTGGAAGACATCTTTCCTGGTTGTTGCCTTCATCCTTCTACCAGCCATGAAGAGGGATGAGGTAACTCCTCTTTGTTTTGATCAAAATAAAGTTGTAATTCTTTGCTGAAACCTCGGCTCAGGAATTTCTTTTGGCTCTTTTAAATTTCTGAGTAGCACTGGGACAATTGTGAGGCTAAGTGGAAAACCTTACACTACATTCCCTATCATGTTTGAAGTTCTGAACTTTTTTCTTCAAGAAAAGCTCTGTGTCTCTCATAAAATTCCATTGCTTTGAAAATGGAGTCCAGTCTGTATCTCTTAGAATCCCAGTTGATTAGAATCCCTTCCAGGACCAGCCATCATTCTAAAATTCACTCCTTTTTCAATTAGTTTTTTGGTCAAAAGTTGATATTCTTTTTGTGAGTCTCTTATCCTTCTAGGAATCTGTTTCAAGACTACAATTTCCTTTTCTTTATACCGCAATGGGTCATCTCTCACTCGTGTTCAATATCTTGTCTCTTATTGATTTTTTCACAAATCTTAACATGTACTTCTCTGCGGAGTTTGTTTCTCCTTGCATAACTTGAATTGACTCTAAATATTTGGTCCATCTCTCCTTCCATTTCCTGTTTCCCAATTTCCAGCGCTTCTGCTAACAGATCTATCATCAGATCTGGGAGATCTTCTTTGTCTTCCATTATATTCTGAAATCTTAAAAAATAAGATGCCTTTTCCATTTCCAGAACTGCCACTGAATCCTCCAAATCTTTATTTGCCTGCATCAGCTTTTGATTTTCTTCTTTTATTTCTTCCATCTTTTAGTCAGTTTCCTCTGATTTATCTTCTATTTTCTGAATTCTTTGTTCATTCTTTGTGATCATTTGCTGAAAATTTTCTAATTGAGAGTTTAAATTATGAATTTGTTCATTTATTTTATACAAATTGTCTTTTGTCTCATCATGATTTTTCCTTGTATCTTCTTTATGTGAGGTTATCGCCTCTTGGATTAATTCTAACGTAGACTGCATTTCCTTCTGGAAATTGTTGGCTTTTTCTTACTGAAGCATTGATTCAATTGATCTCTGGTAAACAGGGCTGGGGGTACCGGAAGACGGTGCTGAGGATGGTTTCTTGCCAGTTTTAGTCAAGCTTGGAACGCTCATTTTTCCCCCCACCCTCAAACTCTTCTATCAAGTCTATTATATCCCCTAAATACCAGCCTTATGTAAAACAAGCAATCTTATAATCAATATCACAATATAATATTTAAATTCCAATTTATATTTTAAATCATCCCAAATAGTTCTTGTAGTATTTATTTTTGTAATCCAATAGTCCAGATTATAGGTCCACCACCAAAAGAAGGAAAAAAAGTAAAGAGAAAAAAAGCAATTTGTAATCCACCTGTGTCTTTCAGCACCAAGTCCAAAAGGAAGGATACAGACAGCTCTTCTATTCAAAAAACCAAAAGTTATCAATCAGCAGTCTTTATAATCCAAGGTGTCCACCTGCCCCAGTTAGTAATCCATAGAACCTCCCCAAGAGGAGCTAGCTAAAAATCAATTTTCCCTCTGTCTCTAAGTAGTTCTTAAAGCTGAAAGTTAATCGATGTTTGTAATCTAGGCAGGCCCACTTCAAAATAGTTTATAGTTTCCACCATGCAGAAAAACAACCCAAAGAATTTTTTTTCCTTTTTCCAGCTGCAGTCTGCAAAAGTAAAAGTTTCCAGGAACATTAAAGAGCCTAACTCCACTTCTCTGTGGATTAATGATTCACCTGTGGAGATGGTTACCAGCATCAAATTCCTGGGTGTGCAGTTAACAAGTAGGCTGGCTTGGTCGCTCAACAGCGAGTCACTGGTGAAGCGGCACAGCAGCACCTACATTTTCTGCATTGCATGAGAAAAGCACATCTTCCTTCCCCTATCCTTACCACTTTCTACAGAGGGACGATCGAGAGCATCCTGTCACTACATCACAGTCTGGTTTAGAAAAATCACTGCTTCAGACAGGAAGGCGGTGCAGAGAGTGGTGAGGATGGCTGAAAAGATTATTGGCAGTTCCCTCCCATCCAGGACATAGCACATAAGTGTTGCTTGAGCAGGGTTCATAAGATTGTTTGGGACACTACACATCCTCTTCATGACCTGTTTTCTTTGTTACCTTCTGGGAGGAGGCTCTGTGGTATCCGAAGCAGAACATCCAGATTCAGTCACAGTTTTGTTCCATACAGTATTAACCTTGTGAACTCTAAAGCTTCCTCCTTCCGTTATGTATTCAAGATGGACAGTGATTAATATTTATATGTTACTTATATGTAAGGGTGTAAGTCTATCCACAGGTTGGCAACCTGCGGCTCCGGAGCCGCATGTGGCTCTTTGAGCCTTCTCCTGCGGCTCCCAGCCTCCTCCGCCATTTGCAGACAGAGACAGAGAGAGGCACTTGCGCTTCCCTTCTCTCTCTCTCTCTCTCTCTCTCTCTCTCCCTCCAATCAGGAGCCCCGCGAGGGGCAAGTCCACATGAGAGAGAGAGAGAGAAGGGAAGCGCAAGTGCCTCTCTCTGTCTCTCTCTGCAAATGGAGGAGGCTGGGAGCCGCAGGAGAAGGCTGAAAGAGCCACATGCGGCTCCAGAGCCGCGGGTTGCCGACCCGTGGTATACACCTACACTAATGTAACTTTTCCCCCCTTTTATATTGACCCAAATGCATTCAAGACAATTTTCATCATTGTTGCACTCTATTTCTGTAGAGATGTAATTATTTCTTATATATAGTGCAACTCTACCTCCTCTGTTGGTCTGTTTCTTTTAAATAATTTAAATCCCTCTAGCTGTATGTTCCATTTGTGGGTTTCATCCCACCAAATTTCCGTAATGGCAGTAATATCATATATGCCCTCATTTACTTGAATTTCTAATTCACCCTGTTTATTGCTCATACTCTGTGTATTGGTGTATAGACATTTGAGTCTTTTTTGACTGACCCTGTGTTTACTTTCTACATAATCTGTGTGATGCCTGAGTTCCCCTACTTCCTTACCACCTGTTTGATTAATCTTGGAATGGCACTCACTATTAAAAGCTTGATTTTGCTTGACAGCAAGGTTGATAACAAACATCTATGTTACATGAACTGATAACCCTATTAGTTTTAAATTGCTGGGGACAGAAATGTTCTGTATCAATTAACTCACTGTCCCCGTTATTTAGTTTAAATGTTTCTCCAGAAAATCTGTGAATTTAATGCCAAGTAACTCAGTCCCTTTCTTTGATGGATGCAAACCATCTCTTTTGTACAGTTGTTTTTCACTGGACCAGCTGCAGAAATCATGACTAATATAATCAAAGCCCTCCCCTTTACACCACTTCTTTAGCCACACATTGAACTCTGCTATACGCTGGCCTTTTCCTTTTTGTTCCTTATATACTGGTAAAACTTCTGAAAAAGTGAGCCTATAGCTTATCCTACTAAGTTCCTGCCCCAAGCTCTAGAAATCATTCTGAACAGAAAGTACATCTTTTGGGGACAGATCATGCATGCCAAGATGTACAGTAGCATCAGCATCACATTGTAGTAGGTGGTGTTGATATTATTTATTTCAATTGTATAATATTATTTGTATTTCATAATTCCAGATTCTAATCTTCCCAAAGTGACTTATAAGGTTAAACCTACCATCTAACAACAAAGAGATTGCTTGTTCCTCTCCAGTTGGGGTCATGGTTAATGCAGAGATCTGGCCTAAGAGAGAACAAAAATAAAATATCATTTGAGTATTTATTTTAATAAAGTTGGACAATAATTTTACGGATATATCATCTGAACCAAACTTACGTATTCTTCCATAGCAAGGGAAGACACATATCAGTCAAAGTTCAGCTCCTCCTCCATGCTTCATTTTTTTTTCTCCCTTTCCAATTTAATTACAATTCTGGGACTTTCTGCTGGTCTTATTTTTTCTAGATACATTATTATTAACTTTTATTTATTTTAAGCATTTAAAATAAATACATATCTCAGAACATTAATCAAGAATATTGATGCTGGACAGTTGGAAGGAATAGAAACCTCAAATATACCATTTCTCCTCAAAATGCATAAAATTTGCTTTCTCTTCAAGTTGAAATCATGCTGACCCAAGGTATATGGAAAACAATATTACATTTTCTCTTTTTCTAGCAAAGGTTTATGGTATTCGTTTTCAGTCACTGTATTGAACTTATCTGTAACAAACTTATTTTTAAAACTGACTCATGACACTGTTACATTATTTTTTTTGTCCATGTGTAATTTATATGGATTGTGTAAGGACCCACCTCAATTTACATCTTAAGAAGACAGAACTCTTGGAATGTTTCTTCCAACAGGAATCTTTATTAAGAAAAACTGACTGAAGGCATGCTAGACAGGATCTGAGGAACCCCATTGACCATTCAATGTTTTAAAGTGTTCCCAGGCAGCCCCACTCCACATTCCTTCCGGTCAATTCAAATTGGCAGATGGCTGGGTGTTAAATCCATCGTTGCAATCTTCCCCCCCTTTTTCCTTGCTGCCGGTAAAAGGAGGCTTCATAGGGAGTGAGATCAAAGGCTGATGGCCGCATTGTTATGGTTAGTACTCTCGAAGGGAATCCACAGAGGATGTTACTTTGTAGTTGATAGGAGGAATGCCAGTCATAAACACCCGTGTTTACTCCCCCCCCCCTTTGTAGTATGACAGAATCCAAAAGAGAGTAAGAACTGGGTTTTCTCAGAGTAGATTAGCTAGAAATAAAATATAATTGGATTCTGACATCCGGCTCCGTTTAAAAATAAGAGGTCCACCTGTAGAGAAAACAAAACAGGTATAAAAGTTAGTCTGGCTTGTTAGGATATTCTGTATGAAACTTCTTTAAAAGCTTCGGGGCATTGACATAACGTTTATGGACCCACTCGTTTTGAGAGGCGGGAAGGTGCTTCCATGCTACTAGGTATTGAGTTTCCACACAATATTTTCTAGAGTCCAGGATTTCCCTTATTTTGAAGTGTTGCTCCCCTTCTATCATGATTGGTGTTGGTGGTGGTGGGGGATTTTTGGCCGTAAGGGTGACTGTTGTTCTCTTTTCAGCAAACTGCAGTGGAAAATTGGGTGTATTTGCCTAAGATTCTTGGGTAATTCTAATTCTACTGTTACTGGGTTTATGATTCTTTTAATTGGAAAAGGCCCTATATATTTTGGTCCAAGTTTTTTACAGGGTTGTATGGATTTTAAGTATTTTGTAGACAAGTACACCATTTCTCCTATAATGAATGGTGTGGGCTCCACCCTTTTCTTATCTGCTTGTGCTTTGTATGCTTGCCTAGCTTCCTCTAGAGCTTTTCTAACTATTGGCCAGGTGTTTTGTAATTGTTCCATCCATTCTTTCAGTGATGGGATTGCCGGTTCGTTTGGGGTTAGTTCTGGCATGGGGTTGAAACTTTGGCCGGTAGCTATTTGAAAAGGAGTGTAACCTGTGCTGGAGTGGACTGCATTATTGTAGGCAAACTCTGCGAAAGGCAACAGGTCCGTCCAATCTGACTGCCGGAAATTTAGAAAACATCTTAAATATTGCTCAAGTACTGCGTTACATTTTTCTGATTGAACATTTCCCTGAGGATGATGGCTAGACGTCAGTCCCTGGGTGGTCCCTAAAAGGGATAGGAATTCCTTCCAAAATGCAGATGTAAATTGCACTCCCCTATCAGATATGATGCATTGGGGTGCCCCATGCAATCTGTAAATATGTTGCACAAAAAGTTTCGCTAAAGCTTTCGCGGTGGGGATCTTTTGGCAAAGAATAAAGTGAACCTGTTTGGAAAATAGGTCCGTGACCGTCCAAATGACAGTATTCCCATTGCTTTCTGGTAATTCCACTATAAAATCCATGGCTATTTCCCTCCAGGGGGCTGAGGGATTTGCCACTGTTTGTAACAGTCCTGGCGATTTCCCTTGCAACCTTTTTGCCGTTGCACACTTTGGGCAGCTGGCCATGTAACTTTCTATGTCTTTTTTCATGGTTGGCCACCAAAGTTGCCGTTTAATTAAGTGCAGTGTTTTTACAAATCCAAAATGCCCTGCTGATTTTGTGTCATGGCAAAGTTGCATGAATGTGATCCTTTGGGTGGTCGGTATATATAACTTCTGCCCCACCCAAGGCAGTCCGTCTTTCATTGTGCACATGTGTTTATTTTTCTGGAACCATTCATCTGTTTCCAAACTTTTCCGGAATTCAATTCCAGTCTGGCTATCCAGCTGTGGTTTTAATTTAACTTGGGCTCTGGTAGTCACTGGCGCTGCCAATTGTGATTCTCCCATGATCGGTTTAGAGTCAGTGGCTCGCGTGCTGTTATATTGGGGCATGCGAGATAATGCATCTGCCAGAAAGTTCTTTCCCCCCGGCAAATGCTTGAGCTTAAAATTGAATTGGTGAAAATGCTGGGACCAGCGGGCTTGCTTGGGGTTGAGCTTCCTGGGTGTTTTCAAGGCTTCCAAATTTTTGTGGTCTGTCCACACCTGGAAAGGGATTTTATTGCCTTCAAGGAATTGACGCCATGTAAGTAATGACCAACGTATCCCATATGCCTCTTTCTCCCACATGGGCCAGCGCTGTTCCGTTTCAGTGAGTTTCCTGGACGTATACGTGCAGGGTTGCAACATTCCTTCATCATTTTCTTGTAATAGTACAGCCCCCACTGCCACATCACTTGCATCCGTCTGTATTACGAAGGGTTTGTCCGTGTCTGGGTGCCTCAGTACTGGTTCGGCAGAAAAAAGCCTCTTTAATCTCTCAAATGCCGCTTGGCATTCCATTGTCCATTTTAGTGGCTGGCTAGGTTTCACTGAGCATTCTCTCTTCGTTTTTAGTAAGCTCGTGAGGGGCAGGGCTATCTGGGCAAATGAGGGGATGAATTGGCGGTAAAAGTTTGTGAAACCCAGAAAACTTTGTAGTTGCTTTCTTGTGCGAGGTGGTGCCCATTCTAATACTGCCCTGACCTTTTCTGGGTCCATTTCAATGCCTTGTGCGGATATACGGTAACCTAGGTAGTTTATTCTTTCCTGGTGAAATTCGCATTTTGATAATTTGGCATATAGGTGGGCGGCTCGCAGTTTCTTTAAAACCGCTCTGACTAGGTTGACATGTTCCTCTTTTGATTCAGTGAAGATAAGGATATCGTCTAAATAAACCAGGACCCCCTTAAATAGGTGCTCCCTTAGTACCTCATTGATTAACTGCATAAATACTGCGGGACCCCCTTGTAATCCAAAAGGCAAAACTTTGAATTTGTAGCACCCTATTGGGCAGTTAAATGCGGTTTTCCATTTATCTCCTTCCCTAATTCTCATGCGGTAATACGCTTTCCTTAGATCTAGTTTAGTAAAAAAATTTCCTTTCAAGAGGTGTGATAAGATGTCCTTCATGAGGGGTAGGGGGTATAGGTTGCTTTCACTGATTGCATTCAGACGCCGGTAGTCCACGCATAAGCGTAGAGAGCCGTCCTTCTTCTCTCTAAAGAGGACCGGAGCGGCCACCTTAGGCTTGGCTGGTTCAATGAACCCCCTTTCTAGGTTTTTCTTTGTAAATCTCTCCATTTCCTCCTTCTCCTTTGGGCTCATGGAGTATAATCTGGGTTTCGGGAGTTTTGTCCCGGGCTTGAATTCTATGGCACAGTCCGTGGGTAGCTGGGGGGGAAGCTCATCCGCCCTCTCCTCGCTGAAAACTTCAGCCAGATCTCTGTATTCCTCTGGTATTTCTGGTAGCCCCTTTTCTTCACCCATGGATGCTATTTCCGTTTTTAATTTTGGTAGGTCCCCTTGGGGTTTTAAGTCTGTAGGGTCCTCTTTCAGGAAATTGATTTCTTTCGTCCTCCAATTTACCCAGGGGTTCCATTTTGTTAACCATTCCAGCCCTAGGATCATCAGGCATTCCATGCCTGGGGTCACTACAAACGTTATGTCTTCCTCATGATTTCCCAGGGATAGGTGGATTGGTAACGTGGCTAGGGTAGCTGGCACCCCCCCTGCTATGGACCCATCTAACTGGCCAAATGAGATTGGTTGTTCCAGCCTCCTCACCGGAATGCCCAAATTTCCCACTAGCGTCGGGCTAATGAGGCAGCGGGTGCAGCCAGAGTCTATTAAGGCTTTCACTTTGACAGCTTCGGGCATGGAGGGGGCTAATATAGTCACTGTCTTGAGGATGGGTGGGATGGATCCACTTACCAGTGGTTCGCCCTCCAAGCTGTCATCTGGGGCGTCCACCGGCCCTGCGGTGTAGGCTGGGGCTCTTTCCCCATGATGGGCGGAGGTAGGGGATTCCACAGCCTCTTATCCCTCTCATGGCAGATTCTTTTGACTTAGCTGGGGACTTCCCGGATTTGCTGGCCGGTGGTCTGTCTGAGTTGTGCTGGGGGGCTTTCGAGCGGCATTCTACAGCCCGATGCCCCTCTCTCCCGCATTTGAAACAGCCCATTGGCTTCTTGGCCATAGCCGATGGCTTCGCTGGTTCGCGCATCAGTTCAGACGGTGAGCGGCTCCATTGTTTTCTTCGGCGGTGCCTCTTCAGTAGGTTGATCTCTGCTTCCTCTGCCAGGATGTAGCATTCGTTGAGTTGGTGTGGGTCCCCCCGGGGCAGGCAAGCGTCATGTAGGTCGTAATTCAGACCGTCTTTGAAATGGCTAAGGAGGATGTCTTCCGGCCAGTTCAGCTTGCTGGCAATGGTTCGGAATTCTTGCATATATTCGGCTACTGGCCGTCTGCCTTGCCTCATCGTTTTGATTCTTTCACGTGCTTTGCGATCAGCCAGGTGGTCTTCAAATCGCCTTCTCAAAGAGGACATGAAACAGTTGAAGTCGTTGAGCTCTGGGGCATTGGAATCATGCAAATTCACCACCCAATCGGTGGCCAGTCCATCCAGAGCAGATTGCACGATCCGGATAGGGCTTTGTCGCTAGGGATGTGCCGCCCATGTTCCTCCATGTAGCCAAGGACTTCGGTTAGGAAAAACCCCAAGCGTGTCGGCTCCCCGTTGAATTTCGCGTCCAGCAGCGGGAGTCTTTGAATGGATCAGTGCCTTCTTCGTCGGTATTGTCTTCCATCCGGATCGCCATCTGCAGGTCAGCGGGGGGTGGGGACTACTGGATCAGGTTCCAATTCCCCCTCAGTGTCTCTCCAGTTGCGGCTCCAGGAGTTGGTGCGGCTGTGGGGCTCAGGATCCTCCTCTCCTAGGGAGCTGAGGGTTCTCTTCATCAAGTCGATAGCTTTCTCTAGGGTCCAGTTCGAGTGCTGTGCCCAGCTTCCTTCATCTTCGCTTGTGTGTAGGGATCTCTCCATCTCCTGCTTCCATCCTGGTGGGTTGGCCCCCCGTCTCAGGGTCACCTTTCTTGATTTCTTTTCCCACTCGCCTTTCTTTCCAACGCACATTGACCACCGAGGCTTGTGGTTACGCGTCTCCACCACCTCTTCTCCTGAGGAATCTGACCCTTCAGATCCGGATATTTGGCAGGTTTCCAGTTGGGGCAACGGCTCCCTCTCCGGGGGGCTTTCCCCCTTCCCTGCTTCATCGTCTGACATGGTAATTTTTGCAAAGTGCCCCGGTAAGGTTCTTCCTTCCAGGTTGACCAATTTTGCAGATCCTGTCTAATGTAAGGACCCACCTCAATTTACATCTTAAGAAGACAGAACTCTTGGAACGTTTCTTCCAACAGGAATCTTTATTAAGAAAAACTGACTGAAGGCATGCTAGACAGGATCTGAGGAACCCCATTGACCATTCAATGTTTTAAAGTATTCCCAGGCAGCCCCACTCCACATTCCTTCCGGTCAATTCAAATTGGCAGATGGCTGGGTGTTAAATCCATCGGATCCCAAACGTTGCAATCTCCCCCCCCCTTTTTTTTTTCCTTGCTGCCGGTAAAAGGAGGCTTCATAGGGAATGAGATCAAAGGCTGATGGCCGCATTGTTATGGTTAGTACTCTCGAAGGGAATCCACAGAGGATGTTACTTTGTAGTTGATAGGAGGAATGCCAGTCATAAACACCCGTGTTTCCTCCCCCCCCTTTGTAGTATGACAGAATCCAAAAGAGAGTAAGAATTGGGTTTTCTCAGAGTAGATTAGCTAGAAATAAAATATAATTGGATTCTGACAGATTGAATATAAATTGCCAATGAAATACTTCACTTATATAAACTTAAAGTAATGTAATTTAAAATATTTTTCTTGCCTACCATTCTGCCTGTCCCATTCACTTTTTTGATACCAGCACTTAGTATAGCTGTTAACCCCTAGTTTACTGTGTCAGAAGCAAAGATCATTGGTTCTCCATTACTGAGTCCACATGATCAATAGTGTTCCAACCTTGCCACTTTCCCGCAACTTGATCATTCCTTCTAAATACACATAAGGAAAAAAAAATAGGATGAAAAATCAAATAATGCTTTATTTTCTGATCCACTACATAAGAGAGACACATAAACCTCCTAATCGTAGGCCTGGTAACTCCTGACAACAACCATTTTTTTCCACAAATAGTTGATAAAACAAGAGTTTACATAAAAACTTTGTCTTAAAAAAAATAAAGTCTTATACAATAATTCTTGATTAATAACCACAATTGGTATCTGCATCATGGTCACTAAGTGGAAAATCACATAACTGCAATGAGCTTACATCTTCACTTCTCTTTCAGTCATTAACTGAATTGCCATGGTCATTAAATGAAACATGTGCCTGCAACATATGATTTTACTTCTTCCTTCTCTATTAATTCTGCTTGTTGCAAGCTACTTGTGAAGCACCTGCATAGTGATCACATGACTGTGGACCACTGCAATGGTCATGAATGCAAAGAGGTGTTGCTAACTATTTGTTTTATATCATGATAACTTTGAGGAGTTACTAAGTGAAGCAGTTGCTAAGTGAGTACTTGTATAGAGAGCATAAAGGTGCCCAATTGAGTTCATGGTATTTGAATACAGCGAGAAAGACTCCTAGTTAAAATCTGGAAGAACATGTGCCAGTGTTTAAGACAGTTTTAAGTTAGATGGACACAGCTTAGTTTGTTGCAAGTCAGCTTCCTTATAGAGTACAGTACTTCTTCCTCTGAACACAGGAGTAAAGTTTCAGTGACTAATGGAAAAGCAAAGTGCTCGGCTTCCGGTTTGCGATCGCAGCGCCGGCGGATGTGCGAGGAGAACGCTCTCTCCACTGTCCGGTTTCCCTCCGTCAGAAGACCCTGGAAAGGGTCGAAAGTCGCCCTGGAGGGGCGACCACTGCTGAGGAGGACCCTCGATAGATCGCGTTTGATCCGAGGCAATTCCTTTGGACCGACGAAGAATTCCAGCCATTCCAGCCAAAAGCCAAAAGCACTACTAAGCACGATGAAAGCAACGTGGAAGAATTGGGTGAGCTCTTACCTTACCTTTCTTGCTTCCCAACTACTTTCCTGTAAAAGCCTTTGGAAATTCTTCCCCCCCCTCTTAATTCTGCGGCTTCTGCCTACTCTGGGAATATAAAGCTAAGGGGGAAAAAAAGAACAACTAAACTAAACGACTAAATATTTGGACTTGTAATTTTTGGGTACCTGGGCTCCCAAAAGGTTTCTATTCCTACAGAGACTTATTATTTTACCTATTTGCTATGCTGGAAAAAAAAGAATATTTCTTTCTTCTTTTTTTAAACTGGATAAAAGCCTAACTTTATATGTTACTGGGGACATCTTGTGGCAAAATGTGGTACAGCAAGTGAATTTTTTTTCTGACTGGGAGACTTATGAGACTAAGATTTGTCCCTGACATTATCAAAAAAGATAAGAACTTGAAACAGCTGGGTGGTGAAAACAACTCTTTATAGTGGAGGTGGACATTTATTGACTTTTATCAAAAATAGTCTCCACTAAAGGACTATCTGTAAACACCACAGAAATGGAGGAATACCACCCACAACTTAACTACAAACTTATACTTGAAAAAATCCTAGAGGCTACTGAGCTAATGAATTCCAGACTGAAAGATAAAGGCGCCACTTTAAAGCTACAAAATGCAGCCCAGACTTCAACTGATGAACTTACAACTCAAAAGGCAACAGAAGAAGAAGGAATTAACACTAAAGTGGACTTTAAAGAATACCAGCTACAACCTACTCAGAACCCTGATACCCAAACCTTGATTTCATCTAAAAAGTCTGCAATTCTGACAGCAACAGAAAATGAAGAAAGCAACACTAAGACGGAAGGTACTGAAGACTTACATACACAGTGTCAACGTTGTTAATATAGGATATTATTGCATTGACAAGATATGCAGAACTGTTTGGTATTTTTGGAGTTAAATCAGATGACATACAAAGGGAGGAGATTTATGAAGAAAAGCGGGAGACAGGGAAGGGAAGTGAATCTTTGGCCTCCAGCCTAATTGGAAGACGTAAATCATGACTGTAAAGTAAGGGAGGAGTTTAGCGAGATAAGATAGACGCAAGCCAGAGAAATCCAGATTCTGGCATCCGCTTTGTAATGTGCCGAAGTAAGTTTGCAAAGCTCCTGGGAAGAAATAGAAAATAAAGAATCTAAAAGAGAAAATAATGTCTCAGTTTTCTTGGAATGCTTCTTCCTTCGGACCACAACATCATGCCAGAATCTAAAAACTTTTCAAACAATTGGAGGTGCATTACCCCACCTCTTTCTCCTAGCCTGGAGTGAGAATGACAGAATTCAGGAGCAGGCCAATCTATCATGAAACGGGAGTTTATTGAATACAACCCGGCAGCGACTGATATCCCAGAGGGGGAAGTAACAGACAGCATGCTGTGGGAAAATGAATTTTGGCAGACAAATGAGAACCGGTGGACAGACAACGGGCAGACTGCCATTCAAGGCCTGGATGAGTTACTGGAAATATCTCAAACCCCAGGGGAGAGAGGCAGAGACCCACTCCTGCAAAAAGAAGCCTACAGCCCCTCCAGTTTGTATCAGACAGCCTTTCAGACCCTGTCTTTCTCTATCAGGGACCCCAGCCCTGAAGAGAGAGGGAATCCATGTCTGAGGCCTCTGCAACAATGGGGAGTATGGCATTCGAAGCAGGCAGGGAGCAGACGACTTTTGAGCTCACCACAGCTGATAGAGACCTTGCAACAGATTGGGATGGTGCAGGGCCCAGGAGATCAACAGCTAGAGGGAGGACGGCCACAACAAGGACATTGGCCCCAGCCCCCGAACGTGCAACCCCTGGGCATAAACCAGCAACCAGGATGGGGCCAGCAGCAGCAACAGTCACAGTGGGGGGCCCAACAACATATAATTACTCCACCATTCAGAGCAACCTTCGATGGGGACCCAGAGAAATAGACCAGTCCTGCAAATGACTCCTATCCGCTCAACGACTGACTAAATTGTTCCTGAAACATAACTACCGACTGCACGGCGCCCCTAAGCGAATAATCTCAGACAGGGGAGTGCAGTTCACAGCAAAGTTTTGGAGGAGTTTTCTTAAATTAATTGGATCATCTCAAGGCTTGTCATCTGCTTTTCATCTGGCCACCAACGGAGCTGCAGAAGCCGCTAACAAAATGGTGGAGCAATATCTCAGATGCTACGTGTCTTACCAACAGACGAACTGGACTGACCTCCTCCCTTTCGCAGAGGTGGCGTATAACAATTCTGTGCACAGCAGCACCGGCTAAACACCTTTCAGAGTAGCCACAGGCAAAGAGTTCAGTCCAATTCCTGAATATCTTGACCAATGGGTGAGGGGATGGGAGGACGTTTGGAGAAACACAAAAACAGCTTTAAAAAAGACTTTTGAAACCTATAAAAAGCAAGCTGACAAAAAGAGGGCTCCCCAAAGAACGTTCCAAGTTGGGGAAAAGGTTTATTTGTCAATCAAATACTTACGCCTCAAATTACCCAGCAAGAAGTTAGGACCGAAATTCTTAGGGACTTTTCCTATCGTAAAGGTCATCAATCCAGTCACTGTAAAACTGAAACTCCCTAGACCTTTGGGTAAAATTCACCCTGTCTTCCACAGTAGCTTGTTAAAACCTTATCGGGGCTCCACTTTAAGACCTCCCCCGAAGAAAGCACCTGGGCCCCTCGTAGTTGCGGGGCAGACCCATTATGAAGTGAAACATATTCTTGATTCTAGAATTTTTAAAGGGAAATTGCAGTACCTAGTACAATGGAAGGGATACCCGTTGTCTGAAGCCATTTGGGTGAAATCCAGTGAGGTGAAAGCTGACAGGCTCGTCAAAAGGTTTCATACGAAATACCCCAACAAACCGAAGACTAGTCATTAATATATGCTTTTGTTTACATTACAGGATCTGTAATGTAAGGGGGGCCGGATGTCAACGCTGTTAATATAGGATATTATTGCATTGACAAGATATGCAGAACTGTTTGTATTTTTGGAGTTAAATCAGATGACATACAAAGGGAGGAGATTTATGAAGAAAAGTGGGAGACAGGGAAGGGAAGTGAATCTTTGGCCTCCAGCCTAATTGGAAGACGTAAATCATGACTGTAAAGTAAGGGAAGAGTTTAGCGAGATAAGATAGACGCAAGCCAGAGAAATCCAGATTCTGGCATCCGCTTTGTAATGTGCCGAAGTAAGTTTGCAAAACTCCTGGAAAGAAATAGAAAATAAAGAATCTAAAAGAGAAAATAATGTCTCAGTTTTCTTGGAATGCTTCTTCCTTCGGACCACAACACACAGTACATTGAGAATTTAGATAACCCAGACGACCAAACAACAACTACAACATTGAATATGACTTTTTATTTAAATCAGCTGAAACCGGAAGAAGAAGATCAGCCTGAACCCATGACAAATATACTAAGCCAAACATGGAGACTCAAATTATTAGGCCAACAATCTAATGACTATGAAGGGACCAGCTTCCTTGAAAAGTTGATAACTGGATGGTCTCCCTTGATTCAAATGACATATGCAGGAATGAAGGGAGATCCACCCGAGGATTTAAAGGCATTGCTATGGAAGCCTGTATGGCACAAAATGAAGGCCAGAGTTAGACTTAAGAAATGGGGTTTTTTTTATGTGACCTTTAATGGAAGAGCCTAAAATTTCACCTAATGGGCTAAGGAGATTTTAAAAGACATTAATTGATTTAATATTTAGGATTTAGACCTATAAGGGAAATAAAAATTAGTTACTAGAATAATAATTTAGAATTATAATATAGAAGATGGATTCAGATGATAAAAGTTATTTTATTAGTAAGTGATGATATTAGGATGAGAGGTAGAATATGATTGTGGAATAAAGTAAGAATTTATCTGAATAAATAATAAGTGTATTTTAGATATGATAACTATTTTGTAATGAACTAAGGGAACCGTGGGCTATCCGAAACCTAAATACTATGGACATTAAGCTAACTGGAATACTGTAATTGAAACTAGATAAAAGTTAAAAACAGGATATGGAGGCGTATAAGTCAAAAGATATTGATAAATGTTTCAACTGATTGAGTTATAACTAGCAATGTGATATAATAACTAAGGGAAACACGAGAGGAAATTTTTGATGATGTAACCTGACATATGTATGAAAGAGCTTGTTATTGGACTATGGATTACCCTATCACCATGTTGCCTGGAGCTTTCTAAAATTGGAAAATTAATAAAAATTGTTTAAAAAGAAAAAAAGAAAAGCAAAGTGCTCTACTTCTACACTCCAGTCTAACCATTGAGATAAGTTGATACTCTTCAGCAAAACAAAACAAAAACCCAAAACAACCCTGTTGATTTCCTTGACTATGGAGAGTCTCAATCATCCAGGTCATGGTTGTGCCAAAAGTATTTTTTCAAAAGGCAACTGGACTTTCTTCAGTTCTGGAGAAGCTTCTTGGATAAGAAATGAAACGTGTTCAGATGAAAAAAAACAAGAAAATCTAGTTGCCTTTTGAAAGAGTACCTTTGGGACGTGTTAATTTCCTTCTGTTCCTGCACAGAAGATGTCACAGTCAGCAAAGTGGGTGCTCTGGTATCATGGTTTTATTGTAGTATCTAGGTGTCGGGCCACCTATCTTGGTGTCCTATATCAAAAGAATATTTTTTCAAAGTTTTTATCAAAGCAGAATATTCATTTGCAATTTCACTCAGACTTAGTTCCTGTGCTCCTTGGCTGTGGAAGTCATATGTACATTTGAACATTATTAAAACTCCCTTTAATTAATGAGATTTTATATCTAAGTAAACACTTAGGATTTTACCAGTAGTATCTCTTGCACTCAATCAAGTTCATCTTTGTGTTTTGATTATGATTTCTATAAATTGTTTCTGGATGTATGATATTTCATTAGTTTAATGATATTTTAAAAACTTTCTGTGGTAATTTGAAGATGTGCTCTGCATTTTTTTCTCTGAACAACAGATTTGTTTAGAAATGAATTATTGTACCAATGTTTGTTCTAGGTCCACAAGCTAAACTGCTACTTGATGCTATGAAGAATTCTGGCTGGTGAGATAATTTATGTCCAAAAATTATTATATGAATGCTATGTATTATATTTGTTATATGTGTGACTCTTCAATTCTTTTAGTGCTGTCACCAATAACCGACACATTTCATGTGAAAATTGTGATAAACATGTTGGTGGAGGATTTGATTCTTCGGTATCACAGGTAAATTGCTATTTTTTCTACCTAATGTTTACAGCTTTTTATGCTCTGTTATGTTAGTAAAACAAAACAGTTAAGTTATGTAGTCAGTATTAAATAGTAGAGTTTAATTAGAATGTTTATGTTAATCTCAAGTAATAGTTTATAAATATTGATTTTAAATCCTCTGATTTTTTTTTATTGGGTTAAAATACTCAATAGTTTTTTTTCCTCATTTCTTTGTAAGCTATTTTCATTATATTAAAATAAATGTTGTTATTTCTAGATAACCATAGCAGGAAGTCAAATAAATTAGGAATAGCTGTCCAAACTACCTCTGATCACAGTGTTTCTGATGCACAAGCAGACACTGGGGGATGTATATTTTTTATTCAGTATTTTTAGTAAGTATAGATCATGATAGAAATGGCATTGTCAAGCGCCAGGGAAATCAGGAGATCCAACCAGTTCAAATGGTATAAAGATTTATTGTAAGCTTAAGCTCTCTATAATAATCTGAATTACTAGTGTTCAAAGCAATTTGGCGGTAAAAAAGGAATTCATGGTGGGCTGGACTTAGATCTCTTGTGGGTGTGAAGGGACTCATGAAAAATGATGCATTTGACTCCTCCCTTGCGCTCAGCCTGGTCATCTCCTATAGGCATGTTGTAATGATATCAGCTGATGTTTAGTTTTTAGTTTGTATTTTAATATGTATATTTAGGCTTTTGGAGGTTCCTCATGCCCAGAAAAGAAAAGAGAGGGTGAAACCAGATAAATAGGGCCCTCAGGTTCTCTACTGCTACATCTAATGGATGGTTGAACAATGCTGTGTAAAGAACACTATGCTGTGAAAACTCTAAAAATAAAATGCATTCTTAAAATTTTGGGTTAACTTTGCAGATTGTACTTTGCCAAAACAATATACATAGTCAATCTCAAATGAACAGAGTGGTTGCACATGAACTTATCCATGCATTTGATCACTGTCGTGCTCATGTGGATTGGTTTAACAATATAAAGCACTTAGCCTGTTCAGAGGTAAGTTGAAAAACTTAATTTTATAAATATATTTTAATAAGGATATCAAAAACGCACATAGCATAAATCTCATATCAACAGTTTCACTTACAATAAAGTCTTATGCTTATTTACTCAGAAAGTAAGTCCTGATGGTTTAAGTGAAACATACTTCTGAACAAATTAGTAGAGGTTTATGATCTTATTATCATATTTTATGTTTCTTTGCTTGATTCCTGTTGTGAATATCAGTCTGTTTTCTAGGTAGGCTTCAACATTCACAGACTGTGAGTATCTCAGTCTGTACCCACAAGTGAGACATGATTGTTGTCCATATGCCCATGGAGATTTTCCAGTCCCTCCCAGTCGCCCAACTCAGGCTCCCAAAATAGCTGTGTCTCTACCCGAGCATGAGTAGAGGGGCTGGGCTCCTTGTCTGACTGTGAGTCTTGGTGCTCCTCAGTACCTTCCTCAGACTCCAATGTCACTCCAGTCTCCTTCTCCTCATCTGAGTCCTCAGACTCGGCTGCCGGATCCACTGGCTGGCGAGGAATCACAACACTATCCCGCACCGCAGGACCCTTCCAGCGGGTCTGACGGGCCGAATGCGGTCGTGAAGGGAACTGTTCGTGGAACGCTGTCACCAAGGCAGGAGCATGCATGGTGGTCGCATCCTCCCAGGTGAACTACTTCGGTCCATAGCCCTTCCACTCAATCAAATACTGGAATCGGCCTTTCAGCCAACGGGAGTCTCGAATACTGACGACCTCATACTCGGGAGCACTGTCTCCGTCATGTTGTTCCGATGGGGGACACACCAGTTATTCTGGGACCAAGAGAGACCGGTGAAAGACCGGATGTACCCGTAACAACCATGGCAAGGTTAACCAATAAGCGACCGGGTTAATGACGGCTTCGATAGGGAACAGTCCTACATACCGGTGGTCCAGTTTCTTGGCAGGCTGGTCTGACAGAAGGTTCCTGGTTGACAGCCATACCCGATCTCCCACCGTAAATATAGGCATATCTCACCTCGACCGATTGGCGACTTTCTTGTAATCTGCCTTGGCCTTATCTAATTGTCGCCGCACCAATTGATGGATAGCCTGTAACTCGGTCAGATATTCGTTAGCTGCGGGAACTGGCGAGTCAAGCTACGAGAGGGGAAAAAGCCAGGGATGATACCCCACATTGATCAGGAACGATGTCATATGTGTGGAGGTGTGCTGTGGGTTATTAAAAGCTACTGCAAGATAGTCTGCCCAATTGTCCTGCTGCTGATTCACAAAACAGCGCAGGTATTGTTCTAGGATTCTGATTACTTTCTCGGTCCCGCCATCCGTTTGCGGATGATGCGCCGACGACAGGCAGACTTGTACGTCTAGGGCCTTCATCAACCCCTTCCAGAAATGGGCCATAAATTGAGCCCCTCTATCCGAAATGACCCTATCTGGGAGGCCTTGCAGCCGGAAAACCTGCTGGATGAACATGCGAATGGTGGTGCAGGCTGATGGCAAGCCATGGCAAGGAATGAAATGCGCCATATTGGTCAGCATGTCCACCACCACAAACACCGTTGTGAAGCCAGAAGACGGGGTAAGTCCATCAAGAAGTCCATGGACACTGTTCACCAGGGTCTCTCGGGCATCGGCAAGGGCTGAAGTAGACCCAGTGGTGCCCCCGTTGCTGACTTGGCCTGCCTACACCGTACGTACAGATCTGACGTAGGCCTGGACATCGTGTCGTACTCGGGGCCACCAGAATGTATGGGAGACTAGGTTCAGTGTCTTGAAACGGCCAAAATGCCCCGCCGCCAGATTATCATGACATTGAGTGAGAATGAGCCCTCTGAGCGGCCCTCCCTGAACATAGAGCTGATCACAATATTTCAGGAGTCCATCCGTGATGGGCCATCGGGAGTCTGGCCCCAACTCGTTGAGCCACCCACGCATCATGCTGTTGTGCCTCCCGAATCCGAGCCCGTAAATCTATTGGCTCTCAAATTGCAGAGAAAGACTAAGGGCAGAACTGTCCTGGGCAGAAGCTTGTCTTCCATACGGGAATATTCTGGTTTCCTTGAAAGAGCATCCACTCTTCGGTTGTGACCACTTGGTATGTAGATAACGCGGAAATTGACCCTAGTGAAGAAGAGAGACAACCGAATCTGTCGGTTCAATTTCCAGGCGGTCTGCAAACTTTCCAGATTCTTGTGGTCCGTCCGGACTTCAATTTGATGCCAAGCCCCTACCAAATGATGTCTCCAGGCCTCAAATGCCACTTTAATGGTTAGTAGCTCCTTCTCCCAGATGGTGTAGTTGTACTCAGCCGGATTAAATTTCCGTGAATAATATACGCAAGGGAAGAGGGCACTGCCAGGTGCGTGAGCCTGGAGTAACACTGCTCCAATGGCAATATCGGATGCATCTGCTTCCTCGACAAACGGGTCAGGGTGGTTCAAGATGGGTTCTGTAAGGACCCACTTCAACTAACCACCCAAGAAAGCAGAACTCTTGAAACAGGAATTGTCTGTTATTAGGGGTCAGTGACAGTAGGGAAGTCAAGGTGAAATCTGGGGAAAATCCCGCGCAAACGGTATAATTAAGCAAGCAATATTCCTCCTCCCACCAAAGTCATAATATTCATTTGAAATTCAGCCAATCCACAGGTGGTATGATGTGTGGGTAACTGGCATAGTTGTGCACCTCAAGGTCTTCTCCAGCTTTTGTTTCTCTGTAATCGGATCCCTGATAAGGGAGACACATTCCTTTCTCAAAGATAGAAGCAGGAGAGGGAAAGTAGAAAGCGAAAGTTATCCCAAGCTCCCCCTCCCCCCAGCAGAATGGCAGGCCCCAAAAGTAGAATATACATGCAAGGGGAAACAAAGAGGTTTTGGGGTCCTGACATACGGCCCCCCCTAGAAGAATGGGAGATCCACCTAGAAAACAAAAAGGGAAAGGGAAACAACAACAACAACAACATAGAAAGTCAATGAGGTTTGTCAGGATATTTAGAATGAAAGCGTTTTAAAAGCGTTGGGGCCCTAACATGTTTCTTGTTCACACACTCATTTTGGGCAGAAGGGAGATTCTTCCAAGCCACTAGGTACTGTGTCACCCCATGGTGTGTTTGAGAGTCTAAAATGTCTTTGATTTCAAAATGTTGCTCTCCCTCAACCATGATAGGTGTAGGCACCGGTGGTGCAGGAGGCCTGATATTGGAGGTGACTTCTGGTTTGAGCAAACTGCAGTGGAAAACAGGGAGGATTTTCTGTAGATTCTTTGGCAAATCTAATTCAACAGTTACAGGATTGATAAGGCGCTTAACAGGTAAAGGTCCTGTTCTACCCTCCATTTGTCAGGTTGGGCTTTATAGCCCTCCCTGGCTTCATCCAGGACCTTCCTGACCACTGGCCAGGTGTTTTGCAATTGTTTGATCCACTCCTGCAAGGAGGGGATCTCAGGTTCTTTGGTGGGGAGTTCAGGCATGGCCACAAAAGTTTGACCATTTGGTACTTGAAATGGAGTGAAACCAGTACTAGAGTGTACAGCATTATTATAGGCAACCTCAGAGAACGGTAGCAGGTCAGCCCAATTGGCTTTTTGGTAATTAATAAAACATCTCAGGTACTGATATAGAACTGAGTTAAGCCTTTCTGTCCCCCCATTAGTTTGAGGATGGTGAGAAGATGATAGCCCCTGACTAGAACCCATTAAGTCCATAAAAGCCTTCCAGAACTTAGAAGTGAATTGAATCCCTTGGTCTGAAATTATACATTGCGGGGCTCCATGAAACCGATACAGGTTCTGCACAAATAGTTTAGCTAAAGTTTTTGCAGTTGGAATCTTGGGGGCATGGGATGAAGTGAACTTGTCTAGAGAACAAGTCTGTTAGAACCCAAATTACAGTGTTTCCAGTGCTTTCAGGCAGTTCTACAATGAAATCCATAGAAATCTCTCTCCAGGGTGCTAACGGACTTGCTACTGGCTACGACAGTCTGGGGATTTCCCTTGTCGCCTCTTGGCAGCTGCACACGTGGGGCAACTGGCCACATAGCTTTCTATGTCCTTTTTCAATGCAGGCCACCAAAATTGTCTCTTAATAAGATGTACAAAACCAAAATGGCCAGCAGTTTTTGAATCGTGTCCTGCTTGCATCATTTTAAGTCTCAAGGCTGCTGGGACATAAAGTTTCTCTCCAATCCACACTAATCCATCTTTTAATGTACACAGGTTATTATGGTTACGAAACCATTCATCTGTTCCTAAGGTGACTTTAAATTCTTGTAATAAAGTATTTCTAACAGGTTCCACTGGTTTTGATTGGGCCCTAGTGGTCACAGGGGCCGCCAGTTGATGAGGATGCAGAAATGGTTTGGCCACTTCTGCTTTCTTACTGTTATATTGTGGTAACCTGGATAAGGCATCAGCCAGAAAATTCTTCCCCCCAGGGAGGTAATGAATTGTAAAGTTGAAACGATGGAAATGTTGGGACCACCTTGCTTGTTTAGGGGAGAGTTTTCTGGGTGTTTTCATGGCTTCAAGGTTATGATCAGTCCATACTTGAAATGGTATTTTATTTCCTTCAAGGAAATGCCTCCAAGTGAGCAAAGCCCACCGTACGGTGTAGGCCTCTTTCTCCCAGGCTGCCCACCTCTGTTCAGTCTCTGACAATTTTCTCGAGGTGTAAGCACAAGGTTGCAATTGTCCATCTTTATTTCTTTGGAGTAAAACTGCTCCCACAGCCACATCACTGGCATCAGCCTGAATTATAAAGGGTTGTTCTGGGTCCGGGTGTTTCAAAACCGGCTCCATAGAAAAAAGTCTCATAAGTTTCTCAAAAGCCGCTTGACATTCTCCTGTCCATTTTAACGGTTGACTAGGCTTTGGCTTATCCCCCCCTCTGGTCTTTAACAGGTTCGTGATTGGGAGGGCAATCTGTGCAAAAGATGGGATGAATTGTCTGTAGAAATTTGCAAATCCTAGGAAACTTTAGAGCTGTTTCCTGGTTTTGGGGGGTGCCCAGTCTAAGACTGCCCTCACTTTCTCTGGGTCCATTTCTATCCATTCATTTGATATGCGATTACCCAGATAATCAGTGCGATTTTTGTGGAATTCACATTTTAACAGTTTGGCAGAGCGTAGTTTTTTCAGTACTGCTCTGACTAGCTTAATATGTTAATCTTTTGTTTTGGTGTAAATAAGGATATTGTCCAGGTAAACTAGGCTTCCCTTATGCAAGTGATCACGTAGGACTTTGTTGATCAGTTGCATGAACTTTAATTGGAAGCAACCCAATGGGCAATTGAAAGCAGTTTTCCACTCATCTCCTTTCTTTATTCTTATTCTATATATAAGCCTCTCTCAAGTCCAGTTTTGAGAAAAAAATTTCTTTTGATAGGTGCGCTAACATGTCTTTCATTAAAGGTAATGGATACATGTTTTCCATGCACACAGCGTCGAGGCTTCTATAATCCACGCAGAGACGAAGAGAGCCATCTTTCTTCTCTCTGAATAACAGGGGCTGCTACCTGGGGTCTAGCTAGCTTGATAAACCCCCGCTCTAAGTTTTTTTTGATAAATTTTTCCAGTTCGTTCAACTCTAAAGGAGTCATTGAGAGCACATTTTAGGTTTTAGCAATTTCACCCCTGGGATGATTTCTATTGCACAGTCTCTGGGCCGGTGAGGGAGGAGTTCGTCCGCCCTCTGCTTGCTGAAAGCTTCAGCCAAATCTCGGTATTCCATTGGGAGGCTTTGCAAGTCTGACTCACTGAGGGCAGAGGCAAAATCATGATGTAATCCACATCTCCCACCATTTCCTTTAGTAATGGGCGGGGCTTCCCCCTGCGGGAATCTCGGTTGCCCTTCCCTCCAGTTGATCATGGGGTTCCACTTCTTTAGACAAGCCAGTCCCAGAACTAATGGCCACTCCATTCCCGGGGCCACAATAAACGTTAAAGCCTCTGTGTGGCCACCCAGGTCGATGTATAAGGGTCTGGTGGCAAAAATGGCAGGCACCCCTCCTGCAACCAAACCATCCAGTTGGCAAAAAGTAATTGGAGTCTAAAGCGTCCTGAGGGGGACACCCATTACCCCTCTAGTTCTGGGTTAATCATACACCGGGTACACCCCGGGTCCAGCAAGGTTGCTAATTTCACTGTCCTCGTAGTCGTCCGCTGCTCCTGGGTCATCGTAACGTGGAGTCGGAGCTCGACCCTCTCGATTGCAATCCCAGGGGAGGTCTATGACTTCCTCGGATCTCATTGCAGTCTCCTGGGGCGCAATGGGGTCCTCAGGGGTCTCCTGGCCGGTAGACGATCCCCTCTCTTGGCAGGTGACTTACTGTGGCAATCCATGGTGCGATATCCCTCTTTGCCACATTTGAAGCAGGCGGTGCTGCGAGGTGGGGCAGGTGAAGCTGATGTGGTCTCCCCTCATTTCTCAGTCTGTTTCTTGAAGCTTGGTCTCCCCAGGCGATGCAGATGCTTGCGTTGATCAATTTCCATTTCCTCAGCTAGCAGGCACCAGTCATACAGCCGCCCTGGGGCTCCACAGGCTCCACAGGCATTATACAGCTCTTCATTGAGTCCATTCTGGAAACAGCTTACCAGGATGTCCTCTGGCTAGCGCAGGCGACTAACCAACTCTCTGAACTCCTCGATATACTCAGCGACTGGACTCCTTCCTTGCTTCACTGTCTTAATCTGCTCCCGGGCTTTCTTATTGGCCAGCCGGTCTTCGAAACGCCTACAGAGCGCAGTCATAAATTGATTGAAGTTTCTCAATTCGGGTACATTGCAGTTGTAGAGTCTCACCATCCAGTCAGCTGCTCCACCTTCCAGAGCCAGGGTGACCACATAAACTCTCGACATTGGTAGGCAGTGTTCTCCCATAGATTTGTATGTAGGTGAACGCTTTGCCAGGAAATACCCCAATCGCTTCGGATCTCCATCAAACTTCAGTCCAATTGGAATTGGTTTCACCTCAGCTGGCTGAGAAGGTCTGGCTCTGGCTCCTTGAGAGAGATGGCCCTGCCGCTATGCTGCCTCTTGGGCTCCAGCTGCTGCCGTCTCTCAGGCTTCCGATTCTTCCTCCACCGATTCCCCCTCCGACTTTTCTTCCGACACACAGCTTTCCTTCAGCTGCATCTTGAATTCATCGAGGGTCTTTTTCACATACTTCATCACCGCATCCATTGCCCCCAATTTTGGTTCCTCTTTTTTCTGTCTTTGTCGGGAGGGGCAGGGTCTGGATTTTTCTTCTTTGCTTTTTTCTTCCCTCCGCCTCGAGTAAGAGTGACTTTTGGGGCTTTCTCCTCCCATCCTTCCTTCTTACCGACCCCAAGTGACCATCTGGCTCGATCTTCTTCACCAGAAAGTCCGCCCTCTTCCAGGTCCCTGGAGAGGCTTTCTGTCAGAATCCAATTATATCTTATTTCTAGCTATCTACTCTGAGAAAACCCAATTCTTACTCTCTTTTGGATTCTGTCATACTACAAAGGGGGGGGGACTAAACGGGTGTTTATGACTGGCATTCCTACTATCAACTACAAAGAAACATCCTCTGTGGATTCCCTCTCTGGAGTATTAACAATAACAATGCGGCCATCAGCCTTTGATCTCACTTCCTATGAAGCCTCCTTTTACCGGCAGCAAGGGGGAAAAAAAGGGGGGGGAGATTGCAACGTTTGGGATCCGATGGATTTAACACCCAGCCATCTGCCAATTTGGATTGACCGGAAGGAATGTGGGGTGGGACTGCTTGGGAACACTTTAAAACATTGAATGATCAGGGGGGTCCCTCAGATCCTGTCTAGCATGCCTTCAGTAAGTTTTTCTTAATAAAGATTCCTATTGGAAGAAACGTTCCAAGAGTTCTGTCTTCTAAAGATGTAAATTGAGGTGGGTCCTTACATTAGACAGGATCTGCAAAATTGGTCAACCTGGAGGAAGAACCTTGCCGGGGGACTTTGCAAAAATTACCATGTCAGACGACCAAGCAGGGAAGGGGGAAAGCCCCCCGGAGAGGGAGCCGTTGCCCCAACTGGAAACCTGCCAAATATCCGGATCTGAAGGGTCAGACTCCTCAGGAGAAGAGGTGGTGGAGACCCGTAACTACAAACCTCGTTGGTCAGTGGGCATTGGAAAGAAAGGCGAGTGGGAAAAGAAATCAAAAAAGGTGACCTTGAGACGGGGGCCAAACAACCAGGATGGAAGCAGGAGATGGAGAGATCCCTGCACACAAGCGAAGATGAAGGAAGCTGGGCACAGCACTCAAACTGGATCCTAGAGAAAGCTATCGACTTGATGAAGAGAACCCTCAGCTCCCTAGGAGAGGAGAATCCTGAGCCCCACGGGCGCACCAACTCCTGGAGCCGCAACTGGAGAGACACTGAGGGGGAATTGGAACCTGCAGCCCCGGGGACATCCGCTGATCTACGCCGACCTGCGGATGGCGATCCAGATGGAAGACAATACCGACGAAGAAGGCACCGATCTATTCAAAGACTTCCGCCGCTGGAGGCGAAATTCAAGGGGGAGCCGACACGCTTGGGTTTTTTCCTAACCCAAGTCCTTGGCTACATGGAGGAACACGGGCGACACATCCCTAGCGACAAAGCCCGTATCCAGATCGTGCAATCTGCTATGGAGGGACCGGCCGCTGATTGGGTGGTGAATTTGCATGATTCCAATGCCCCAGAGCTCAGCGACTTCAACCGTTTCATGTCCTCTCTGAGAAGGCGATTTGAAGACCACCTGGCTGATCGTAAAGCACGCGAAAGATTCAAAACGATGAGGCAAGGCAGACGGCCAGTAGCCGAATATACGCAAGAATTCCGAACCATTGCCAGCAAGCTGAACTGGCCGGAAGACATCCTCCTTAGCCATTTCAAACACGGTCTGAATTACGACCTATATGACGCTTGCCTGCCCCGGGGGGACCCACACCAACTCGACGAATGGTACGTCCTGGCAGAGGAAGCAGAGATCGATCTACTGAAGAGGCATCGCCGAGGAAAACAATGGAGCCGCTCACCACCTGAACCGACGCGTGAACCAGCGAAGACATCGGCTATGGCCAAGAAACCAATGGGCTGTTTCAAATGTGGGAGAGAGGGGCATCGGGCTGTAGAATGCCGCTCGAAAGCCCCCCAGCACAACTCAGACAGACCACCGGCCAGCAAATCCGGGAAGTCCCCAGCTAAGTCAAAAGAATCTGCCATGAGAGGGATAGAGGCTGTAGAATCCCCTACCTCCGCCCATCGTGGGGAAAGAGCCCCAGCCTACACCGCAGGGCCGGTGGATGCCCCAGATGACAGCTCGGAGGGTGAACCACTGGTAAGTGGGTCCATCCCACCTATCCTCAAGACAGTGACTGTATTAGCCCCGAAGCTGTCAAAGTGAAAGCCTTAATAGACTCTGGCTGCACCCGCTGCCTCATTAGCCTGACGCTAGTGGGAAAATTGGGCATTCCGGTGAGGAGGCTGGAACAACCAATCTCATTTGGCCAGTTAGATGGGTCCATAGCAGGGGGGGTGCCAGCTACCCTAGCTACGTTACCAATCCACCTATCCCTGGGAAATCATGAGGAAGACATAACATTTGTAGTGACCCCAGGCATGGAATGCCCGATGATCCTAGGGCTG
The DNA here is from genome assembly GCA_023970755.1 of Azemiops feae. Taxonomy (NCBI): domain Eukaryota; kingdom Metazoa; phylum Chordata; class Lepidosauria; order Squamata; family Viperidae; genus Azemiops; species Azemiops feae. Next base: position 31,787 of record JALGBA010000878.1, read on the forward strand.
GAATGGTTAACAAAATGGAACCCCTGGGTAAATTGGAGGACGAAAGAAATCAATTTCCTGAAAGAGGACCCTACAGACATAAAACCCGAAAGGGATCTACCAAAATTAAAAACGGAAATAGCGTCCATGGGTGAAGAAAAGGGGCTACCGGAAATACCAGAGGAATACAGAGATCTGGCTGAAGTTTTCAGCGAGGAGAGGGCGGATGAGCTTCCCCCCCAGCTACCCACGGACTGTGCCATAGAATTTAAGCCCGGGGCAAAACTCCCGAAGCCCAGATTATACTCCATGAGCCCAAAGGAGAAGGAGGAAATGGAGAGCTTTATAATGAAAAACCTAGAAAGGGGGTTCATTGAACCAGCCAAGCCTAAGGTGGCCGCTCCGGTCCTCTTTAGAGAGAAGAAGGATGGCTCTCTACGCTTATGCATGGACTACCGGCTTCTGAATGCAATCAGTGAAAGCAACCTATACTCCCTACCCCTCATGAAGGACATGTTATCACACCTCTCGAAAGCAATTTTTTTTACTAAATTAGATCTAAGGGAAGCGTATTACCGCGTGAGAATTAAGGAAGGAGATGAATGGAAAACCGCATTTAATTGACCAATGGGGTGCTACAAATTCAAAGTTTTGCCTTTTGGATTACAAGGGGCCCCCGCAGTATTTATGCAATTAATCAATGAGATACTAAGGGAGCACCTATTTAAGGGGGTCCTGGTTTATTTAGACGATATCCTTATCTTCACCGAATCAAAAGAGGAACATGTCAACCTAGTCAGAGCGGTTTTAAAGAAACTGCGAGCCGCCCACCTATATGCCAAATTATCAAAATGTGAATTTCACCAGGAAAGAATAGACTACCTAGATTACCGCATATCCCCACAAGGCATTGAAATGGACCCAGAAAAGGTCAGGGCAGTATTAGAATGGGCACCACCTCGCACAAGAAAGCAACTGCAAAGTTTCCTGGGTTTCGCAAACTTTTACCGCCAATTCATCCCCTCATTTGCCCAGATAGCCCTGCCCCTCACGAGCTTACTAAAAACGAAGGGAGAATCCTCAGTAAAACCTAGCCAGCCACTAAAATGGACAATGGAATGCCAAGCGGCATTTGAGAGATTAAAGAGGCTTTTTTCTGCCGAACCAGTACTGAGGCACCCAGACATGGACAAACCCTTCGTAATACAGACGGATCCAAGTGAAGTGGCAGTGGGGGCTGTACTATTACAAGAAAATGATGAAGGAATGTTGCAACCCTGCGCGTATACGTCCAGGAAACTCACTGAAACGGAACAGCGCTGGCCTGTGTGGGAGAGAGAGGCATATGGGATACGTTGGTCATTACTTACATGGCGTCAATTCCTTGAAGGCAATAAAATCCCTTTCCAGGTGTGGACAGACCACAAAAATTTGGAAGCCTTGAAAACACCCAGAAACCACAACCCCAAGCAAGCCCGCTGGTCCCCAGCATTTTCACCAATTCAATTTTAAACTCAAGCATTTGCCGGGGGGAAAGAACTTTCTGGCAGATGCATTATCTCGCATGCCCCAATATAACAGCACGCGAGCCACTGACTCTAAACCGATCATGGGAGAATCACAACTGGCAGCACCAGTGACTACCAGAGCCCAAGTTAAATTAAAACCACAGCTGGATAGCCAGACCGGAATTGAATTCCGGAAAAGTTTGGAAACAGATGAATGGTTCCAGAAAAATAAACACGTGTGCACAATGAAAGACGGACTGCCTTGGGTGGGGGAGAAGTTATATATACCGACCACCCAAAGGATCACATTCATGCAACTTTGCCATGACCCAAAATCAGCAGGGCATTTTGGATTTGTAAAAACATTGCACTTAATTAAACGGCAATTTTGGTGGCCATCCATGAAAAAAGACATAGAAAGTTACGTGGCCAGCTGCCCAAAGTGTGCAACTGCAAAAAGGTTGCAAGGGAAATCGCCAGGACTGTTACAAACAGTGGCAAATCCCTCAGTCCCCTGGAGGGAAATAGCCATGGATTTTATAGTGGAATTACCAGAAAGCAATGGGAATACTGTCATTTGGATGGTCACGGACCTATTTTCCAAACAGGTTCACTTTATTCCTTGCCAAAAATCCCCACCGCAAAAGCTTTAGCGAAACTTTTTGTGCAACATATTTACAGATTGCATGGGGCACCCCAACGCATCATATCTGATAGGGGAGTGCAATTTACATCTGCATTTTGGAAGGAATTTCTATCCCTTTTAGGGACCACCCAGGGACTGACGTCTAGCCATCATCCTCAGGGAAATGGTCAATCAGAAAAATGTACTTGAGCAATATTTAAGATGTTTTCTAAATTTCCAGCAGTCAGATTGGACGGACCTGTTTCCTTTCGCAGAGGTTGCCTACAATAATGCAGTCCACTCCAGCACAGGTTACACTCCTTTTCAAATAGCTACCGGCCAAAGTTTCAACCCCATGCCAGAACTAACCCCAAACGAACCGGCAATCCCATCACTGAAAGAATGGATGGAACAATTACAAAACACCTGGCCAATAGTTAGAAAAGCTCTAGAGGAAGCTAGGCAAGCATACAAAGCACAAGCAGATAAGAAAAGGGTGGAGCCCACACTATTCATTATAGGAGAAATGGTGTATTTGTCTACAAAATACTTAAAATCCATACAACCCTGTAAAAAACTTGGACCAAAATATATAGGGCCTTTTCCAATTAAAAGAATCATAAACCCAGTAACAGTAGAATTAGAATTACCCAAGAATCTTAGGCCAATACACCCAATTTTCCACTGCAGTTTGCTGAAAAGAGAACAACAGTCACCCTTACGGCCAAAAATTCCCCCCCCCACCAACACCAATCATGATAGAAGGGGAACAACACTTCGAAATACTGGAAATCCTGGACTCTAGAAAATATTGTGGGGAAACTCAATACCTAGTAGCGTGGAAGCACCTCCCCGCCTCTCAAAACGAGTGGGTCCATAAGCGTCATGTCAAAGCCCCGAAGCTTTTAAAGAAGTTTCATACAGAGTATCCTAACAAGCCAGACTAACTTTTATACCTGTTTTGTTTTCTCTAGAGGTGGACCTCTCTTATTTTTAATGGGAGCCGGATGTCAGAATCCAATTATATCTTATTTCTAGCTATCTACTCTGAGAAAACCCAATTCTTACTCTCTTTTGGATTCTGTCATACTACAAAGGGGGGGGCGACTAAACACGGGTGTTTATGACTGGCATTCCTACTATCAACTACAAAGAAACATCCTCTGTGCATTCCCTCTCTGGAGTACTAACAATAACAATGCGGCCATCAGCCTTTGATCTCACTTCCTATGAAGCCTCCTTTTACCGGCAGCAAGGGGGAAAAAAGGGAGGGGGGAGATTGCAACATTTGGGATCCGATGGGTTTAACACCCAGCCATCTGCCAATTTGGATTGACCGGAAGGAATGTGGGGTGGGATTGCTTGGGAACACTTTAAAACATTGAATGATCAGGGGGGTCCCTCAGATCCTGTCTAGCATGCCTTCAGTCAGTTTTTCTTAATAAAGATTCCTGTTGGAAGAAACGTTCCAAGAGTTCTGTCTTCTTAAGATGTAAATTGAGGTGGGTCCTTACACTTTCATTGACTTTTAGGCAGAGGGGATCTTTTGACCATTTCTTTGCCTGGAACTCTTCCATGTAGAAATAGGTTGTGATTCCCCCAGTAGGGCAGCAGATTCTCCGGGTTGAGTACTATGCAGATCTTGCCTTATGTAAGGACTCACTCAACCAACCACCCAAGAAAGCAGAACTCTTGAAACAGGCATTGTCTCAGAAGGATACTTTTATTAGGGGGTCAGTGACAGTAGGGAAGTCAAGGCGAGATCTGGGGAAAATCCCACACAAATGGTATAATTAAGCAAGCAATATTCCTCCTCCCACCAAAGTCATGATGTCCATTTGAAATTCAGCCAATCCACAGATAGTATGATGTGCGGGTAACTGGCATAGTTGTTGTGCATCTCAATGTCTTCTCCAGCTTTTGTTTCTCTGTAATCGGATCCCTGATAAGTGAGACGCATTCCTTCCTCAAGGATAGAGGCAGGAGAGGGAAAGTAAAAAGCAAATGTTATCCCAAGCTCCCCCTCCCCCCAGCAGAATGGCAGGCCCCAAAAGTAGAATATATACGCAAGGGAAAACACAGAGGTTTTGGGGTCCTGACAGGTTCCTTTATAAAAGCTTCCTTTAAAGCCTGAAAAGCTTGTTGCTCCAGGGTGCCCCAATGAAACGGGGTCTTTTTCTGCAGGAGCTGAGTGAGTAGTGCGGTCATGGAAGCAAAACCGGGGATGAAGGTTCTATAGTAGTTGGCGAACCCAAGGAGTCGCTGGACATCTTTAGTGCGACCTGGGGTTTGCCAACTACATGGGCTCGACATTGCTCGGCTCCATGGCGATGCCCTCAGGAGAAATGCGATGACCTAGGAAATCAATGGTCGTTTGATAGAATTGGCATTTCTCCAGTTTGGCATACAAACGATGATCTCGGAGCTGTTGCAGGACCTGACGGAGATGCTGGTGATGCGTCTCCCGCGAAAGGGAGTAGATCAGAATGTCGTCCAAATAGATCACGACAAACTGATCTAACAGATCCCGGAATATGTAGTTCATGAAATGTTGGAAGACTGCATGGGCATTGGTCAGCCGAAATGGCATCACTCGAAGTGCCCATACCGGGTGCCAAACGCTGTCTTCCATTCATTACCAGGCCGGATCCTAACAAGATTGTAGGCTCCTCTCAAGTCCAATTTCGTGAAGATTTTTGCCTCTCGGAGCCGTTCCAGAAGTTTGGGGATGAGAGGCAGCGGGTATCAATTATGCACTGTAATGGCATTTAATTTGCGATAGTCACAACAAAGCCTTAATTCCCCAGACTTCTTTTTTATAAAGAGCACTGGCGTGGACACTGGCGAAGACGAGGGCCGGATAAAACCCTGAGCCAGATTTTTGACCTGGAAGTCCCGCAACGCGGCCAACTCAGGGTCCGACATGGAATACAAACGCCCCACTGGGGGAGGTGTGTCAGGGACTAAGTCAATGGGGCAGTCGTATGGCTTGTGTGGAGGCAATTGATCCGCCTCAGTCTCGCTGAACATATCAGCCTAAATCACAAATTTGGAGGGCAGGGAGACCTCTGGGGGATCCACCACCTGGCCGGCACAAACTTGGCGAGTATGGTCCACACACTGTAAACTCAGAAAGGTGACTAAGTTCTGGGACCAATAAATCTGCCGGTCATGCGTCCGGAGCCACGCCAATCCCAAGACCACAGGGAAATGCTGGTTGGAGGTTATGTAAAACTGAATGACCTCCTCGTGCGAGCTGATGGCTATACCCAATGGTTGTGTGGCGGCCTTAATTGGCCCAGACAGGAGCACTCGGCCATCAATAGTCTACTAACAGAGGCGGTTCCACCAGGCATTGGGGAACAGCCCATTTGGCCACAAATGCCACGTCCATAAAGTTTGTCATGGCCCCAGAGTCGATCAAGGTGTGTACCAGAATCCCCTGTTGCTTCCTGGGGAGGAACTGTGTGCTGCCAGTATCAGGTGCTGTGGGGGTGCGAGTGCAGCATCCGATGGACGTCGCTTGGGGTTGGGAGAAGCCCGACCGAAAACGCATTTTAGGTTGGGCTTGGGGCATTTCCCGACAGATGAGGTTGTTTTCGTAGGACAGGCTCGGTAGCTGATGCCCCTCGTCGCTTCTTGGGGCAGAATGCAACCAAATGCCCAGGTTCCCCACAGTAGAAACACAAACCCCTTGAACGCCATCTATTCATTTCTGCCACCGATAGGCGAGGTCTGGCAGCACCTAACTCCATAGGCTCTTCCCATAGAACCAGGGTCTCACGCACAACCGGGTCTCTGGGGTGGCACGACGACTCCTACGCTGCTGCAACCAAGCGTCGATCCACAAACAATGGATCAACCCATTGAGGTCCGGGGGAACATCGACACGGGCCAGCTCGTCCAACAGCCTTTCTGACAAACCATCCTGGAAAGTGTCCATGAATGCAGCTTCGTTCCAGGCTGAATCCTGGCTAAGCAGCCGAAACTCACTGATATATCCCTGTAAAGGGCGTCGGTCCTGCTTCAGAGCTTTCAGGCGTCTGGTAGCAGTCTGCATCTTAATGGGGTCCTCGTACATGAGACGCATGTAGTCACAAAACCCCCCAAAGGTATCCAACAATGGACTAGGCTGGACCAGCAGGGGTGTGGCCCAACAGGCCGCAGGGCCGGATAGGAGGCTGATCATAAACCCCACTTTATCTCGATCAATGGGGAAGTCCGCCGCTCTCAGACTGATAAAGAATTGGTATTGTCCCAAAAAAGCTGGAAACATCCAGAGTGCCATCAAATTTATCAGGCACTGCTACTGGACACTTCCGCCGGGGTTGTGGAGCAGCAGGAGCTTAAAGCTGAGCAACTTGAGCTGCCAGCAAAGCCAGCTGTTGGGAGAGCTGGGCATTCTCCGCACATAATTACTCCATGGCAGTAACCCTGACATTTGATTTATTTTAAGCTATATAGAAATATATGAAGTACTAAGACAAAAATCATTATGTTATGCACCATTTTTTCTGGATTGTTTGCAGCAAATTTTTACTCTATATATGTGTACGTGCTTGTGTCTATGTACTCTTATAGCAGATCCAGGCTTTGTAAAGAGAGTGAGATAGAGTTAAGAGAGGGCTATGGTAACATGAATGGTTTTTAAATGACTAGTGTGTTCTTATCTTCAGTGAATATAACAACATATTCACTTGTCTATTCTCTCCTCCCTCTTTCATCTAGAGCAGCTTAAAAATGTCATAAGGGAGCTAGCTTGTGAAACTGCAGCATGTTTTGCATCTTTCAAATAATGATTTAAGTCATTGTTTGACCTCAGCAGTGTGTCCCTCTAACCCTCACCGCAAGTAAACTTTTAAAAGCAAACACATAAAACAACCTATAATATCTCCACTCAATTATTTAAATTAGTATAACAATAAATAGTTTTGCAAACAATCAAAAACATCAGCTAATTTATCTTTAAGATAAAGAATAATAGTTCTTTCCCCTGTTTTGTCTTGGTTCCAGGGAATAAGCATCCTGCCTCACGTGATTTAGAAAGAGCTTTACAGTTTGTAAACACAAGGGGAAAAAATCCTGATCTATGGCAGTTATATGATCTTTTTCCACTGATATGTCCTTTGAATTGAACTTGGTACATTGTGACTTCATGGATGTATCCAATTCTATCATAATTTGCCATTGCCTCCTCAGATTTTTTTAAACTTTTCTTTCTAATATAATAATTCTGGTACTATCTAGTGATGTCTCATTCAAGGACTAAGCAGAGCCCACTTGTATAGCTTCAAAACTCCGAAAGGATAGGTTAGATACTGCCACCTACTGAGATAATCAGAAGTTTACTGACTGATAGATGTCCATCAGATCTTAAGAGGTGCCATTTAAGCTAGTCTGGATAATATTACCTAGAGAGGTTTGAGAAAATGAAATCATTGCTAAGTCAGAATATCAACTCCTATTGTCTCCATGGATATGTTCATCTAGTTTATTGGCAGCAGTGTGGGAATAGTTTAGTACAGTTTTGGAGTGCTTTTTAAACACTTTTTGTCTAGCCTATAGCCTTGGAGTTTCCTGGTGTATCCCAACCATCCCAACCAAGCATTAATAAATGATTGAATAATTAATAAAATAATAATAATAATAAAATTATGTCTTCTTTAGTTTTTTGCGATCAGCCAAGTACAGCTAGATACTACTATTTAGCTCAATATTTCTCAACTGGGGAATTCTGGGCATTGAATTCATCTTCAAGTTTCTGAAGTTGAAAACTACTGATCTAGTTGGATGAGTAAGGTCATGTTCTATATGTCTAAAATGAGATTAAGGTGATAGTCTTTCAGCAGTTGATGTTTTAATAGCATCTCTGGAGAATGGCTATATGAACAACCAAGAGAATTCAATTATTCTTAACCATTTGATTGTTGAAGCTCTTTTTAGCAATTACACAACAAATTGTAAATGAAGGACAGTTTTGCAGCCATTCAGACAAAAGGTTTGGAATGGGATACTATGCTAACTTTCCCATCTACTCAGTTTGTGCATTTTTTGTAGATTCGGGCATCTAATCTCAGTGGCGATTGTTCTTTCATAAATGAGATGATGCGATTTAGATTTGGGCTGAAGCAGCATCAGCAGGTAAGTTAATAATAATCTATAAAAGAAGAGATTTGGGTTCATGTCTTCATTTGAGGTAATTTCTTCTGTAATTTGAGGCTTAGCAAACAATTTCTTACGAAGGAATGTAGTGTCAATAGACATGAAAAAGATAAGATCAGGTTTTTGTCTCACTCATTATGCTCTCTCGCTCTCTGTGTTTGTGTGTGCTTGTGTGTGTGTGTGTGCGTGTGTGTGTGTATGTATATATGTGTGTGTGTATGTATGTATGTATGTATGTATGTATGTATAGAGAATGAAAAATAATGCCTTCATTTCCATAATTTTAGCTGAAATAGGGATGTTGAAATAGATGGAACAGAAAAATAATCCTCAAAATAAGCTGTTTTGTTACCTGAATGTATTTCCCCATAGAATCATATTCTCTGAACATGTTTGTCAGTGATGGACAAGTTTCTTCAAGAATGAAAGAACTTAGCATTTTGGTCTTCCATCAGGTCCTCACAGAGAGGATAAGATAGTGAATCCACCTTTACAATTGTATCTAGGGTGACTTATGTGTTGTGAAGCATAGCATTGTCTTGTAGAGTCAGAAGTTTCTTCTTCCATATTCTACTTAATTGTTTTTTCGAAGTGACAAAGGATTATCAAGACCTGGTGGAAGAGACAATATGAAATACTTTTGTGACAGCATTTAAAAACGTCCATCAAGAGAATGGTGCACTGAATGGTGGTGATTATATGGAGATGTAAATACAGTAATACAGTAAAAAATAGCTTTCAATTTTTTTGAGTTTTATCTATTAAAATATTCCTGTTTAAACTAAAGTTATGGAAGTGAAAGCAATACTTTTCATTAATCCTTCATTTAAAAGAAGGGGTATTAAGGATGCAACACTTACTGTTTATTGGCCAGATCAATTCTTTCATAATTTAGCCAATCTTGGATTATATTTCTCAGTGTTGATATGTACATTCCAAATTATGGAACATTATTTTTATGATTAGAAACACTAAGATTACTTGTTTATTTGGACTTGAATAAAATAATGGTTCATTGCTGTTTGCTAGTAATCTATAGTTCAGGACTACTTGGGTGCCCCACAACATTTATGAGGTAATAAATATATTAAACTATTTCTGTCTATTCCTTTGAAAATGGCTATTATTCTTGAAATCATATGAAATTATATGAAATCATATAATCTAGATATGTGTATTTCAAATAATGGAAGTCCTAGATATAATGAAAGACTGAATTTATTCATTGGTCTAAAATTACTGCAAAAGCATTACAAATGTTTATGATTTTTTTTAAAATGATACAGCTGATAAGGTATCCTCATAAATTATTTGTTATTAACTGTTGAATTGTACATTATGGTATCTTCCAAATGATACATTTAATGTGGAAAAAGAAAAAAAGCCTTTTGAGTTAGATAGCAATACATTGGAAGATATCCATGGAACTTATAATTATTACCTATTTATTTATAGTAATATAAACCTAATTGTTTGTTTGTTTAATAAAAGCTTCAGTTGATTAGATGTGCCATGGCCCTTTTTATCACCTGTTTCAGACTTGTGTAAAGATGAAAGCTGTTCGCTCCATGTTGGCTGTTAGAAATATCACTAAAGAGACGGCAGAGAAAGCAGTAGATGAAGTCTTTGAATCCTGCTTCAATGATCACGAGCCATTTGACAGAGTGCCTCACAGCAAATTAGATGCAAAGTATGCATATAGAGGTTTTCAGAACCGTCACCGTTACTATCAAAATTTATGAATGAAAACTGTTCGTGTCTAGGTCCAAACTACCGCATTAGAGGATAATTGGAGTCCCTGGAGAGACTATATCCAATTTGTTTAATTTCCATTCTGTGTTTCATTTGCCTAATTGATCTAGTAATTACTATTTTATTCAACAAGCAGAATGGGTATTTGTGAACATAGGCATCAAGGGCTAGGCTCAAGGGAGGACAAATTATGAAAGTAGCATCTCACTGCAACTTTTGTTTATTTGCTTTTGCATTGAGGGGAACAAGGGGAGAAGCTTGCCACAGGACTGAGCTGTATTCATTTTGGCTTTCAGATGTCTGTGTTTGTATATATATTACTATATCAATTAGTTTTGCAATTGTTTTCATCATTTGAATAAAGGTCATTTTTAATTGCATGTACTTTATGCCAAGTGGTTGGACAGTGTGATTTTGTCAGTTAACGTAATGTAAAGATCATCAAACTCAGAGCTGTGTAATAAAACAATATGTAAAAAAAACACTCAAACAAAATCATAAAATTCGTCTTTTGTAGCGTATTCAGAATGCATCCCAAATACAGTGTGCCATGACTAGCCATTTTTATTCATTCCTGCCCTGGATTGATAGATGTGTGTAAGATTTGTTTGATTTTTTTTTAAAACTCTGATCTCTACACAAATTGAAGCAATATCCCAAACTGAATTGTAGCCAATCTGAACCCTCCAATGACATTTTTATTTTTCACTAGAATTGGATAAAAATTGCAGGAACTTTAGGAGACCACAAAGAAGTGGAGGAAGCTAAACATCATAAAGACTAGTGAATGAGTTTTTAAATAACAGTCAGGGCTGCCTCTACCCAATTCCTAGGAAAGAAAATCCCTTGGCTCCATAGAAGCCAAAATTTGCAGCAAAAAGAAATCTTGTAGTGACGAAAATCTATCAGATTTCAGGCAGATAGATTAATGTGTTGGGGGAGTGTTTGCTGCACAATGAAAGAATAGGATGGTGTCAAAAAACAATGTCTTTCATCCTTATAGATTTGTTTGGAAGCTATCTCCTGTCTAACATACAATGCAATTCCTCTTTTTTTTTTTCTCATCTAGTGAGATGTATAGTCTTCCTAATTTAGGTTGCTCTAATAGATACTTTTGATCATTTTTTATATGAACCTCTTGTAATGTAATGACATCCGCATTTAATTTAATAAGTTTACTAAAAACCTTCCGCCGTTTTACTGGTGAATTCAAACCCCTAATATTCGTTGACCATATCGTATACTCCTCTCCCATTAACTTGTTTCTGTCGTGCCTTAGTGCTTCGAGTAATCCTTATTTCCTTCAACTCCTCAAGGCTTCTCCCCTGTTGTCCTAATCCATCTTGTCCTCCTCCCCCTTTTACTTCCTCTATACCCTGCTCTGTCCCTCTTTTATCCATCATTCATTCACCTTCTCCTTTTTCAACCATCGCATTTCCTACTCCATGATCTCCCAGCTCTTCCTCTGAGATACAGTATTGTCTATAAAAGTCTTCAGCTTTCTCCAACGTATCCAACCTGAATCTCTTCTCCTGCCAGGTCACAATAATCCCCTCTGGTGTTAGCCATCTGAAGTTCACATTACTTTGGTGCAACCTGGACGTCAAAAATTGATAGTTCTTCCGTAGGTCTCTCATTCTTTTAGGTATTTGTTTTAGCACTATAATTTGTTTCCCTCTGTACTCCAGCTGTTCATCACGTGTCTTGTATAATATTTCATCTCTAATTGTCTTTTTTATAAATTTCACGTGAACTTCTCTAGGCAAATTATATCTTCTCCCATAATTTGTCTGCACCCTATATGTCTCGTCCATTGCAGCAATCATCTTCTCTTTATCTATCCCAAGAGCTCCCATCAGTAGGTCTGCCATCTTATCCTGAAGGTCTTCCCCTCTCTCCTCAATGACGTTTTGGAATCTAAGATAATGAGCTGCCTTTTCCGCTTCCATTAGCATCACCGCTGTCACTAATTCTTTGTTAGCCAAAGTTAAGTTTTTATTTATCTCTTCAACCTTCTTCTCCTCGTTATCCATTCTTCGTTCTACTTCCAATAGTTTCTGTTCATTTTTTACGATTTGCTGTTGGAAGGCCTCAAATCTTCCATCCATTGCCTGAATCTTCTCTTTCATTTCTCCTGTATCATTCCTTACCCCTTCTAACTCCTTCTTGATTTCCTCATGATTCTTAAACATGGCTTCCTGCATTGCCTGCATCATTACCTGAAGGTCTTTAAATGAGTTAGAACGCTCCTTTTGAAGCATATCAGCATATCATCTAACAATTTCTGACTCATGGGGCTAGAACTTTGTATTGTATTTTTTTTTTCCCGCCAATCTTAGTCAGATTTGGATTACTTGCCATTTTTTGTAAACTTTTCCACAACTTACTGTTCCTCCAAAATAACCACTTTTCACTTCCCTCTTTTTTTCCTTCCACTTTTTGTCACTATCGTGGTCTGTAAATATAACTCTGTCAATATATTTCACGTTCTAGTACCACAGTACCAAATGTTAGTTTTAAGCTTTCCCAATTTGTGTTCTAACTTGTGAGGTTATAGTTTAATAGTCCAATATTCCCTTCAGTCTCTCTTAAATTTCCCTTCTCTTGGCAATCTCCTTTCAGAAACTGCCAATCATTGTCCCAATCCAGTTCCTTCTATCAATCAATCACTGTTCCTTCCCAGAGAAGCCACCTTTCATCAGCCGCTCCACTCCAAGGTCAAACTCAAAACCAAAAAGTCAAAACTCTCAAACAGATCTTCGGCAACAATTAAGATAAAAAAAAAGTCACTGTCCCTTTAAGAAAAACTCTGAGTCTCAAAACCTTGCCTCCTGGCGTCCTCCTAATGGGGCCTTTTCCGGCCTCTCTTCTTATCACTTTCACTCGCCGCCAGCTCACCGCTACTCCAACATTCTTTTGCCAGGCTTTCGTTTCTTTGCAACCCCTTTAATTGCGTCTTCCAAGTCTATTCACAAAGGTTTCAGGAAAAACAGTCAAGTCGAATCTGATACACCGTCGTTCCGCTGTTTCTTCGCTAGCTCCGTCCAGCTGTCGTGTCATTCAGCGGCCATTACTGGTCGCCTTCTTCCCGGTCCGCTCGGTTCTGGGTTTCACCCATTTCCCAACGTCAGTCGCCACCAACAACAGAGCAGCAGGTCGCCCACACCTTCTGCCAGAGATGCTACTACTTGGCATATTAGAAAAAAATAGAAACAAAGATGATATATACCTAATTATTCATGTAATAACGGCGGCAAGAATTTTGTTTGCCCAAAATTGGAAAACAAATGAAGTGCCTAGTGGAGATGCGTTAATAAGGAAAATTTTGTATTGCGCAGAATTGGATAAGATGACTAAAGAATTAAAAAATCAGGAGGAAACAGAATACTATTTAAGCTGGAATAAATTTTACAAATGGAAGGAAAAAAAAGAAGGAAGGTCATTAGAAGGGATGTAAATAGAGGAAGAATATCTGAAATGTATAAAGTATATGTATAATACGGAATGTTTAGACAAAGATGTATGTCAAAGATGATACACTGTTCAATGTTTTTTAATCTTTTTTTTCTTTTTTTTGTATTCAATAAAAATTATTTAAAAAAAAAAACAATGTCTTTCAAAATGCAGTTAAAGAGTGGAAGAGTCAGAAAGTATACTCACTAAATTCAGTGATTTGTCCCATCCTCTTTTCTTTGAACTGTTTTTTGGGGGGAGTGTAGTTTTTTGTTTGTTTGCTTTTGGTAAATAGCTTTGTGGACAAATTGGAATTGCTGCATTTCCCTTTGAGAAAATTGTTCTCATCCATTCCTGCTCTCTATATGTGTGTGTGCGCCTCATATTAAAATAATTCTTTAGTACAGTGAATAATTCTGTACTAAAGAAGACATGCTCAAATATATGTGCCTGACAAATATAAATTTTTGCATTAAAAAAATCCAAGAACTTGTTAAGTTAAGCAGGCTTCTGCCTTTTGAAAATGCAGCACCTGTCTTTCAAATGGGACATTACAGCTCATAGCAATTTTTTTTAAAAAGCAAGAATTAAAAAAGTAAAATAGCTAACATACAACTATACCAAAACCACTGTTAAAAAAAACTCAAGCACAAAAGCATAATCATAATCAGAAGATAAATACAATCAATACATCCAGTTCAGTATAACCATTAAAGTGGCTCCCTCAAGGTGGACTGCCAAATGCAGTGGCTCAACCATATCTTCAGACCCTTCCTAAAGGCCAGAAGGGTTGGGACCAAAGTAAGTTCCAGGGGAATGATATTCCAAAGGGCAATCATCATGGCAGAGGCACCTGTGGCAGGCCTCTTCTGCCACATCTGATGAGACTGATGGATGTAACCAGGGATCTTGATGGAAGGAATGACAAACATTTTATATCAATTTGTATGGACATTTATTGTCCCATTGTGGAGCATTCTCCAATTCTATCCATAATTTTCTAATCTGTAAACAACTAACCTGCTCCTCATGTTTCATGTCAAGGTTTTTTAAATCTTGCTTTCAAGCAGTAATTTTATCAGTGACCTACTATGTCATAGCTCCTGGCTGTAAAGTGACTCGATATCAGAAGTAAAGTGGTTAGAAAATATTTTCTGCACTTATGGAGAAAATTACGCACTAATTTCTTCAAAGATCCCTCTTGACATAAACAACTTAGTTTTGCAATAGCATAATCATGCTTGTTAATATGCCTGTGACCTTTAGTTATTTTACAGTTTCCTCTCTAATACTTTCCCCAGTATGGCAGCATTTTCAGGAGGCATCAGAAAGTCATGCACATAAACCTGTTCATCTGACACCTTGTGTAGTAACATGTTGCAAAGATTCATGATATTAAGTGTAGTCTAAAGAACTGTACCTTGATTTTCTCCCTCGGGTATTTTGATCCTTGTAATTTGAGGCATTTTAGCTGCTGTGGTTTGTGGTAGAAATATTCCTATACATAAAAGTTTCCAAGGTACCTAGACAAGTCTATGCAGCAATCCTCCTAGTCTGGTGCCTTCAGATGTCAGCCTCCATCTTTGCATGCTTGCTCTCATTTGCCATAGCAAAGGGGGAAGGGGGAGCAGCAGCCAGCTTGGACTTTGCTTATCTCTTCGAGGTCATTTTATCTGGCTTCAAAATGCAGAAGGGAGAAACATGCACAGAACTCAGAGACTTTCCCAAACATCATCTAGCTAGCCGATGACTGAACTTTGGTTGCCTAGCTACAAGGGGTGGGTTCTAGAGTTTGTTTAAATTTGATGCTTTGTGTGCTTTTACTCCAGATCTTGTCTGACTCTGCTGTGTTCACTTCTTTCCTTTTCTCTAAGTACCTTTTCTCTAATTCTATGGAGCCAAGGGTTTTTCTTTCCTAGGAATTGGATAGAGGCAGCCCTGACACCAGATTTCCTTTATTTGCAATTAACATAGTCAAAATGCCCTAAAGCATGTTGCCTGAAGTAACAAAAAGGCTCTATTCCAAAAATGGATTGGCTTAAGAGCTGAATGCTATGCCTTGGGAATAGGCTAATTTCCTAATCACATCTGACTATGGGAGGCTAGCTCTGGGGAAGAACATATTATAGAGTAATACAATGGAAGAAGTGGGTTGGGGGGTGCAGGAGATGGGGATGCTACCTTCCCCCCCAATAAAAACATCTGAGGTGTCTGCCTAATAACAGGTTGGGGTTGACTTAGCAGGCGTTTGAAAGCTGCTCCTGAGGATTGGTATATCAAATTAGCTCTACTTGTCAGAAAATGTCTACACCATATAGAGTTATAACCCTATTGTTGATAGTGGCATGCTGAGTTAACAAAAGCAATAAAAGTTAAAAATGAATTGAGCTTAACTCTTGGTGACTATATTGGAATATCCACATAGTTTCCAGGTAATACTATGGAACTGGTCTGACATAGTCTTCTATAATACTTTGTTCAGATTCCCAATCTAGTTTATAGATCAGGATTTTTTTCTGGTGATCTGTCATCCAAATATTAAGCAGTCCTGACACTGCTTAACTTTTTTGAGACTACATGCTGCTACCAATGGTCATCTGTGAAAGGTGCAAAGACTTTAAAAAAAAAGAATGGATTTTGTATATCGTGTTTCCCTGAAAATAAGACCAAGAAAACAGTCTGGGAGAAGAACAAGTGACAAGAAAAAAAAGCCTGTCCCTCATGGGTGGAAATAGGTAAATGACACTGCTTAACTTTTTTGAGACTACATGCTGCTACCAATGGTCATCTGTGAAAGGTGCAAAGACTTAAAAAAAAAAGAGTGGATTTTGTATATCGTGTTTCCCTGAAAATAAGACCTGGTCTTATTTATTTATTTTTTGCCTCCAAAGAGGCACTAGGTCTTATTTTCGGGGATGTCTTATTTTGCAGGCAGAGGCTGTGAGTTCGCGGTGTGGTTCAGCCTGCTAAACCTCACTTGGACAGAACTTCAGCACCCAGCATACATCAGGTTGAAGAGGAGCCCTCCTATAAGTCAATGAGCAAACCAGGTGGGGCCCTCCAATAAGCCAAAAACCAATAGGCAGTGCTCCCCTCTCCTTTCAGAGTGCGGCATGTTCTGCTGCTGAGAAAGTAAACAAGCAAAACTTTTGCAGCGTAACGAACTCACAGCATCAAGATGCCACTCCTGGCAACTGAAACTCACCCAGCAGCTGCCTCAAAGCCACGTTTGTAGACTCTCCACAAGAAAACAGTCCGGGAGAAGAACAAGTGACAAGAAAAAAAAGCCTGTCCCTCATGGGTGGAAATAGGTAAATGAAGAGGTGGTAGTCGAATGAAGGGGGTGGGATTAGGCTTGCATGCTGAATTGCTGAGGCTTTGAAGCAGAATTGGAAAGAAGCGCAGGGAGCTTGGGCCATAATGAAGGAAAAGGGGAGTGATCCCTGAATTAGTCAAGGGAGAGTATAAAGGCTGAAACCACATTCACTGGTCACCTCAGACTAAATGGCTTTGGTGTGGTAACAGTATCTTCTACCTCGTTTGTATCATGCAAAACTCTGTAGTTCCTGTCCCTCCCCCCAGCCCTGCCCGGGCTCCCTCATGTCCCACACGAGCGAGGTCAAACTAGCCATGCTTCCCCCCCCCCAAGCAACCATAATGCTAGGGCTTACTTTAGGTTGGGACTTATATTAGGCCTAGCCCCAAAATCAAGCTAGGTCTTATTTTCAGGGTAGGTCTTATTTTCGGGGAAACACAGTAGTTGCAGAAATGACTAGCAGTCAGCATGTACTTTAATGTTAAAATACAGGGAGATAATAGACAGTTTCTGAACTATTTATAATTGTTAGAAGCCACTGCTTTTCTGTATAATATGAACCTGTACTATTTGCTAATGATTTTACTGAAGGGGAAAAAACAGGAGAATCAAATTGGTAATCCTTGCCTTTGCATTTGGGGATAGTTATCAGCACAGTAGAGGGAGCTAGAGTATCACCAAAATTAAGCTACAGTGAAAAGCAAACCTTGAATTATTTCAGCATGCATTTCCATTTTTATTTAAATCTTCATTTTAATCCAATTTACATAACTCTAATGTTAAAATAGATTAGAAACTAAACACAGTTCTGCTGCATTCTTCAGTACTAGACAGTTCAAAAATGAAATATTTACTTCCTCATAATAATGATCTAGAGAATATAAGAAGAATATATTTGGCTGGCTCTTGTTCTGATGCATTTACAATGAGGATATTTAGGATAGGTAAGTAAAGGATCTCCCTTGCAGAAAGATATGGAGGCTGAATGTTGACATCAACTGAGTTCAATGCCGTGTTTCCCCGAAAATAAGACCCAACCAGAAAATATGCCTAGCATAATTTTTCAGGACACTCGTAATATAAGCCTTACCCCCAAAATAATCCTCAGTTAAGATCGTCAGCTAGATGGACGCATTTAGTACCGTATTTCCCCAAATATAAGCCCTAACTGGAAAATAAGCCCTAAATAAGCCCTTTTGGAAATAAGCCCTAAATAAGCCCTTTTGGAGCAAAAATTAATATGACCAGGGCTTATTTTGGGGGAAACACAGTATTAGAATAAACTCCAATGGAGTGAGTATATACCTTTCTCAGGCCCTCTTGCAGGAACATTTGTGGGTGTGGAGGTGAAGTGACAGAGGGCGAATGACAAAAATAGCATCATCCCAGTGTGCCACAAACTCTACCTTTTGTATACACTTTTGACAATGCAATAGCATGATCCTGTTTTCATAGTTTTGATGGCAGAATCTTCAGGTCTGTGGAAGCTTCTTACCTGTTTCCAATTTGTTAAAAGATAATTACAATAGCTGATGTTTGACATCACATTGTGAGCTTGTGAAGTTAATCAAAGTAGACCACAACCTGCTGCTTAGTAAGCTAGAAAAAGGTGGGATAGACAACAACACCACCAGATGGATCTGTAGTTGGCTGACAAATGGTACTCAGTGAGTAGTCCTCAATGGTACTACATCCACATGGAGAGAAGTAAGCAGTGGGGTGCCACAAGGCTCCATCTTAGGCCCAGTACTCTTCAATACCTTCATTAATGACTTAGATGAGGGAATAGAAGGGGAACTCATCAAATTTGAAGATGACACCAAACTGGCAGGAATAGCCAATGCCCCAGAAGACAAGCTCAGGATCCAAAAAGATCTTGACAAACTTGAACAATGGGCCCTATCCAACAAAATGAATTTTAATGTGGTGAAAAGCAAAGTTTTACATTTAGGCAGGAAAAATCAAAGGTTTAAGTACAGATTAGGTGAGGCCTGGCTCAAAAATAGCAGCTGAGAGGGACCTTGGAATCCTAGTGGACGATCACTTGACTATGGCCAGCAGTGTGCAGCAGTAGCCAAAAAAGCTAATACAATCCTGGGTTGTATAAACAGGCATATCACATGAAGTATTAGTACCACTTTATAAAAGCCTAGTAAGACCACACCTGGAATACTGCAACCAATTTTGGTAACCATACTACAAAAAAGATGTTGAGACCTTGGAAAAAGTTCAGAGAAGAGCAACTAAAATGATCAAAGGCCTGGAGACTAAAACATACAAAGAACGGCTGCAGGACTTGGGTTTGGCTACTCTAAAGAAAAGAAGAAACAGGGCCGACATAATAGCAGTATTCCAGTATTTGAGGGCCTGCCACAAAGAAGAGGGGGTAAAATTATTCTCCAAAGCACCAGAGGGCAGGACAAGAAACTGGTTGGAAACTGATCAAAGAGAGAAGCAACCTGGAATTAAGGAGAAAGTTCCTGACAGTGAGGACAATTAACCAGTGAAAGAGCTTGCCTTCAGAAATCGTGGGCGCTCCACCACTGGAGATTTTTAAGAAGAGGCTAGGCAGTCACTTGTCTGAAATGGTATGGGTTTCCCTGCTCGAGTAGGGGGCTGGACTAGAAGACCTCCAAGGTCCCTTCCAGCTCTATTCTAAATCATTGAAGAATAAATATAATCCTGCCTAAGAAACTTGTTTCAGATTTTTCAATATAAACATTGACAAGTTTTCCATTTAAATCTTGGGGACAGAACAGAATGGTCTTCAATATAGAGATTGAGTGATTCAGCAAGGGTTCTTAAATATGTATGTAACTTAGATGATTGAGTCCTACTATGCATAATCAGAATTTTAAGTGAAATGCCCCTTTTCTCAAATTACTTTTTCCAGTATTAAAGATAGACATTCAATCACTTCCAATTTCCAGTGACAATATTTTTTATTTATTTATAGAGAATGTATCTATACCTATACCTAACTGCTAAACTTTTTCTCATGGTTTTTCAAGACTGTCAGCATGAGAGATCCCATCTGCAAAGTGATGTGGTATGAATGGAGAAGTGTGTGTACAAATGAATGCTACATGGCTGTGGTAGAAGGAGATAATTGGGATGCTTTGAGAGGCATATGCCAATTCACCTTAAACTGAAAGTGCATAGAATGTAGCCTGTACAGTGCTGAGAACTGGCTAAAAGTGCTGAATGCCCTCTGGATGAATGGAGATGCATATGTTCTGTTAGCCATTAGGTGCTTCTCTTCTTGACTATGTTAGCAACGATCCAGCAGCAGATAGATATTGCATCAATAACAGAGAAAATGTGGGGAAAATGCCTATAGTGGTATGGCCATGTCCTATCAGCAGTACTCCACAGCATTACCTGTACTGCTTAACACTTTAACATTGATGGCAAATGCCTGCATGGCAGATCAAAGCACAGGTGACAGGACACAATTGACTCAGACATAAAGATAGAATAGAATAGATCTGGAAGGGACCTTGGAGTTCTTCTAGTCCAGTCCCCTGCTCAAGCAGGAGAACCTATACCATCTCAGACAGGTGATTGTCTAGTATCTCTTCTTAAAAATCTCCAGTGATGGAGCATCCACGATTTCTGGAGGCAAACTCTTCCACTGGTTAATTGTCCTCACCGTCAGGAAGTTTCTCCTTAATTCTAGATCACCCAGTTGGATCCAGTTCCTGCATTAAATCAGGTGAAATGGCATTAGTTGATCCAAAAGGCAAATCCTGCACCTGTGGGGAAAATGTTAGAACAATGTCTATGGAGATTCTCAGTCATCCAAGTCATGGTTATCTCAAAGGTGTTTTTTTCAAAAGGCAACTGAATTATATTTTTTCATTGAGGAAGAAGATGTTTCATTCTCATCCAAAAAGCTTGATCAGTTCTGACTGATGATTAGGAAGATTTTATTACAACCTTTCAATATGTATGGTGTCAGTTTGTATAGTGTTCTTATCATGTAAAACTCATGTTACATGTGGATTCTTTCCAGAAATCCTTCTATAATAGGCTAGCTATATTTGTAGTTGTTCCAGAGGCATTACTCTTGCTAAGAGTTTCCTTAATGCTATTTCAGCTTCAGTCTCTTAAATACACACACCACACCTACATCCTTATATGCCCCCTTTTCTCTTTTACAAAAGAAAGTCAGCAACACAACTTTGTGTTATCTAAACATTTCTATCTATCAGGCTAATTTTTTTCCTCTGTATGATACCTTCCCAGTGATAATATGCTGCTGTGATCACAGCTGGAAGTCAGCTCTGACAATCTGCAACTTGCATGTGTTTTAAATGATGTATATAATTTATGAATTCTTAGCATAGTTTAAAGCACAGAAGATCCCTACCTTTCAGCTACATATGAACTCCCAGTATGATAATGTCTTTAAAGAAGATTGTAACATTTTATCTGCTTTTTTTTACAACAACCACAATTCAATTGGACTGGTGTGGGTTTGCATGTGTTTAAAAAAGAAATATATATTGCAAGGCAATTTCTCCTGCATATTGCAACTGGATTCTGGATTTTCTTACCAACAGGCCCCAATATGTGCGAGTTGGAACAAATACCTCGTAATACCATTTTCTTGAGCACAGGTTCTCCTCAGGGCTGCGTCTTAAGTCCGCTGCTGTTCACCCTGTTGACCCATGACTGCTGTGCTAGGTTTGCCACCAACCATATTGTGAAGTTCGCAGATGATACAACAGTAGTGGGCCTTATTCAGGCTGACAAGGTGGAAGCTTACTGCAAGGAGGTTGAGGGGTTGGTGAACTGGTGTAAGGAAAACAGCCTAGTTTTAAATACAGGAAAAACCAAAGAGATCATTGTTGATTTCAGAAAAGGCAGGCACAGCCACACTTCTCTGTGCATTAATGATTCACCTGTGGAGATGGTTACCAGCATCAAATTCCTGGGTGTGCAGCTAACGAGTAGGCTGACTTGGTCGCTAAACAGTGAGAAACTGGTGAAGCGGGCACAGCAGCGCCTGCATTTTCTGCGCCGCATGAGAAAAGCACATCTTCCTTCCCCTGTCCTGACCACTTTCTACAGGGGGACAATCGAGAGCATCCTGTCATACAGCATCACAGTCTGGTTTGGAGGCATCACTGCTTCAGACAGGAAGGCGGTGCAGAGAGTGGTGAGAATGGCTGAAAAGATCATTGGCAGTTTCCTCCCTACCATCCAGGACATAGCACAGAAGCGTTGCTTGAGCAGGGTCCGTAAGATTATCTGGGACGCTACACATCCTCTTCACGACCTGTTTTCCTTGTTACATTCTGGGAGGAGGCTTCGTGGTATCCGTAGCAGAACATCCAGATTCAGCCATAGTTTCATTCCATACAGCATTAACCTTGCGAACTCTCAAACTTCCTCCTTGCGTTATATATTCAAGATGGACTGTATTTAATATTTATTTGCTATGTATATGTAGGGATGTGGGTCTATATATATGTTGTACATAGTATGTTTAGGTGTGTGTCATGTATATGTTTCACTTTGAGAGCGGGCAACCAAATTTCATTTTTGATGTGTGCCATTGTGCCCACAATATAAAAATGACAATAAAGGTTATCTATCTATATTAAAACATGATGTTACAGAAAACATAGTTTTTTAAGTAAGAATGCCAGAATGCTGAAAAGGAAAGGATTCTATGTCCTAATCAGAAATAGACCCAATATTTATATATCTTCCACTAATAAAAATAATAATAAATTGCAGAGCAGTTCTACATCTAATTGAATGTCACAATACCAGTGAGTAATTGCACTGTCTATGAAATAAATTTGTTTCAAAGTCAAAATATCATCTTCCTGTCAAATAATCCCATAAACAGAGCTGGAGAAATTGTACTGTGTCTGGAAAGAGATGTGCCCTGAATCCTAGTCATTACCAAGACATGACTTCCATTGTAATTAACTGCCTGTCACAATAGCTTCCTTGTGCTGTGTTGCTACTTACCTGCTGCCACATATAAACTCATTAACATTTCTGTTGATGCAATACTATTTCTCAGGTTAACCTTTCCTGCACAGTAGGATAAAAGTCCTTCTTGCTGATGGATCCTGTAACATCACTTGCAGTACTTACTCAGAAGCTTCACATTTCTTTTTTCTTCATTTATGACTAAATTACAAGTAAGGTTGAACACCTGGCTTTTCTAATGACAGGTTGGCCTTTCCATGCACTGAAAATGTAAGATGTCTTTCCTTGGCAAGGAGACTCCAGATTATTGCTTCAGAACAGAGCAACTTCTGGAACTCTTCTCCACTGAGCTCAAGAAGTTTATTCTTAGCTTTGTTTGTATAACCTACATTTATTTCAGTTATTTAGTATTTACTGAACAATTTATATGCTATCCTTCTGATGATCCCAGTTTCCTGTGGATAAAATTGGAATCAGAGGATTAAATAAAGGTTATTATGAACAAATGCAAACATTTCTGGGGTGATTATAGCATGTCTTGTCATAGTTAAGTCCTCCTGTTCCAGGTAGAGCTGCAACTGGCACACAAGCCACAGCTGAGTGAAGGTCCTCCTGACCATGGCTTCCATCTGCATATCCAACAGTGGCTGTGACTTTATAGAGGTGAACCCTTTCCTCCCAACTTTCTTGTGCTTTTTAGAACAAAAGAAGAATAAATTAAAAGGTAGGACCATCTTTAATTAGAATTGAAATGGAATAAGGGGAAAGATTAATCTAATTGCCCTTATTATTATGTTTTTTCGAAGTTACAGGAGTTGCTAGAAGGAAGATATAAAACCTCATTTCCAGATGATATTGTCAGACTGTACTCTAGAAATAAATAGAATTCTTATCATTTATTAAATATGACTATATGTGCAACCTCTTTTAAGAATTTCAACAAAGATGTTTTAGCAACAAATGGAACTATACTAGTAATGTATACTAGTACCTCTTCCCTGTCAGCCACTTGTACATCTACATTGGATAGATAGATAGATAGATAGATAGATAGATAGATAGATAGATAGATAGATAGATAGATAGATAGATAGATAGATAGATAGATAGATAGATAGATAGATAGATAGATAGATAGATAGATAGATAGATAGATAGATAGATAGATAGATAGATAGATAGATAGATAGATAGAAAGAAAGAAAGATAGAAAGATAGAAAGATATAGAAAGATGACATAAATAGATAATATAGAACTACAAATGCCTTCATAATTAGATTCATAAAGGGGAAAGTTTTTTCCCCTTCACAGCACACTGTAACTTATGGAATAAGCCAAGCCTCCATAGGCAGAGTGTATGTAAATAAAAAATTGGGAATTTCCCTGAAATCCTGGAAACCAAGGCTCATTTAGACTAAGAGTGAGCATTCAGTGCCTAATGAGCCATATGCAGTTCCCAATCCCATTTTAGCAGGCACCTGTCCCACAGGATAATACCATTAAGAAGTAGCATCAAAATAATGATTTCTTGTATCCTTATTGCCTATGTTTTTAAAACACTATATGACTCCAAACAGGTTTCTCAATAGTAGCCATTTTGATTTAGCAGTACTCAAGCTCCCAGCTTGTCCCAACTGTCCCACCTCTAGTGATGACATTGTTACATTCATTGCAGCCATCAGAGTATAGCCCATTGCTACAAAGCAAAACAAGGTAGTTTATCTCTGCTATTATTGCTATGGTCTGCTGTTATACCAGATACAACAGTGGTCTAACTTTACACAAGATAGTTTTCTATGCTTCTAGCCATGTTTTATGTAAGAAAATATGCAACTTTTTTCTAGTTCTTAAAGAATTAGTGAATGTTAAAATCTAAACTTGAAGAGTGTAACATTTTGAATTTTCCATAATCATCATTGAGGAAAGTATAGAGTTGTGCAATGGAACATGAAAAATGCAACACAATTGATAAAGCAGCCAGATAGCTATTAAAAAATTAAAGCAGATCACAAATAATAAATATCTGCATATCCAAGGGTGAGATTTCAAGTGTCTAGCTGCAATCTTGGGACTAAGTTTCATTCATAAGTTACTGTGAAAATTGATTGTATTGTCAAGACAATAGCAAATTATTTCACCAATCTTATTTTGGGAGGTACTGAGTCATATTATTCAAAGCATTTGAAATTGTACTGTTCTCCAAACAATCTAGTCTAATTAGAACATTTACCAATAGAAAGTACACTTAAATATAATTCACAAATGTTTAATTGTTCCAAGCATTCAGAACAATCAGGTGCATGATTTTTTCTCTGTAGACTAGTATAAAGATTTAATTTATTGAAAAATATTATACATTAGAAAACCAGGATCCATCATGGCATCCTGATGGAGATATTTAAGGAGATAAAAGTATGTGGTGGCTTGCTTCCTGGTTTGGCGTGCGACGAGACGGTGGAAGAAACCGGGGCTCCAGCTTGCCAGCCCGATTTCTTTCTGCCTGGCGACCCTAAGGGATCGGAAAGTTGCCCTGGAGGGGCAATGAAGAAGGAGGGATGTTTCAGGAGTCTGGACCAGATGGCAATCGGTCCAGACGGACTGAAGAAACCCTCTGAAAGGACAGAGGAAAGGCTGCCAGGTTCGCCCAGGCAGCCCAAGTCGTCACCAGCCGGAAGAAAAGCGAGGAGCTGCGCTCCGCCAAACAGCTGACTGTCAACAGCGTGCTGAAACTGGGTGAGCCAGTTCTTTTGTCCTTTTCCTTTTGGAATTACAATTAAGAACATTGGATCCCTGAAGGAATAGAGGAGGAAAGTTAAAGGCGGCAAGCCACTACAAATGGGAGGCTTTTTAAGGAATACAAAAAATCCTTTAAAACTGAACTCAGATTGATTCAAAGAAAGACTACTTAATTTACAAGAGGTGGAAAAATCTTTTTGAGCTATAATTCTAAGGGTAAATAACGTATAAAGAATTTTAAAAGGAAAACTTTGTAACAACTTTTTAAAACCAGACATTGACTAAACTGCATTATGGGGACATCTAGTGGTGAAAGAAGATATTACAGTAATATTAAACAAAAAAAACACATCAAAGTATGTGACCTTGAGACAAACACCTGTTTTAAACAAAGTGCCTTTGTGTGAATTTTTAAGTGAAAAGACTCCCCATAACTAGATTTGTTGACTCTGGATATAACTAAAATATAAATTATTTGAAGACAGCGAATGTTTTACATCTGAGGCCCAACTGGAGAAGCTGGATTTGGCCTAAAGAAGTTGGCCTGTTCTTTCCTGATTTTAATCTAAGATGGTTGGCTTTTTTTTTCTTGTTGCTTGCTTTATTCTGCTTTCTCTCCCTGAGATATTGGATTTAGCCTAAGATAGTTGGCTGGAAGAATGAGTACATCAAACCTTACTAGACTTATGAAAAAGACCTCCTCTGCACCCTCTGTGGGAACACCTAGTCCAACAATCCAGGAACCTATCGAAACAATGCTGCAGCATGAGAAAATAAGCACTGCACAAAATGAGATGCAATCCACATTAAAATTGATTCAAGAATCAATGCAAAAAAATCATGAAGAGAAAAAGTAAATTCGATAAATTAAGTGAAGAAATCTTGGATATAAAGTCACAATTTGAAGTTCACCATCAAATGATGCTTAAAAATGAACAAAGAATTCAGAAAGTGGAAAATAAAACAGAAGATATTGATTAAAAAATGGAAATACTACTGCAAGAAAATGAGAAACTGGAACAAGCAAATCAAAATCTCGAAGGAGCGATAGCGATTTTAGAAATGGAAAAGGCGGAACACTATTTAAGATTTCAAAATATCCCTGAAGATAGAGAAGAAAACATAGCAGTTGTGATTATTGAGCTTTTGGCAGAGGCCCTGAAAGCAGACAGAGCAGAGATGCAAATGGAGATAGATGAAATATTCCGAATGAATTCAAGCTATGCAAGAAAACATAAACTACCCAGAGAAGTACCTACATGTGAGATTCATAAAGAAAACAACATGGGATGAAATACTGAGAAAAGTTCGAGAGGAACCATTACAATATAAGAGTAAAGAGATTGTGGTCCTAAAGCAGATACCTAAAAGAGTAAGAGATACTCGAAGACAATATCATTTTTTAATTACAAAGCTGATTGCAAAAGGCATAAACTTTAGATGGTTAATGCCAGAAGGGATTTTAATCAACTGGAATAACACAAGATACCGATTGTATTCAATCTGGAAAGCAGAAGACTTTGACAAGAGAAATAGAGCATTTCTAGATGAAGGAGCACAACGACAAGAGGAGAGAAAAGAACAAAAACAAATGGAAGAGGCAACTGAAGAAACACCTGGATGGGACAATAGACTATAAAAGTAGTAAAACAGGAAAAACTGGAAGAAGAAAACTACCCAAGACTTTTTTCAATATGATAGAAGAGATTGGAGTACAAGATGTTTGGAGGGAAATTAATCCAGGAAAATTACAATATACATTTTATTCAAATGGTCAAAAGTCCTGGTCTAGAATCAACATGATTTGGATGACACCTGAACTGAGGATGAACATACAGGAAATTGAGATAGAACCAGGTACGTGGGCAGACAGCAACCCTTTAAAAGTGAAGTGGAGAGGAATACAAAAAAACCGAAGATGGACTTTGAACCAATCTATATTAAAAGAAAGAGAATTTATAGAACTAGCAACAAAAGAAATGGAGTTTTTCTTTAAAGAAAATAAAAAAGAAGATACTACACTACAAAATGTATGGGATACAGCTAAAGCATGTTTTAGAGGTATAGCCATAACGTACATGGCAAAGAAAAATAAACAGAAAAGATAGCAGTACGTACTATTAAAAGAGAAATTTGGAAAACTAGAATCAGAACTGCAAATGAATCCGCAAAAGAAGATCTTGAAAAGAGAAATGGAAATAATAAAATATAAATTAAATTTGTTGGACTCAGAAAAATTGGCACAGCAAATAAAAAGAACAAAACAAAACTTTTTTGAAAATGCAAATAAACCAGGAAGATGGTTAGCTTATAAACTTAAAAAACAGAAGAAGAAAATGATAAACAAATTAGTAGATGAAAAAGGTGGTCTACAATTTAAAAATGAAGAAATAAAGAAATTAAAGAATACTACAAGAAACTTTATGATATAGAAGAAATTCCAAGAGAGGGAATGATTCAATATTTGAAAGGAAATAACCTTCCAAAAATTCCAGAAACTTATAAGACTATGTTAGAGGAAAAAATAACAATGATGGAAATAACAGAGGCCATAAAAAAACAAAAAAATGAAAAAACACCGGGGCCAGATGGACTACCAGCGGAGTTATATAAAACCCTACAAGATACGCTAAGTGAACTGTTGAAAGATGTCTGCAATGAACTCTTGTTGGAGGCTAAACTTCCAAACATGTGGATAGAAGCAAATATCACTTTAATACCAAAAGAAGATGCAGATTTGACACAGATAAAGAATTACAGACCGATATCGTTATTGAATGTGGATTATAAAATCTTTACTTCAACAATGGCAGAGAGACTGAAACGATACTTAACTGAATTTATATATTCAGATCAGAATGGTTTTCTACCAAAGAGGCAAATTAAAAAACAATCTAAGAGTGATAATGGATGTATTAGAATACTATGAATTACATCCAGGAAAACAAATGGTATTAGTATTTCTGGATGCCCAAAAGGCATTCGATAATGTTTCCTGGCAATTTATGATTCAACAATTACAAATAATGAACTTTGGACAGAATTTTATAAATATGATAAAAACGATATACAATAAACAAACAGCGAAAGTGATTGTGAATGGAGACTATACGGAGAACTTTAAGATAAGGAAAGGCACAAGGCAAGGATGTCCACTATCCCCGCTGTTATTCATCTTCACTTTGGAAGTTTTGAATAGAAATATTAGATAAGATATAGAAATTAAAGGATTAGAAATAAAAGGTGAAATATATAAATTACAAGCATTTGCTGATGATTTGGTGTTTATTTTAGAAGAACCTTTGCAGATGATTCCTAAACTATTGGGAAAGATAGAACAGTATGGAGAAATGGCAGGACTGAAAATAAATAGAGAAAAACTAAAGTAATAGTTAAAAACCTTACAGATAAGCAAAAAAAAACAAATATCAGAAAAGACAGAATTACAGATAGTTAAAAAGGTTACATATCTGGGGATACAGTTAACGGCAAGATGTTCAATGATAAAAGAAGATAATTACACAAAATTATTGACTCAAATAAAACTGGACATTGTTGACTTCAGATGAAAAACTAATTAAGAAAATGTATAATTTTTATTAACTTTAGAAATGGAAAGTGAACAAGTTAAAGAAACAATGATAAGATGGACGAAATTTTTTGGTTATAATATAGAACTAGAAAAATGGCAAAATTTATGGGAAAGAAACTATAAATTGACAATGTCGACTTCCTATAAAGAAAACTTATATAAAATGTTTCTTTTTGTTCCAGTTGCATGACCCTTCAATAGGAAATAGATAACCCTTTCATGAGTTATCCTTTTAAATCTTTTTGTCTCAATTTCTTTCAATCTGAAAGAAATAAGTACTTCCAGTTCCAAGGCTTCCTTCAGAAGTATTGTTTCACAACACATGGAAGATAATTGGATATTCCTTTTTTGAATTTTTACAGCAATCACCCCAAACTGAAGAGCTTGCTTCTGGAATAATTTATCTTTGTTTTCTTCTATATGAAGTGAGATGGCTGCAGTTGCATACATATGAGGGACAACTAAGAGCAAGTCTGAAGCAGTGGAATAAGCCTTTCAAAAATGATGGCTTCTTTAAGTATCAGAAAAGAGTGGCCTTGTGCATGCTCCTGCAGACTTAGAAATACCTCTTCCAAAGTCTTTTTAAATTCTTTCTGGAGATGAGTCAAAAGATAATATCATTCTCCAGTGCATTCCAGTATGTCCCTTTGTCTTTCCATTTTCTTTTTCAACCTGTGAAATGGAAAGTTTATTTATAGAAAGGGAGGTTGGCAATGGAAAAGATGGAGCCATGTCACAGGGATGGTACTGAAATGTTTTGCTTTTATTGAGGCTGGTGGGATTGACTCTTTGTCCTTTTTATTTTGTTAAGCATATTTTAGGGTCTTTGGTAGATGTATTTTCTTGCTCCAAATGGTGGGCAATCAGGTGCCAAAATTTGATAAATCTACCAAAAAAACTGACAGTGTAATTGGAAAGAGTTCAGGGACTGCAAAAATGTTTTGAGAAGCTATGTGTAACCCAGCCAATGGAGACTGAGTACTCTAACTGAGCAGAAAACAACTCAATTCAATAGGATACAGCAGCTATACCAGGAAATAAGTTACTAAAGGAACCATGCTACTTTTCAACAGAATTTTCAACAAAAATTTGTTTCAAACTTTTTTTCTTTAATAAATGTTGGATTTCTTTGTTTTAAATAGAAAGAGACATCTATTGCAAGCTTAGAAGCTATGGAATCAATTTTGTATTAAATATTGTATCTATATATAATGTTGATTACTCTTTATTTGTAATGAAATGGAAATAGCTTTTATCCATCATGCTATAGGGTTGGGAGGAAAAGATCCCTCATATATTTGCTGGTTTATACTGTAATTTGATGGCAGGCAAATAGATACTACAATATGTCAAATTGCAGGAAGAGGTGTCTGAAAAGTATTTGTCACAGTTCAGCATTTACTTCTAATTTAAGAACTAAATTAAAGTAATTTGGCTCCATTATTAACATTTGCTGTATTCTCTTAGCCTCATTTTATTTTTCTAGTTTTTAATCACAATTGTTATTACATATTAATTGTATTTAATCTTACTGTGTGCTTCCTAGAGTCATTATCTTGTGACATGGGTCAAGTAAATTTGATAAGTCAACCAATAAACTATTATGATTCTGATGATAATATCAGAGTTATAAAACTATAAGAAAATGAAAGAAAAAATGACCCATTTGCATATACAGTACATATGATTGTAAATAAATAAATATATTTAAAATAGGTTGTTTCTCAGTATCTGTCACAGCAGAACCTTGAGTATATAATGATTCAAGGTACTGGTACCAAACATCAAAACTACAAAGAAATTCAGAGAGACAAAAGGACCTCAAGGAAGGCAGGGATAATGATAGAACGGACATTAGGCCATAAAGTTCAAATCCCTAGTCACTGCAGGAATTAACATCCATGCATGTCAGAAAGATGGCTACCTAACCTCCATTTAAATGAAGCTCATGAAGACGAGTCTGCTATCTCTCTGGGTCATCAGTTCAAACTGCAATCAATTGGTCTTTTTCTAAGATTCAGTTGGAATCTGCCATCTGCAAACTTACATAGAGGTACCTGGGAGGGTGGGAATAGGAAAAGAACCTGTGTGAAAAAAACAATATTGCATCAATATGGAACAAACTTCACTTCTTGTATATGTGCATGGTGATATTGCATACATATTTGAAAGGAATGAAGCTTGTAGCACAATAATGCTGGTGTAATCAGCATCATGATGAAAACAGCAAGGTAATAATACTTGTTGTCCTTCTTTGAACCTGGTCCAGTTTCTCTGAATCCTAAAATACAGTGCTTAGAAATGGATGTAGTAATGTTGTCATTTTGGTAATAGATGTACTATATTGATTTGTAGCTGTTGGTCATTTCTATGTGATATGTATTTATTTACAACTGTAACAGACATGTATGAAAGATAAAGTACATGAGACTAATGCAAAATAGGTTACTGAATTAAATAGTGTGTTTGTGAGAAAGAAAGTTTGGAAGTGAACTACACAGACAATATAATACCCCTTTAAAATATAATATATTCTGGGGGGGAGGGGAATTAAAAGAAATACTGAAAAAAATTGGATAGCATAAATTGTAGCATGACTTGAATTTCACATGCAGGTTTTTCAATACCATATTGTGCAAGAATCAAACACATAGATTTAGACCAGTGAATCAAATAACCTGCTAAATTTGGACCAATTAGTCAAGTACTTGGCTTGCAAAAGAACTGAGAAGCAGCAATCTTGGTTCCTCTGATTAAAAGGATCTGTAGAATATTATCAGCTTAGTACTCTCTTTGCTTGTTATCATTCTAAGCAATCTCTGTTTAACTGAATGTAAATATTTGTTCCAAACATTTATAATCTTTTAAGGGCTTTGAGAAAGATAAAAATTCAACTAGCATGTCTTTTCCAATTACTGTATTGTGGAGGTATGACTTATAGGACTGCTGTCATTCCTAAAGACACCAAGCCTTGCCTAGTTTAACATAGGGCTTCTTCAAATCCTTCCATCTAAGAAAGGTCCACATTAAATGCATATTTTTCAGCAAGAGATATCCAAATTCTGTTTACTATCCAAGCAATTCATATAACTTTTACATGGGGTTTTTTGGTAATGTCACTACTTTATGATGTTTTAACAGTTTAATTCTCCCACATAATTTTCAGTTCTATACCTAGTCCTAAGGGATACTGCTTTGTTAACTGTAGGGTAATACAGAATCCATACATCTATCCTATATTGATTTAATTTTCATATTTCATATTTTCTTCAAATAAGAGATAGATAGAGAACTACAACTGCCATTAATCATGTATTTATGTATTACACCCTCTCGTCACTGAGGTTGGTTGCATTTGCTATTGTAAAATCTTTCAAAAAACATGTTAGTTAAATAGGGCTGAAAATCATGCATGCATATTTAATAGGAAAAAATCCAGATGTATCTCCAGTTTTAAGCTATAAACTATTACTTAGACTATTAAAATATTCTGCTCCATTTAAAATGAGACAAGTAATAAAATGGGGTAAGGTAATATTTTTTCAAGAGTTTAATAATAAAAAACACATTTGCAGCAAATGTGCCCCTTTTATGCATAATTCAAGTGTTTTTGTTCTGTTTTGCAAAGCAGATATAGAAGCATAACATGATATATAGGTAGCTACTTGTACATTTCCAGAAAAGGACAAAATATATCAGAAAAATAAATCAAACAAATGTAGGCTAATTTCAGTGGCTAAACACTCAGAAATAGTTACTAACTTTAAATCAGCATTTCTTAAAGTGTTTGAGAAACTTGGCGCACCCAAGATTCTCTCAGGGGTCTGTAGCATAAAAATTAATTGCTAAGTATTGAAGTTATTGAAATCAATGTCAGTCTAAGCAGTATTGATAGAGAATATGGGTGAAGGGTCTTCAGAAAGTACCAAGCTGCAAGAGGAAATAGCTAGCTTGACCATAGAAGTAAATAATTAAAATAACAGATATAGGAAACATACTAGAATCAGACATAAAGGTCTGAAATGCCTATATACAAATGCTCAAATTTTGGGGAACAAACAGGGTGAACTTGAATTATTAATACATGAGGGTAGATATGATATAGTTGCAATTACTGAAACGTGGTGGAATGAAACCCCTGACTGGAATGTACTGATAGAAGGATACAAACTGTTAAAAAAAAACACCAGACCCCATAAAAGAGGAGGTGGAGTTGCATTATATAGAAAAGACCACTATATTGCTATAGAAATGCATGAGATCAAAGACAAAATCTCCTAGAATGCATATGGGTCAATATAAAAGAAAAAAAGAATTGCCATAGGTGTATACTACAGGCCATCCAACCAAGCAGAAAAAAATAAGATGTACCTTTTGCTAACCAGTTAACAAATATATGTAGGAAACACTACAATAGTAATGGGGGACTTCAATTACCCTGACCTCAACTGGAGGACTAATTTTGCATCAAGTGAGAGATCGAACAGGTTCCTGACCAACCTAACTGACAACTTTGTTGTCCAAAAGGTAGAGGAGGAAACTAGAGGGACAGCCATACTGGATTTAATTCTTACTAACAGAGAAGAAGTAACAGAGGAAGTTGAAATTACAGGAATGTTGGGTGAGAGTGACCATGTCATATTGGAATTCAATGTAATGCAAATGTCAACTCTACAAATGAGCATGGCTGCAGCCATTTTTCCTACTCATTTTCGGTTGCCACATAGAATGGAGGGGGGGCAGGTGCTTCGCTAGTCTAAATAATCTTTTGTCCCGTGGGAACCAAGTTCATCAGCTGCTCCCGAGACTGCAGGCTGGGCATTGTGTAAAAAGATTGGCAACAAGATGTATTGGGAAATGTAGTTGCTTGCAAAGTTTTAGGGATGGGATTTTTTAACTTTGTATTGGGGAATTGTTACGTGTGTCTCCAGACTTGGTTTCACTTTTGACGTGCCGATACTTTGTAACTCATAAACATGTTCTTTGAGGAATCTGCAAGCCTCGGAGTTTTGCTTTATTCGTCTCTGTCAGAACCATGACATTAAACCAAGTCTCATAAAACTTCATTTTCTCGGGGTGCTGGGCCCCGACCGCCTACCCCACTCACTTTTGGGAGAGTGGTAAAGACTCGGCGAAGACTTGAGATGGAGGAGAGAATTGAAACCGCTGCTAGCTGCAACGGGACTCAGGCTGTCGGAGCCCAAGCTGGTGCTCCAGCCACCGAGGAGGTGTCACTGGCAGGGGCTCGGCCGAAAACCAGGTTGATCCAACCTGGGAAGCTGGTACTGCAGGAAGGAGCTACAGCCCTAGTGGACCTCTATCAAGCTGAGGCTGCCCCTCAGCACAGGAGCACTCCTGTAACTGCTGGAGAGGAGCTTTTATTGCTGCTGTCCCAGGGTTCTTCATCTGCAGATAGCAAGAAAGGAAAGGGGTCGATGGGATGGGATGACTCCAGAGAGTGGAGATTTCAGTCCGCAGTCCACAGCCCCTTGCTCAAACAGCTGAAGGAGAAGTTCGGCAGGCTGGAGGTAAAGGATATGATTCCTGTTGCCCAGGAGGTGGGTGCTGTGGAGGGAAATGCCAAGAGCTACCCCTCTCTTTGCCCCCTCGTCAGAGTTCCAGCCCAACCACTGGGGCTTGTGCTGCTTTGCCCATCCCCCAACCAGCTGTGATCTCAGCCAAGTCTGTTGCAGTGGCCTTGGGATGCCAGTCCCGGAGCCCAGCCAAGAGAAGTCTGGAGAGTAATTCAGCCATGTCCCCAGGACCAGCAAGCCGCCTAAGCCCAGCAGCAGGTGCAGGCAGCTCTGCTGAGGTTCGAGCCGCCTCCCATCAAGCCCATCTTTGATGGGGGTCCTGAGAAGCTGACCTTCTTAAACCAGGTGTGGGCTCATTTAGATCACTTATGCCTACCTGGATGGGGCTATGATGGCGAATGCTGTGGCAGCAAATTTAGAGGGGGAAGCAGCCAACTGGGTGACCAACCTCCATGATGAAGGTGCTCCTGAATTGCACGACATTATTCTATTCATGGAGCAATTGAGGGGTCATTTTGAAGATGAATCCCAAGCCCTGCTGGGCAAGAAAGAGATCCACTGCTTGAAGCAAAGAGGTCGCCCTGCTAAGGAGTACGTTCGTGAATTCAGTAGAGTTGCTAGTCAGCTGGGGCAGTGGCTGGAATGGTCACTGAACAACTACTTCAAGCAGGGGCTAAATCGTGACTTGCTTCAAGCTTGCATCATTCAAGGTTTTCCTAACCTATTACATGAATGGTATCACATGGCAATGATGCTGGACATCGAGTTGGACCACCCCAGAAAGTCAAGTACCACCGAACCCAAACCACCGTGTGTCCAGGAAAACCACCTTTATGGCCGATGTCCCCAAGCCACTGCAGCCACTAGTGTCTCCCAAGCACCAGTCAGGGCTCCAATCAAGTGCTACCAGTGCAGTCAGATGGGTCACCATGCTGTGGAGTGCCCAGATACTAACCCTCAACCCAGGAATACACCAGTCGCTGCCGCGAAACTGCAAAGAGCTCCCAGAGGGGGGAGAGAAAAAAACTAACTGGGCATGTCAGGACCCAGGTGTCGAAGCCTCCCCTCCCACCAAGCTCGAAGCCAAACCCCAATCCGAGCCACAGCAGATGCCGGCACCATACGACAGTGATGAGGAAGGCGAGGAGGACCCCATGGTGAGTCAGCCCATTCCCTCTTTTGCCATTCCCGCCAGGCTAGTAGTGCCCAAAATAGGGGCCCACATGAATTTGAACGTCCTAATAAACTTAGGCTGCACTCAGTGCTTAATTAACTTACCCACTGTACTCAAATTGGGCATCCGAGCCAAGCTATTGCCCCTACCCATGAGGTTTGAACAGGCCGACGGGTCCCTCATCAGAGGTGTCCCTGCCACGCACCTAATCGAACCTGTGCATTTGGAAATGGGTCAGCATTGGGAACTCATCCGTTTTGTGGTGGTTCTGAAGATGACTGAAGCAGTAATTTTGGGGCTAGCATGGCTTGATAAATGGCGTCCTAACATCTGGTAGGAGGACGGAATGCAGAAATTAAGACTGGGGACAGGAGCCCTCCCACCTGCCACTGATGATAAAACAAAGACAATGGCCATTAGTGAGATTCGAGGGGAGCCCCACAAAACCCTAAAGAGTGTAGCTGAAAAACTGCCGGGGATTCAACTGGTCCCCACAGAATATTGTGATTTGGTGGAAGTGTTTAGTGAGAAGGAATGTGACATCCTCCCCCGACACCGGGCTATGGACTGTGCTATTGAAATTCTGCCTGGTGCCAAGCTCCCAAAACCAAAGATGTACTCTATGACACCCAGAGAGATGAAAGAGAGAGAGAGTACATCGATAAAAACTTAGCTTGGGGTTTCATTCAGCCAGACAAATCATGCATGGCTGCTCCCATACTTTTCAAGGAGAAGAAAGATGGGTCTCTTAGATTATGCATGGATTTTAAATCTCTGAACACGGTCAGCATGGAAAATATGTACCCCCTCCCCCTGATGAAGGACACGTTAGCCCACCTGGCTAAAGGAAAAATCTTTACAAAGCTGGATTTAAGAGAGGCTTATTACCAGATCCGGATTAAAGAGGGGGATGAGTGGAAAACCACCTTTAATTGCCCTTTGGGGAGCTTCCAATTTAAAGTGATGCCTTTTGGACTGCAGGGCCCCCCTGCTGTGTTTATGCAATTGATAAATCAAGTGCTCCATGATCATTTATACAAGAGGGTTTTGGTTTATCTTGATGACATCTTTATTTACACCGAAATCATGGATGAACACATGAAATTGGTCCGTGAGGTGTTAAAGAGACTGTTAAAGCCAAACTGTATGCAAAGTTGAACTGTATGCAAAGTTGTCAAAGTGTAAATTTCACCAGGCATGCCTTGATTATCTGGGGTTGTTGTTGTTAGTTGCGAAGTCGTGTCCGACCCATCGCGACCCCATGGACAACGTTCCTCCAGGCCTTCCTGTCCTCTACCATCTTCTGGAGTCCATTTAAGCTCACGCCTACTGCTTCAGTGACTCCATCCAGCCACCTCATTCTCTGTCGTCCCCTTCTTCTATTGCCCTCAATCTTTCCCAGCATTAGGCTCTTCTCCAGTGAGTCCTTCCTTCTCATTAGGTGGCCAAAGTACTTGAGTTTCAACTTCAGGATCTGGCCTTCTAAGGAGCAGTCAGGGTTGATCTCCTCTAGGACTGACCTGTTTGATCGCCTTGCAGTCCAAGGGACTCGCAGGAGTCTTCTCCAGCACCATAGTTCAAAGGCCTCAATTCTTTTGCGTTCAGCCTTTCTTATGGTCCAACTTTCACAGCCATACATTGCAACTGGGAAAACCATGGCCTTGACTATACGTACTTTTGTTGGCAGGGTGATGTCTCTGCTTTTTAGTATGCTGTCTAAATTTGCCATAGCTTTCCTCCCCAGGAGCAAGCGTCTTTTAATTTCTTGGCTGCAGTCCCCATCTGTAGTGATCTTAGAGCCCAGGAAGATAAAATCTGGGGTTATCTGGGGTATCGGATTTCAAATGAGGAGATAGAGATGGACCCCGCCAAAGTAAAAGCAGTATTGGAATGGCAACCCCCATGCACCTGCAAGCAGCTTCAAAATTTTCTGGGGTTTGCCAACTTTTATCGTCAATTTATTCTCTCTTTCGTAGAGATAGCCATGCCAATCACCGATTTACTCAAAATAGGAAAAGGAGGGGAAAAACTCCGACTTTGTCAGCCATTGCAATGGTCGCTACAGTGCCAGGCTGCATTTGAAAATCTAAAGAGACTCTTTGCAGCTGAACCAGTCCTTAAGCACCCTGACCCTGAACAACAATTCATCATTCAAGCCGATGAGAGTGACGTGGCCGTGGGTGCCGTTCTTTTACAAAAAAATCACAGAAGGGAGTTACAACCTTGTGCTTGCACTTCCTGAAAATTAACTGACACCGAGATGAGGTGGGCTGTTTGGGAGAAAGAGGCTTTTGCAGTTCTTTAGGCATTGCTGATATGGCGTCACTTCTTGGAAGGGGGAAAATACCTTTTGAGGCATGGACTGATCACCAAAATTTGGAGATTCTAACCCCCCCCCCATTAATTATCCCCGAAGCAAATTCGGTGGGCTCAGTACTTCAACCGTTTTAATTTCACTTTAAAATATTTTCCTGGGGGTAAGAACTTTTTGGCTGATGCCTTATCTAGAATGCCCCAGTTCAAGAGCCACCAAGAGTAAGTAATTAACTCCATTATTCCTCCACCACAATCCACTTCTCAAATAACAACCAGATCGCACACACAGAGACCCCCTGCTGGTCCTGATGATTGCTTACTGAAGGAACTAAGGGAGAAATTAGAGACTGATGCCTGGTTTAAAGATAACAAATCTATTTTAACACTAAGGGGGGGACTAGCCTGGAAGGGTTCTAAGTTATACCTCCTAGATGGCCTCAGACTCCAAGCATTGCAATGGAGTCATGACGCTAAGCAAGTGGATCACTTTGGATTTTTAAAGACATTGCATCTGGTATGGAGGCAATTTTGGTGGCCCGGAATGAAAAAAGACATTGAAAGTTATGTTAAAAGTTGTACCACCTGTGCTGCCATGAAGAGACGTCCTGGAAAACCGCCAGGATTATTGCAACAAATTGCCGAACCCTCTCAGCCTTGGGAGGAGATAGCCATGGATTTTATAGTGGAATTATCTGAGAGCAAGGGAAACATGTAATATGGACTGTGATTGATCTATTTTCCAAATAGGTGCATTTCATCACTTGCTTGGGACTTCCCTCTGCCCAGAAGCTAACCAAACTGTTTTTGAAACACATATACTGACTCCATGGTGCCCCAAATAAATTATTTCTGACAGGGGGGTCCAGTTTACTGCAAAGTTCTGGAGGGAGTGTGTTAAACTGATTGGATCCTCCCAATACTAATGAAACTGCTGAGAAAGCTAACGCAATGATGGAACAGTACCTCAGATGTTATGTAAATTACAAGCAGACTAATTGGGCTGATCTCCTGCCTTTCGCAGAGGTAGCCTACAACAATACTGTGCACAGTAGCACTGGACTCACCCCAATCAAAATAATAACGGGTTGAGATTTTGTGCACATGCTTGAGTACCCACAGGAGCCTCCTACTTCCCAGACTTTGGATCAATGAATGACATCCTTCCAGGGGTGTTGGGTGAATGTGAATAAGGCATTGACCAAGGACACCAAGGTTTACAAGGAGCAAGCAGATAAATGACGCTCCCCTCAGAAACCTTTCTATGTTGGACAATTAGTTTATCTTTCAACAAAATATTTAAGATTAAAGTTACTGATGTGCAGGTTCTGAGGTTTTGCTTGATAAAAAAATACAGGAAACCAGAAGTTGCCTTCAAGCTTACATGTTTATTCAGCTGAATAGAGACGGGCTTCTGTACAAAAAGACCAAAAGCCCCAAATAGCAGAAAAACCTTATTCTTATAGCTACTTTGATTACATAAGTAATTCACCCAGCAAAGCTGACTGTCATGGTTCCGACTAACGAAACACTTCAAAGAACTTTCAGGCATTGTTTATCCAAAAAAGTCTTTAATCGTGAAACAAAGTGTTGGCACAGCATGGTGGATGCCAAGATCTGAATTTCCCTCCCCTGAGCACATAATATTCAAGCATAATTCCCTCCTCTAATTTGCAGTCATAAATCACATTCTCCAATCAGTTTGAAGGGCAAAGTTTCCCTTCCATTCTGTAGCCCGTGGTTTCTTATCTTAACTAATCCCCACACACATTCTTTCTCCTCCCCTCCCAGCATCATCAAATTTAACTCTAAAAGTACCACACAGCTTATACAGAGAGTGGCTGCCTCTTCCTATTTTGTCAAAGCAAGAACATCCAATGTTAGCAGCGTTGACATCCGCCCCCCCTTACAAAAAGGATAGATCCTGTATGTAAACAAAGCATATGTTAGGGACTATCTCTCAGTTTGTTGGGGTGTTTCTTGTAAAACCTTTTAATGAGTCTGTGAGCTTTCACATCGCTAGACTTCACCCAAGTGAAGGGTGAATTCTCCCTAAAAGCCTAGGGAGTTTTAATTCTACTGTGACCGGGTTGATGATCCTCATGATGGGAAAAGGCCCCAAGAATTTCGGTCCTAATTTCTTACTGGGTAATTTAAGGCGTAAATATTTAATCGACAGATAAACCTTTTCCCCAACTTGGAATGTTCTTTGGGGAGCCCTCTTTTTATCAGCCTGCTTTTTATAGGTCTCGGCAGTCTTTTTTAAAGCAGTCTTCATGTTTCTCCAAACTTCTTCCCACCCCCTCACCCATTGATCAAGTGTCTGGGAGGCGGAGGGACCTGGGGGTATTTAGGTATTGGGTTGAATTCTTTTCCTGTGGCTACTCTGAAAGGCATGTAGCCGGTGCTGCTGTGAACAGAATTATTGTAAGCCATCTCCGCAAAAGGGAGAAGGTCGGTCCAGTTTGTTTGTTGGTATGAAACATAACATCTCAGATATTGCTCCACCATCTTGTTAGCAGCTTCCGCGGCCCCATTAGTAGACGGATGGAAAGCAGACGATAGGCCTTGATATGATCCAATTAATTTGAGAAAGTTCCTCCAAAACGTCATCATGAACTGCACCCCCCTGTCCGAAATTATCCGCTTAGGGGCACCATGCAGTCAGTAGATATGTTTCAGGAACAATTTAGTCAGTTGTTGGGCAGATGGGAGTCCTTTGCAGGCGATGAAATGTGTCTGCTTCAAAAACAAGTCTATCACAGTCCAGATGACAGTATTTCCTCTACTTTCAGGTAGGTCTACTATAAAGTCCATAGCTATTTCTTCCCATGGTTGAGAAGGGTCTGCCACCGGCTGCAGCAACCCGGGGGTTTTCCCTGGAATTCTTTTCATGGTGGCGCATACAGCGCAACTCTTGACATAGTTTTCCACAGCCCGTTTTAGCCCCAGCCACCAAAATTGCCGGCGAATGAGATGTAGAGTTTTTAGATATCCAAAGTGTCCAGCCTGTTTTACGTCATGGCTGTGTTTTAGAGCCTTGAGACGGAGGGCTTCAGGCAAATACAGTTTACCCCCCTTGTAAGCCAAACCATCCATATATGTCAGGGAGGTTTGATTGTCTTTGAACCATTGATCGGTGAGGAGCTCTTGTTTTATCTTCTTTGCCCCAGGGTCATCAGGATTAGGGGCCCTGCGAGGCATGAGTTGGGCAGCAGTTTGTGGACTGGAGATAATTGCCTCGTTAACCTCTTCGCGTTCACTTTTGTATTGGGGCAATCTCGATAGCGCATCAACTAGTGAAGTTGAAACGGTTAAAGTACTGTGCCCACCGCACTTGCTTTGGGGACAGTTTGCAAGGAGTTTTCAGTGCTCCTAGATTTTTGTGATCTGTCCATACTTCAAAAGGCACCTTGCTCCCCTCTAGATAGTGTTGCCAGTTTAACAGGCCCCACCTAATTGCGAAGGTCTCCTTCTCCCAGATTGCCCATCTCCTCTCGCTTTCAGTGAATTTTTTGGAGGTGTAGGCGCAGGGTTACAGGACCCCACTTTTGTTCTTTTGCAGTAATACAGCTCCAACTGCCACATCGCTGGCGTCAGCTTGAATTATGAAGGGCTCCCCTGGGCAGGGGTGCGTTAGGACCAGTTCAGCAGCAAATAGTCTTTTTAAATTCTCAAAAGCTGTTTGACATCCCATCGTCCATGCTAGTGGTTGGCCCGGTCGCGGCTTCCCTCCTCCTTTGCCTGTTTTGAGTAGTTCTGTAAGGGGTAGGGCAATCTTGGCAAAGGAGGGGATGAATTGACGATAGAAGTTGGCAAAACCTAAAAAGCTCTGAAGCTGTTTGCGAATATTTGGGGGCTGCCATTCAATTATAGTTTTCACTTTGGCTGGGTCCATTTCTACACCCTTGTGGGAAATTCTGTACTCAAGTTAATCTAATCGGGTCTGGTGAAATTCACATTGTGACAATTTGGCATAAAGCTTGGCATTCAATAATTTCTTTAACACTTCTCTCACCAGCTTTATGTGATCAGTCATATTCGTGCTGTATATCAGGATATCATCAAGATACACCAGAATCCCTTTGTACAAGTGATCATGTACAAGTGATCATTAAACAACTGCATGAATACGGCTGGGGCCCCCTGTAGTCCAAATGGCATGACTTTGAATTGATAGCTCCCCACGGGGCAGTTGAAGGCAGTTTTCCACTCGTCTCCCTCTTTTATTCTCACCCAGTAATATGCCTCTCTCAGGTCTAATTTATTGAAGACACTCCCCTTAGCCAGATGGGTTAATAAGTCCTTTAGGAGGGGGAGGGGGTATTTATTTTCCACACTCACAGTGTTGAGACCCTTATAGTCTACGCAGAGACGAAGAGACCCATCTTTTTTTTCTTTGAACAACACAGGGGGTCCCACAGTAGATTTGGCTTATTCAATGAACCCCCTTGCTAGGTTTTTATTCACGTATCTCCTCCATTTTGAGGGGCGACATAGCATACATTCTCGGTCGTGGGAGTTTGGCTCCCGGCAACAGTTCGATTGAACAATCATTGGGTCTGTGAGGGGGCAGGGTATCGCATTCTTTCTCACTGAATGCTTCCGTCAGGTCCCGGTACTTGCTGGGGATGATTGGCCTGCCTGGTGGCGGTGAGGCAGCCATGTGCACTCGCTCATTTGGTGGCCTAAAGTGTCCTGCAATGTCGGTTGAATCAGTGGGAGGTTTAGGCCCTATAGGTAGTCTCACAGTTCTCATTCCTTTCTCCCACCAGATAAACGGCTTCCATTTGTCCAACCAGGCTAATCCTAGGATCACAGCCTCAGTCATTTTTGGGGCCACCAGGAAGTGAATAAACTCTCAGGGCTCACCTATTTCTAGGCGTAGGGGTTCAGTTAATTGCGTGACTAAAGTCCCTCTCATCAGGAAGCCGTCGGCTTGCTGAAACCTCATGGGTTTGGAGAGCTGTTTCGCCCATAGGCCCATTTTCATGGCAAATGGCAGGCTAATGTTCCACTGGGAGCATCCAGAATCGATTAGCACGTTTAAGTCTATTTGTGCCCCCGACTTAGGGATTATAAGTTTGGCGGGCAGTGAAAAAGGCGGGACATGTGGACTCACCATCGGGTCGTTCTCTCCATCATTGCTATCAAAGGAGGGTAGAGCGGGAGCAGTTCCACCCGGAGTCCTGGCATCCTCCTGTCTGGGGGATGTGACCTGGGCAACAGGTTCCTGCGTGATCCGGTTGGATTTCTCTCTCATTAGCTGCTGGGCAGGTTTCTTGCCGCTGGTTCTGGTCTGCTCTGTAGTCAGGGGTAGGGGACTGGACAGTTTGCTGCTCGATGTCCCTCCTGTCCGCACCGGAAACACTTAATTGACGGACCTGCAGGTGGCCTGGGTCTTTCAGCCATTGCAATAGTTGGAAGTTTTCGTGGGGGTGATTGCGGTTCGGGTTGCTCTGGCTTTGGCTCGGATTCAGGTGGGGGAGGCTTCTTATAGTGGGCGAGCTGAATGTCTAGCCTCACTGCTGCCTGGTACCATTCTTGCAGCTGATCATGTACTGCTCGATAGATGCAGGCCTGAGAGAGGTGGTCGTCTAATCCCTCAATGAAATGATGGATTAGGGATTGCTCAGACCACTTCTCTATCTGACCTGCTATCTTGCAAAACTCGTATGTACTCCAGGGCAGGCCTGCCGGCTTGTTTTATTTTGTGGATTTGTTCTCCTACTTTGAGGCCAATGGATGGGTCCTCAAATCTTTCTCTTAGCCCTAGGAGGAAGAGGTGGGGGTCCTCCAATTC
This sequence comes from Azemiops feae, assembly GCA_023970755.1. NCBI lineage: Eukaryota > Metazoa > Chordata > Lepidosauria > Squamata > Viperidae > Azemiops > Azemiops feae. The sequence continues at coordinate 75,687 of JALGBA010000878.1, forward strand.
AGGGGCTTGCTCATTATATAAATTATTCAGCCATTCGGATGCTTCTCCCTCTAGGCTGGATGCAATCACATCGACCATAGCACCTGGGTCCGGGTAGAGATAGGCCCAGCAGTTCAAATGAGAGCGCACTTGGTTGAGGAAGAAAATCAGCTTTTCTGGGTCCCCATCGAAGGTTCTCTGAATGGTGGAGCAATCAATGGCTGCTGGGCCCCCCACTGTGGCTTTTGTACCCCCAGTTGCTGCTGGGCCCATCCTGACTGCTGCTGCATGCCCAGGGGTTGCACGTTCAGGGGCTGTGGCCACGCCCCCTGCTGCTGTAGGCCCCTTAGCAGTTGCTGTACATTCGGGGGCGGTGACCAATCTCCTTGCTGTGGTCGTCCTCCCACCAGCTGCTGATCTCCTGGCTTCTGCACCACCCCAAGCTGTTGTAAGGCCTCTATTAACTGTGGCAAGCTCAGAGGTTGCTGACCATCCACCTGCGGGGGATGCCAAACTCCCCATTGCTGCATAGGCCTCAGACTGGGGTTCCCTCTCTCTGTAGGGCTGGAGGCCCTGGCAGGGGAAGACAGGGTCTGGAAGGCTGTCTGATCTGCAATGGAGGGGCTGTAGGCTCCTCTCAGCAGGAGTTGATTTCTGCTTCTCATCTCTAGCTTTTCAAATCTTTCCAGTGACTCACCCAAACCTTCAGTGGCAGACGATCTGGTAGCTCTCCACCGGTCTGCTTTTGAAGCCTTTGAGGGTGGCAAGGCAGTCTCAAGACATCTGGAGTCTCCGCTGGGCTGGGCCCGGGCTGATGGCCAGATCAGCTCTTCTAGGTGCTTGGGTTCCGCCCCCATCTGCAAAAACTCATCCTCCCACAGCATGCTGTCTGTTACTTCCTCCTCTGGGGTATCAGCAGCTGCCGGGTCACCGTCTTCAAACAGGTTTTCTTTTCCCATGATGAAATTTTATCCTGAATCTTTGCCAGCTTCTCTCAAGCCTAGAGACAGCGGCTGGAGTTCAGGACTCCAGATAGTTTGAAAAGAAAGTAGATCTTGGCATGATGTCATGGTTCTAAAAGTACCACACAGCTTATACAGAGAGTGGCTGCCTCTTCATATTTTGTCAAAGCAAGAACATCCAAAGGATGAAAGGAGCTAAGGCCCTTCTGATTGGATACTTCATTGCATTTAAATTAATTTAAACTGCTCAGAGCTTGCTGGGAACTGCTTGCTGGGAATTGCTACAAATTGTGAGTTGGAAAGGAGAAGCTGGGAGGACCAAAGGAGCTAAGGCTGTACTCTCTGTGCAGAATTATTTCCAGAGCTTGGGGCAGGAACTTAGCAGAATAGGCTGTAGGTTTACTTTTTCAGAGGTTTTACCAGTGTACAAGGAGCAAAATGGAAAAGGCCAGCATATAGCACAATTCAATATGTGGCTAAAGGAGTGGTGTAAAGGGGAAGGCTTTGGATATATTAGTCACGATGTCAATAGCTGGTCCAATGAAAAAATGTACAAAAGAGATGGTTTGCATCCATCAAAGAAAGGGACTGAGTTACTCGGCTATAAATTCACAGATTATCTGGAGGAATATTTAAACTAAAGAGCAGGGACAGTGAGTTAACTGATACAGAACATCCCTGTCCCCGGCAATCTAAAAACTATAGGGCTATCAGTGCATGTAACATAGATGTGTTTGTGGACAAGAATATCAACCTTGCTGTCAAGCAAAATCAAGCTTTCAATAGCGAGTGCCACACAAAGTGCACTAACCAAATAGGTGGTAAGACAATAGGGGAACTCAGGCACCACACAGGTTATGTAGAAAGTAAACACAGGGTCAGTCATAAAGGACTCAAATGTCTATACACCAATGCACAGAGTATGAACAGCAAACAGGGTGAACTAGAAATTCAGGTTAATGAGGGCAGATATGATATTGTTGCCATTACGGAAACATGGTGGGACGAAACCCACACATGGAACACACAGCTAGAGGGATTTAAATTATTTAAAAGAAACAGACCAAATAAAAGAGGAGGTGGAGTTGCTCTATATATAAGAAATAACTACATCTCTACAGAAATAGAGCACAACAATGATGAAAACTGTCTTGAATGCATTTGGGTCAATATAAAAGGGAGAAAAAATGACATTGCCATAGGTGTATACTATTGGCCACCCAACCAAACAGAGGAAATAGATGAACCTTTTGCTAGTCAGCTAACTAAGGTATGTAGGAAGCACATCACAATAGTAATGGGGGACTTTAACTACCCTGACATCAACTGGGAGACAAACTCTGCACCAAGTGAAAAATCAAACAGATTCCTGACAAACCTAGCAGAAAACCTTTTCTCTCAAAAAGTAGAGAAAGGAACTAGGGGATTAGCCATTCTGGATCTAATTCTCACTAACAGAGATGAAATGATAGAAGGTGTTGAAGCTACAGGAACCTTGGGAGGTAGTGATCATGCAATATTGGAATTCAACATTATGGAAGCACAAGCAATAGAACACAGTCAAACTAGAGTCTTGGACTTCAAGAGAGCTAATTTCAATAAACTTAGAGAGGGCTTGGGAAGGACTCCATGGATGAGAATCCTCAAGGGGAAAACAACTCAAGAAGCTTGGGAAATTTTGAAAAGCAAGATAATAAAAGCCCAGTCTAGCACAATACCAATAAAGAGGAAAAATAACAGCTCTCAAAAGAGACCAGCATGGCTGCATAAAGAACTCTCTGATAAATTGAAAGATAAAAAGGACAAGTATAAAAAGTGGAAAGAGGAGCACATAACAAAGTCAGAATATCAGCAAATAGCCCGAGTCTGCAAAGATGAAGTGAGGAAAGCTAAGGCTCATAATGAACTAAGGCTTGCGACCAAAGTCAAAAATAACAAAAAAAGCTTCTTTCAACATGTAAAAAACAAGAAAAAAGTGAAGGAAATGATTTGTCCATTAGTGGGTGAAAGTGGCAAGAAGGTGACAAGCAATAGGGAGAAAGCAGAACTATTTAACTCGTTTTTTGCATCTGTCTTTACACAAAGGGAAAAAACAGACCAACCTATCAAAAATAGTGCCATAAAAAACAGAATAGAAACACAAGTTAAAATAGGCAAGAAAATGGTAAGTGAGCACCTGTCCAGCCTAGATGAGTTCAAATCACCAGGACCAGATGGATTACACCCCAAGGTTCTCAAGGAACTGGCAGATGTGATCTCAGAACCACTGAACTATATTTTTCAAAGATCCTGGAGCACTGGGGAACTACCAGAGGACTGGAAAAGAGCTGATGTAGTTCCCATCTTTAAAAAAGGGAAAAAAATGGATCCAGGAAATTACAGACCTATCAGCCTGACCTCAATACCTGGGAAGATTCTGGAAAAGATAATCAAACAACGAATCAGCGAACACCTAGAGGCAAACAAAATCACTACTAAAAGCCAACATGGGTTTGTCAAAAACAGATCATGCCAGACAAACCTTATTGCATTCTTTGACCAAGTGACAAAATTAGTGGATCAGAGGAATGCTGTGGATATAATTTACTTGGACTTCAGTAAGGCATTTGATAAAGTAGATCACAACCTACTACTTGATAAGAGCATCACCACCAGATGGATTCGTAGCTGGCTGACCCGCCGTACTCAGCATGTGGTCCTCAATGGAACCGCATCTACATGGAGGAAGTGTGTAGTGGGGTGCCCCAGGGCTCTGTTCTGGGCCCAGTGCTCTTCAACATCTTCATCAACGATTTGGACGAGGGGATAGATGGGGAACTCATCAAATTTGCGGATGACACCAAGCTGGCAGGAATAGCCAACACTCCAGAAGACAGGCTTAAGATACAGGACCTGGACAGACTTGAACACTGGGCGCTATCTAACAAAATGAAATTCAATGGTGAAAAAAGTAAGGTTCTACATTTAGGCAAGAAAAACCAAATGTACAGGTATAGTATAGGGGTACCTTGCTCAATAGTAGTAACTGTGAGAGGGATCTCGGAGTCCTAGTGGACAATCACTTAAATATGAGCCAGCAGTGTGCTGCAGCTGCCAAAAAAGCCAACACAGTGCTGGGCTGCATTAACAGAGGGATAGAATCAAGATCACGTGAAGTATTAATACCACTTTACAATGCCTTGGTAAGGCCACACTTGGAATACTGCATCCAGTTTTGGTCACCACGATGTAAAAAAGATGTTGAGACTCTAGAAAGAGTACAGAGAAGGGCAACAAAGATGATTAAGGGACTGGAGGCTAAAACATATAAGGAACGGTTGCTGGAATTGGGTATGTCTAGTTTAATGAAAAGAAGGACTAGGGGTGACATGATAGCAGTATTCCAATATCTCAGGGTTGCCACAAAGAAGAGGGAGTCAAGCTATTCTCCAAGGCGCCTGAGGCAGGACAGAAGCAATGGATGGAAACTAGTCAAGGAGAGAAGCAACCTGGAACTGAGGAGAAACTTCCTGACAGTTAGAACAATTAACCAGTGGAACAACCTGCCTCCAGAAGCGGTGAATGCTCCAACACTGGAAGTTTTTAAGAAGAGACTGGACAGCCATTTGTCCGAAATGGTATAGGGTTTCCTGCCTGAGCAGGGGGTTGGACTCGATGACCTCCAAGGTCCCTTCCAACTTTATTATTATTATTATTATTATTATTATTATTATTATTATTATTATTATTATTATTATTATTATTATTATTATTATTATTATTATTATTATTATTATTATTATTATTATTATTATTATCCAATGTTAGCAGTGTTGACACTGACACACATAAGATTAAGACTTCACCCTTTAAGGCTGGCACACTGTAGATAAGAAAGCAGAAGTAGCTAGTATGTTCCCTTTTGGGTGTTTCCCCAAGACCATATGTTCACTCTTGGGTGGTTTGGATGTTTCCCCCAAGATACCAGCTGTCCTTGGGTGGCTTTAGAATATTGGGTGTTTCCTTTGCTGTCCTTTCATGACCCTGCATTCATAGGCCTACAAGTGACTAAGGAGAGAGGGGCCATTTGTACATATTCACAATTGATACTGTCCCCTAAGTCCTGGTCATCAAAATCCCCCCTTTCATGCTTCGAGCAGTGCGCAGGAGCATGACCACCCAACTGAAGAGACAGAGGATAAGCTTCTGTAGTACGTTGCCCACATCGTTTAGGACAAGCAGAGGTGATTAGGGGCAAGTAGTGAAGGGCACAGCAGGAAAGAAGAACAAGGAATACTACAAAGAGAAGACCAAGGAATAATTCCCTAAACCATCCCCATCCTGGAAGCCAACTGGTAAGAAATGAGAATATACCATTGAAGACCTCCCATATAGTATCAGTAGAAATCTTCAGATCTTTAGGGTAATTCCTAATTCCTTCTTCCATGAGATAGATGGTATGACTAATGTTAACTTGATAATCAGTTATAAAAGTGCAGCAATGTGAGTGGACTAAAGCAGTGGTTCTTAACCTTTTTGAATGAATCGCCCCCTTGAGCCAATGAGGAAGTTGTCATCCCCCCCCTCCCCCAACATAACCTCTCAATCACAACATAGGAAATAATTCTTCAGTTTATGCAAACACTTCTTTGTTTTCTTTAAAATTGTCATCAGGACATATCGATGCAAATAATTTATTTCCAGTCTTTTCCCCATATCTCAACTGTGTGAAAAGTTTTGGTGCCACCCATCACTTTATTCCCAAAGTTCGTGATACATGTATTTCATTATTATCTTATTTATTCAAGACACTTAAATGTAATGACCACTGAAAACAAAATTCAATTGCAAGAAAGTGAAATGCCCGAAAAGAAAAACTAAGAATTTCAAGACGAAAACTCTGAAACTAAATTAAGATTCGAGGAAAGTATATATAGTCACGCACACTGTAAAAAGGATTAAAAAGACACAAAAAATATATAATATTGAACTGGAGTGCACGCTAAAAAAGTACAATACAGAGAGACACACAAAATGTTTTACAGAGCACAACAAAAATTCGAAAACGAAGCCGAAAACTCAATCTGGAACGTGAAATCCAATGCAAGCAAATACAACGATAAAAGCTCAGACAATTATTAACGAAAAAAATGTATGTACACAAAAAGCAAAAAAAAAGAACATCAATGGCTGCCTTGTGCTCCATTGCCCCCATATCGCCCCCTTTTCGTTCCTTCGCCCCCGTGTTGCCCCTTTTCGTTCCATCGCCCCCCTGAAAAATGAAATCGCCCCCTGGGGGGCGATATCGGCCAGATTAAGAACCACTTGACTAAAGCACACACCCCACCTTTTGCAGCCAGTACCATATCCAATGCTTGGTGATTCTGTACCACTACCTCCCATATTTCTCCCTGTTCCTTATTGAGTTGTGTAAATGCCTGTATGGTGTGGTTAAACATTTCCTCTGTCCAATCACCTAATTCTATAATAGAGTTATAATTCAAACCAATTCCTATAGCTGGAATTAATGCTCGTGCAATAGCATTTCCCAGGTCATGAGGTACAGGATGGTGTTCAATATGTTCTTCATGCTCAAGGTGGTCCTCGTCCCGCCGATTGTGGATGCGGAAGTTCCAATCATGATGTTGGATAATACGAACAGAGGGAAAGATAATTCCTATGGTATATGTACCAGACCAGTAAGCTGGCAAAGTTTTATAGGCAAACCGACCACAAAAAAAACACCAGTCCGGGTGGTTAGCAAGATAAATGCCTCATTTGCCTTCCAACCCCTCAGGCATATAAGCTCTAACACCGGACATATAAGCCATGAGTCCCATTGCTGCAAACAAACTACAGAGAGCAGAGGGGTCCTTCTTGTAGTCAAGGCCAAAGGTCTGATGACATCTATGCCAATTGTCCCACATGCTAGTACTGACCTTCCATGTGACTGTGCAAGGTGCATAGATCCCTAACTTATATCTGGAAGAAGAATTAAAATGACTAAGGCAAGCTGCTGCAGGGTGCTGTATACGTGCCCCTAGCTTAGCAATCCGCAGCTTCCCTGCCCAAACACAGGAAGTGTCCAGCCCCTGGTTACATTGTTCATGCTGAACATAAAGGCCCCTAAGGATGTATCCTCCATGACCAATCCATGTGTACTAGTGGGGGGTATATGTGTGCAGATCCAGCAATTTGTTACATTCAAAAGCTTAACCCATGCTTACATATTCTGTATATGGGTATTAGAACCCCAAATTCCTAAAGAGGGACTGGGAAATTGGGGATTACCTCGGCCTTCTATTTTACTGGGAAGGGCAAGGAATGATGTTTGTAATTCCCCAGACAGGTCAGGTACAGAATCAGAAAGAGGTGGCTGTTGTGCCAAGATATGATCAATTGAAAATGGCAGGACCCCTTCCTGATGTCTGGTTTCTCCTGGAGGCAGCATATCAGACATCTTACTTGGGGCTTTATAGTGCAAAGCACCCCTTTTAGGTCCAACCACAGCATTATGGGAAGCATCTGGCATCTTACATCTTACCAGGGTGAGATACACGTAACGGGGCCTGTGGGTTTTCCTGGCCAGCATCTGGACTCTCATGACTATGAGACCTTCTCGTCTGAGACAGTGTGGGAGGCCTCAAACATGGCAAAGTATCAAGGGAGTCCATGCCTGCAGGGTCTGTGCCCTTTGCCATGTCACACACCTCAACCATGGCCAGAACCCGACCACCCCTGCCATAATCCCCCCCGTAAGGGCAGATCAGGCTCCACAAAAAGAAAGAAAGAAAGCATGGAGTAGGGCAAGAAAAACATGATAGAGTAACAAAAAAGAAAATATGAACAACCCAAACAAAAAAACAGATGTCAGCCAAGGGAGAGAGGAGCGATGCCTGCAGTACGAGTAAGCAGGAAGCCAGTGAGAGGAAACTGCCCGTGTAGAGGCCCAGCGGGCACAGGTATCACAACGACCAAAACGTCCTGGCATACAGATCAGTGATGGCCCTCAAACAGAAGCTTCAGCCCAAGGTCTTCCTCAGCACCAGGGGTCACAGTCCAAGCAACTTGGTCCTCAGCGTCAGAAGGTGGCGAAGAGCGAAGGCGAGTGTGATGAATCCAAGCACGAATCCCAGCAACCTTGACCGCTGTGTGGGTAGTGAGAAGAACAATGAAGGGTCCTTTCCAGCATTCAGCTAAAGGGCCGGAATCAGTCCAGGATTTGACAAGCACCCAATCACCAGGAAGAAAAGGATGGAGTGGATGATCCAATCCTGGATGATGGAGGGCCTGAACAGCTTGAGAAATGGAAGAAACATTATTAGCAATAGAGTGTATATATTCCCTGAGGGCCTAGTCTCCAAAAACAGGGAGGGAAGTGGATAAGGAAGAGTGATAAAGAAAGGGCCGACCATACATGATCTCAAAGGGGGACAGGCCAAGAGGTTGCCTGAGGGCAGTTCTCACATGCAAAAGAGCGAGAGGTAGTGCCTGGACCCAAGTAAGATGTGTCTCCTGAGCAAGCTTGGCAAGATGATGTTTAAGAATGCCATTAGCCTTCTCCATGCGCCCCGAGGATTGGGGCTTGTAGGCTGAATGAAGCTGCCAATCAATACCCAGGGCCTGTGACACCTGCTGGGTAATATCAGAGATAAAGTGGGGCCCATTGTCAGAGCCAATGCCTTGGTAAGGAAAGGAAAAATGAGGGATAATTTCCTTAAGAAGGGCTTTGACTACCTCACGCACCTTGTTAGTACGACAAGGAAAAGCCTCAACTCATCCAGAGAAAGCATCCACAAAAATGAGCAGGTATTGAAAACCCTGTTTCCTTGGCAACTCAGTAAAGTCAACCTCCCAAAAACTAGCAGGAGCATGGCCAGCCCTAAGCCTCCCCAAGGGAAACTTAACAGTCCTCACTGGATTATTACGTTGACAAATGATACATTGCTTGATTGTTGTGAGGGCCTTGTCATACACCTCAGGACAAATATAATCCTTTATAAGAAATTCAGCCATGGCCTTATAACCCCAATAAGTGCTGGCATGCAATTCCCGTAAGAAGGCCTATAATTCATGTTCTGGGAGAAGGCATTTCCCATCCTTCTCCAACCACTGTCCCTGATAAGCAGCATCCATTTTATAAGCTCTGTGCCTATCCTGTTGAGGTAGATGGAAAAGTACCATAATGTAGCTTAGCAGAAGTCATATACCGCAAGCTTTAGACACATATTATTTTATTGCTAAATGTAATGACCTATGTGCTAGATAAATTTTGTTATGAAACATATTCCAAGAAGTGGCAACTGAAAGTAACAGATGGTGTAAGATAACGTCCGTAGATGTAGTAAGACGCCCAGTTACATGTACTTCTCCCTTTCTGTCATGTTCAAGTTGATATAAACTTCTTCTTTTGCTGTGTTGAAGGTAGATAAGAAGTCACCCCGTGGGCGAAGCGAGGGTGACAGGTTGTATAAAAGCAACACCCTGGGCGTAACCCGGGGTTCAGAATTTGCCATGCTAATACTCTGAACCTTTGCGCAAATAAACCTGTTTCTCCAACCCTTCGTGGTCTTGTCTTCTGCATCAATATCGAGAGATTCTACTACAATTATCTGGCGAGCCAGGCAGGAGATAAGGAGTCTTGGGACTCACTGGAGGGCCCACCCCGGTGCAGGGGGGCTGTCGTGTTAGGGGGAACATCCCAGGCGCCATCGGACCGTTTATTCCGAGGGACTTCCCTGCGGCACAGGGCTCCGGTAGCGGCGGTCGGCCTCTCCAAGAACCACAGGTGAAGGGAACGGAGACCAGGGGACTTTCCAGCTGGCCACGGGACGGTGGATTCGCCTGCAGGCAAGTATTGGATGGGGCATGATCCCTCTCTGTAAACAGGGACGGAGGAGAGGATTGATCACCCTCTCTTTGGAATAAGGTGGGAGCAGTGTTGTGTGTGTGCTTGATGTGAAAGGCTACTGCGGTTCCCAAAGGTGACTGTGAGTTTCCGGCACCCTGGGCTAGTAGAGTGTGAGTGGCGTTTGCAGTTCCCATCGGAGACCGTGTGTAGCCGGCTCCCTGGGTCGAGCGTGAACGTGTGCCAAACCCTACTGTTATCCCGAGTGGAAGGACCCCCTACCGTCCGCTCATCCCTTTCTCCTATATTGCCTTGTCTGGTGCCGCGGGAGGTTCATGGGGGGAGGTAAAAGTGTACCCCTTACTCCGTTGGGGTGCATGTTGAAGAATTTTAGGTCAGCTTATGCGACTCAGGACTATGGTATTAAATGGAGCAGGCAGAGGTTGAGAATCCTCTGCGAGGTAGAATGGCCAAGCTTTAACTTAGGATGGCCAGACACGGGGACCTTGGATCCCTTTGTCGCTTTAAGGGTACATCAGCAAGTGTTTCACCCTACGTTAGGGCACCCAGACCAAGCACCCTATATCGATGTGTGGCTCGGCTTGTTGCAAAGACCTCTGCCTTGGATCCAGATGTGCAAAACAGAGCAATGTAGGCTCCTAGTTTCATGCACCTTGCCACCCCAGAAGACAAAGAAGATCATCCCAGTTCTACCCAGTTGCCCGGCACAATTGTCGCATCCACCGCCGTATGTACCCCCACAGGGGTTGGGGGGGGCTTCTTTACCATCAGCCTCGTCCTCGTCCTCTGGGTCCATGTGGCGTTTGGATCAACTATCCCCTATGTTGAAGAGTCCCACAGATAGGAAGCGCCAGGGGCCAGCCATAACCCACCAAGATGCCCAAGATCACGGAACCCAGGCTGGACCGTCGCCCCTAGAGGCTGAAAGGGGGGCCAAGGCAGAGGAGGAGCAGGCAGGGCTACGTACCGAGGATAGAGGAGAAGAGGAACCAATAGCCAAACGGACAAGGGCAAAAACTGAGCAAGCATCGTTGAATGCTCCCCTTAGGCAGGTTGATCAATTGGTTGTCAGTAAGGACAATCCGGCGGACATGGTGACCGCTCCGCTATTCCAACACGTGCCCTTTACTACATCAGACCTCCTCAATTGGAAGTTTCATTACAGTCCTTTTAGTGAGAAACCAAAGGAAGTGGCAGATTTGGTAAAGACCATTGTGGACACCCATAACCCTACTTGGATGGACCTACAGCAGCTCATGGGAACTCTGTTTAATCCCGAGGAAAGGGAAAAGATCCGGATAGCAGTGTCAAAAATATTGAAGCCCAGCGTACCACTGCTTCGCAGCCTTGCGGAATACGTTGACCAGAAATTCCCTTCCAAAGATCCCTCCTGGAATCCATATAGCGACCTTCATGAGCTACAGGCCTATCAACAGTTAGTGGTGCAGGCAGTTCGTGCAGCAGGAAAACCATCCGTTAATATTTCCAAACCATCCTTGGTAGTGCAAGAAGCCACCGAGAGTCCGGAGGCTTTCTATGCTCGGTTGCTTGACGCCTACCAAATGTATACTCCCATAGACCCAACAGAGCCCGCAAACGCCCGAATGCTTGCCATGGCTTTCATTTCACAAAGTGCCCCTGATATCCGTAGAAAATTGCAAAGATTGGAGGGAGCCCTGGGAAAGCCCATGAGTGAATTGATGGAGGTGGCCCGGAAGATGTTTGTTAATAGAGAAAAAGAGGAGGAGAAGAAGAAGGATCAGAAAATGCAGAGGAAAGCTGAACTACTGGCTGTCGCTATGATGGGGGGACCACGAGGACGAGGGGTTAGCTGGAGTAGGGGGATCGGCATGACGTTGGGACGGAACCAGTGTGCCATATGTAAAAAGGAAGGGCACTGGAAGGGTGAATGTCCGGAAAGGGAGCAGGCTGAAGAACAAGGAGGGGGAAGAGGCAGGTTTGTGACAAGTTACAGAACCGGCCCAGGAAGAGGCCAGAGAGGGAGAGGGAGAGGATTTTCAAGACCCCCCCTCATCGGCCTGGCAGAAATGGAGGAAAGGGACTGAGACCGAACGGGTTCAGCCCGCCTCCCAGAACCTGTGGTCAGTCTAACAGGAGGCAAACCTATTCCCTTCCTTGTGGATACTGGAGCCACCCGATCAGTCCTAACCCAACCTCTGAGCCCAGCCTCCCCTCACACCATCAATATACAGGGAGCGACAGGGAGGATCTTACAGCGACCATTTCTGGAGCCTCTAATTTGCACTACAAAAGGCAAGACCATAACTCACCAGTTTGTTTATATGCCTGATTGCCCCATCCCTTTATTAGGGAGAGATCTGCTATGTAAATTAAGGGCTCAGATCTCATTTGAGGAGGATGGCACCATGGAAATGAAATATGGAAAAGTATTAATGGAAGTACCCCGTGAGGAGGAATGGAGAATGATGATGACACGAATAGTAGAGCAGAATGCTGAATGGGAAGAATTCGATGTACCATACTTGTGGGCTGAGGACAACCCCCCTGGATTTGCCCGACATCATCCCCCGATAATAGTAGAGGAACTTCCAGCGAAGATGCCGATCAGAATCAGGCAACGCACATATCCCCGATCCGTGGCCCAAGCCATCCAGGAAGTGATAGATGTATATATAACCCATCACATTCTAGTCCCTACAGAATCTAAATGGAATACTCCAATCCTACCAATTCCAAAGGGGGAGGGTAAATACCGCCCCGTACAAGACTTGAGAGTTGTGAATGAGGCTACAGTCACTATTCACCCAGTGGTACCAAACCCCTACGTCATATTAGGACTGATTCCTCCGACAGCTAAGTGGTTTTCAGTGATCGATCTGAAAGACGCTTTCTTCACAATACCCATACATGAGAAGAGCCAACACCTATTTGCATTTGAGTGGGAAAATCCAACATCAGGAAGAAAACACCAGTATGCCTGGACGCGGTTGCCCCAGGGGTTCAAAAACTCTCCAACCCTTTTTGGGGCTGCACTGGGAAGGGATTTGGAGGCCCTGAACATCCCTTACCCAGATGTTGTGCTGCAGTATGTTGATGATTTATTAATTACGGGCCAGACGGACGATGACTGTTGGCAGAATACGTATGACTTGCTTCATCTTCTGCAGGACCGAGGTTATAAAGCGTCCCGGAAAAAGGCCCAATTGGTAGTGATGAGAGTCAGATACTTGGGATATGACATAGAGCAAGGAAGGAGAACCCTGGGGCATGAAAGGAGGGGGGCTATCTGCCAGCTGCCTGTGCCGAAAGACAGGAAAGAGTTAAGGGGCTTTTTGGGTGCCGCTGGATTCTGCCGAATATGGATCCCTAATTTCAGTTTAATAGCAAAACCCCTGTATGAGGCAACAAAGAGAGGTGATAAAGAACCGTTACGATGGGAAAGGTCAGAACAGAACAGTTTCACCGCTCTCAAAGAAGCTCTCTTGCGCGCCCCGAGTTTAGGGTTACCGAATTTGGAAAAGCCGTTCCAGCTATTCGTAGATACAAAGCACAATGTGGCTGTAGGAGTTCTCACCCAGAAAATCGGAATGTGGCATCGTCCCGTTGCTTATCTATCTAAGCAGCTTGATAATGTAGCCAAGGGCTGGCCTGCTTGCCTTAAAGCAATTACAGGGACAGCATTGTTAACACAGGAAGCTAATAAATTAACGTTTGGGCAGGAACTGAATATTTTTACACCACATGCCCTTAAGGCTGTTTTGGAAGCAAAGGGACATTTATGGTTAACAAACCCACGGATGTTGAAGTATCAAGCCCTGATAACACATAACCCAATGATAACGCTAATACAGTCAAACACATTGAATCCAGCCACGTTACTGCCTGAACCGAACCTGGAAACCACACATAGTTGTATAAAGACCATCGAGGAGACATATGCAAGCCGCCCGGATATGAAGGATGTTCCTTTTCGAGATCCCGATTTCACAATATATACCGATGGTACTAGCTTTGTACAGGAAGGGACTTGAAAAGCAGGATATGCTGTGGTGACCCTGGAGGATGTATGAGAAGCAGAGCCCCTCCCCCCTGGGACGAGTGCTCAGCTGGCCAAATTGCACGCGTTAACCAGAGCCCTAGAGTTGTCCGAAGGAAAGTGTGTTAACATTTACACCGACTCCAAATATGCCTTTTTAACAGTACAAGTCCACGGAGCATTATATAAGGAAAGGGGTCTAATAACTGCAGGAGGAAAGGACATCAAGTACGGACCGCAAATATTGCGTTTACTGGACAGTGTGTGGGCACCCAGGGAAGTAGCTGTAATACATTGTAAGGGGCATCAAACAAAAGTATCAGTCAGTCAGCAGGGAAACGATAAAGCAGACCGGGAAGCTCGTAGGGCAGCTCAAAAGACGCTAACTATACAGACGAGCTATTTGGTTGCATGGGTCAACAAGGACCGAGAGCAGGATAAACCATACTACTCTCGGGATGATTTGGATCAAATAGAGGCACTGGAAGCACAATATGAGGAGGGCTGGTGGATCCTGCCGGACCGCCGGGTCTTCATTCCAGGCTATATGGCATGGGAGGCAGTACAACAGGTCCACAGTCAATTACACCTAGGGAAAACGGCCTTGGCAAATGCCTTGCAGCGTGAGGTCTACATCAACGATATACACAGCATTGCTGCAAATGTATGCGCCAGGTGTGAGACGTGCGCAGCAAACAACCCCAGACAAGGACCCCGACTGCCTCAAGGACACCAACCCAGAGGAAGTTACCCCTTTGATTCTTTGATGGTTGATTTTACTGACATGCCACGTTCGGGACCTTATAGAGCAATGCTTGTTATAGTATGCACATACACCGGATGGCCGGAATGCATACCAACCAGAACGAAAAAGGCAACCGAGGTTGCAAAAGCCTTGCTCCACATTGTGATTCCCCGATATGGGCTACCATCTAGAATCTCTTCAGACAATGGTCCTGAATTCATCCATAGAGCCACTCAAAGGATAGCGGCTATGTTAGGTATAACATGGAAGCTACACTGTAGTTTTCATGCTCAGTCGGGAGGACGAGTGGAGAGGATGAATAGAACCATTAAGGAAAAGCTGGCAAAAATATGTCAGGAAACCCAGCTCAAGTGGCCGGACGGTTTAAATATGGCCTTAATTGCAGTACGGTGTGCCCCACGAAGGGGACTACTTGTGTCACCGTTTGAATTATTGTATGGTAGAGTCCCTAATTTAGTTAGGCCACATATCCCGAACACTGAGCAGGTAGCAGATACAGTTAAATTAAAACAATTGAGGGCACTTAATACAGTAGTCCAGCGTTTACAACACTATGTCTTAACCCAACAGCCCCACATCTTAGTCACACCTACGCATAATATACAACCGGGACAGGAGGTCTGGGTGAAGGACTGGAAAAGGGAGGTTTTAAGCCCAAAGTGGAGAGGGCCGTATACTGTTGTCATGTGTTCTCCCCTTGCTATTAAGGTAGCCGAAATCAAATCGTGGACCCGAGTTAAATTGGCTGCCCCCACTCGGTGGAAAGTAAAAGGAGACTTAGCACAACTGCTGAAATTGACATTCCAAAAGATAGGAAGGAACCCCTCCCTTTCTGGTGACACGCCGGAAGCTGTCCCTCTACGAACGGGAGAGGGGAAGAAAACCCCTGCAAGTGTTACTCCGGAAGCTAACACCCAACGCACGGGCAACAAAAGAACCCTGCCTTGGAAACTACGCTCGCATAAGCCATAGATCCTAAACTGTTTTGTGTAACCAGTTATAGTGTTTAAAGCTTTTTTTGCTTTCCTCTCTTAGGTATCATGGTGCAGAGCGAAATGGAAGTGAGCCATAGAATGAGAGAAACCGCTTGTATTAGAAAGGGTCTTATGCCAACTATTTGGGTGGTAGTAGTACTATTGCTGATTGGTATTGTTATTAAGTCCCTGTATCTATATAAGGTATTGTTCGCCGACAAAGTTGGAAAGGAGGAAGGGTCAGGGGAAGAGGAATCGGGATCGGGATTAGGAGAGGGGGGGTCAACCCCTTTCGAGGATGAGATAGGGGACTGGTGTCAAGCTGAGGTCAATGGATGGGATGAAGAAAGGGCACGTACCTCTACTCCCGCAGACCGCTCAGGGGTGGTGCACAGGGAAGACCGCAGTCCAAAAACCCCTTGGTACTCTGAAAAGCCACCGTTTACACCACGGAGGGAGGAGGAGGTTCCCTTGTGCACAGACTGCTTTGTGACCCAACCCACGGGCAGGCATTTTATGTACAGTATGACTCAATTCCCTGATTGTATTGCCCACGATCTCCCTCCTTGTGAGCATGATGGGACCCGATATTGGCAATGTATCGATAACTTCACTATACGATGCCATCTTCTGCGTGCCCTGGATCCCTCTAGTGAACAAGGTCATACAACACGCCTCACGGCCAAGGCACCACGCTATCAGGAAACTGGGAACGAGCCCTGTACTCAATGTTTAACTGCAGATGGGGAAATGCTGTTTAGGACCAAAAGGCCTGAGACATGTGATCAGTTTGACTTAACCCCTTGTGTTTATGGCCACCCCCGGCGACCAAAGACATACCAGAGATGCAATGGAACAGAGGGACCCCTATGTTACATCGACTTCCCACCCCGTCCCCTTTTAGCCGTAGTTCCCCCTAGGCGCTCCATGAGGAGCCCCTCAAAGACACACCCGGATCCGTTATGTCCCAATAATTGCACTTTGTGTATAAAAACCGTGTTAAAAGGTAGGATGATTACTACTACTTTGGTGTATCATACCCATTACCAATGTTCTGGAAGACGTATAACAACCCCGTGTTGTTATAATGGAACATGGTACACCATATGTGGCCAACAGGGGAAGGCTGAATGTTACGACCCAAAGATCAATCCGGCTCAAACATGGTTAGTGGTCAGGAGCCGCGGGTCAGAACATGGGCCAATAATTTCACAGACACAAATATCATCGGCCACAAGCCCTGGAACCATACAATTTGATGTTTGTAAAATAGCTCAATGGCCCACTTCATGTGGATCCACTGTGGCATGGCACAGAACATATGCCCAGAATGACATTTACATATGCCCCTATACTCATCCGAAAGGTTCTGGGAAATGGGACTGTAGTAAAGCGGAAGAAAGGTTCTGTCCTACTTGGAGTTGTGTGGCATGGGCCACCTATCATTCCAATCAGGGAAAGGGAACCTATCTCCAAATTACAAGGGTGCCAGCCCTCACCTCGTGCCTCCCCTACCAATGTAACTTTGTAAACATAACCATACCCAATCCTCAGGCATGGATATCCAGGTATGGGTCTACTATGGGCATTAGACTATGGGCAACAGGGGTTGATCCGGGTGGTATTATACACTTATCTTTGGAAACAAGATATCACCCTACAGAAAACTATGCTAGGTATTTTTCAGAATTCTGGGAGGAGGTGGATGTTGAATTCCAGCCATCATCATGGGCTCGAAATTTGTTTATGGAACTAGCTTCCACTATTGCCATTACCCTGAATGTGTCTAGTTGTTATGTGTGCGGAGGAACAAAGATTGGGGACCAGTGGCCGTGGGAAGCACAAGAATGGAACTATTCTAATCCGTATAATATTTCTGGTATGCCAAAGCACCAGCCTGAATCACAATGGGAGCTGAAGACATCAATGGTTGCACAATGGTGCCTAACCAGCTCCCAGGGAGCTGGGCCTCAGGTAGGTGAAACCAGTTGTCTGGAAACACAAGAATGGAATACAACCACCGAAAGCTGGCATTATTGGCCTAACCATACTAATGCCTTCTGGTCAAACTTCTCCCTGGAAAATATCACGGCAGCCCCTCCTGGAGTACATTGGATATGTGGGATGGTGGCGTACAGTAACTTACCATGGGGATGGAGGGGTGCATGTACATTAGGAATCATAAACCCTGCCTTCTTCATGTTACCTCTGGACCACCCACAGGTACTGGCCGCGGATCATTGGGGGGGGCGACAGTTAAAGGCCGCCCTTAAAATAGGGAGTTGGAAAGATGATGAATGGCCCCCGGAGTGGATAATTCAGTATTACGACCCTGCCTCATGGGCTAATGATGGCAGTTATGGATACCGTACCCCTATATATATGCTAAACCGCATTATAAGGCTTCAAGCTGTGGTCGAGCTTATAGCAAATGAAACCGCTCAGTCCCTGCGAACATTGGCACGCCAACAGAGAAAATTTAGGGACGCTATTTATCAAAACCGATTAGCATTAGACTATCTGTTGGCAACAGAGGGAGGAGTATGTGCCAAATTCAATTTCACTAACTCTTGTTTAGAATTTGATGATGTTGGCGACATCATTGAACACAGTGCCCATCGCATGGAGGCTTTAGCCCATGTTCCGGTCCAACAATGGAAGGGTTTTGCGTTTGACCAAATCTTCGGATCCTGGTTCCCCACACTTCCCGGGCTTCCAAGCTATTGTAACGCTGATTGGGCTGATAGCCGTGGGATGTATACTATTGCCATGTATTCTTCCCTGTTGTATCCGTACAATTACAAACAGCCTTTCTATGCTTGTGGAAAAGAGAGCCAAAGCCCAGGCTATGGCCTTGTGGGAAGAGGGGGAATACGTAAGGTTGTGTGCACCGGATGAGGACAGCCTCCCGGTATATGAAACTACACAGTAACCATAGTGATTCATGTGAAGTTTCAAAGGGGGGAATGAGGTAGATGGAAAAGTACCATAATGTAGCTTAGCAGAAGTCATATACCGCAAGCTTTAGACACATATTATTTTATTGCTAAATGTAATGACCTATGTGCTAGATAAATTTTGTTATGAAACATATTCCAAGAAGTGGCAACTGAAAGTAACAGATGGTGTAAGATAACGTCCGTAGATATAGTAAGACGCCCAGTTACATGTACTTCTCCCTTTCTGTCATGTTCAAGTTGATATAAACTTCTTCTTTTGCTGTGTTAAAGGTAGATAAGAAGTCACCCCGTGGGCGAAGCGAGGGTGACAGGTTGTATAAAAGCAACACCCTGGGCGTAACCCGGGGTTCAGAATTTGCCATGCTAATACTCTGAACCTTTGCGCAAATAAACCTGTTTCTCCAACCCTTCGTGGTCTTGTCTTCTGCATCAATATCGAGAGATTCTACTACACTGTGAAGTATATGTTGGAGCCAGCACAGGCAAAAGTGAAGGTACAAGTACACCCACATACCAAGGGGACAGGGAACCTGATGTGGCAGACTTTGCGGTGCGGTCAGCCAAGGCATTTCCCCTTCCATGTTTAGTATCATCCTTACCATGGGCCCTCACATGCATGACAGCCACCTTGCGTGGGAGCAAAATAGCATCCAGCAGCCTCAAAATATCCTGTCCATATTTTACAGGGGTACCTTGAGCAGTGAGCAAACCACGTTCCTTCCACAAGGCCCCATGTATATGTAGAACATTAAAAGCAAATTTACTATCTGTAAAGATATTAACAATTGCACCCTCTGATAATTCCAAGGGCCTTGTCAAGGCAATGAGTTCAGCCTTCTGAGCTGAAGTACCTGCAGGGAGAGCTGCTGCTTCCACCACCTGATCCAATGTGACCACAGCATAGCCTTTCTCCCTGATTTATAAAACTGCTGCCATCTATATACAAGTCCCTGTCCGTTTCCTACAATGGCTGGTCAGTTAGATCCAGCCGGCCAGAAAATACTTCTGTAATAGTCTGCACACAATCATGGTCACTATCCTGTTCCAGTTGGGGAAGAAAGGTCACTGGATTGAACCTGCTACTGAGCTTAATATGAACTTGTGGGTTGTCAAGGAGTGCAATCTGATACCACTCTAGTCAGGAGGCTGTAAGCCAATGCCCCCCCCCCCGGATACTAACAAATCCTGGATGGAATGGGGTGATTCCACTGTGATAGAAGCCCCAAAGGATAATTGTTCAGCAGCTTCCAAAACAAGAACAGCAGCTGCAGCAGCTTGAAGGCATGCTGGCCATCCTTGAGCAACAGGATCCAGTTGTTTGGAAAAATAAGCTACAGGGCGAGACCAAGTACCAAGGGTTTGAGTAAGGACCCCAGCAGCCACCCCTTTACTCTCAGCCACATACAAGGTGAACGGTTTAGTGACATCAGGAATGCCAAGGGCTGGAGCATTGACTAAAGCAGTTTTAATGTTATCAAATGCCACCTGACAATCCTTGGTCCATTCAAAGGGTTCTTTATTTGTGCCTGTAGTGGCCTGATACAAGGGCTTAGCCATTAAAGCAAAATTTGGAATCCAAATACGACAGAAACCTGCCATTCCCAAGAAACCCCTAAGCTGACACTTAATGCCAGGTGGTTTAAGGAGGCACACAGCCTGGATCCTCTCCTGGGATAATTTCCTAGTCCCTTGTGACAAAATATAACCTAAATACCGGACCTCCTGTTTAACAAGCTGGGCTTTAGGACGGGAAACTTTATAACCCCAGTAACAAAGGGAATTTAACAAAGAAACTGAATTCAAAAGACAATCGCCCTCAGTGGGGGCAGCTACCAATAAGTCATCGACATATTAGATAAGATAAGATAAGATAAGATAAGATAAGATAAGATAAGATAAGATAAGATAAGATAACCTTTATTGTCATTTTTTTACTGTGGGCACAATGGCACACATCAAAAATGAAATTTAGTTTCCCGCTCTCAAAGTGAAACACATACATGACACACACCTAAAACATACTATATACAACATATGTATAGACCCACACCCCTACATATACATAACAAATAAATATTAAATACTGTCCATCTTGAATATATAACGGAAGGAGGAAGCTTGAGAGTTCACAAAGTTAATGCTGTATGGAATGAAACTGTGACTGAATCTGGATGTTCTGCTGTGGATACCATGAAGCCTCCTCCCAGAAGGTAACAAGGAAAACAGGTCATGAAGAGGATGTGTAGTGTCCCAGATAATCTTACGGACCCTGCTCAAGCAGCGCTTCTGTGCTATGTCCTGGATGGGAGGGAGGGAACTGCCAATGATCTTTTCGGCCATTCTCACCACTCTCTGCACCGCCTTCCTATCTGAAGCAGTGATGCTTCCAAACCAGACTGTGATGCTGTATGACAGGATGCTCTCGATCGTCCCCCTGTAGAAAGTGGTCAGGACAGGGGAAGGAAGATGTGCTTTTCTCATGCGACGCAGAAAATACAGGCGCTGCTGTGCCCGCTTTACCAGTTTCTCACTGTTGAGCGACCAAGCCAGCCTACTCGTTAGCTGCACACCCAGGAATTTGATGCTGGTAACCATCTCCACAGGTGAATCATTGATGCACAGAGATGTGTGGCTGTGCCTGCCTTTTCTGAAATCGACAATGATCTCTTTGGTTTTTCCAGTATTTAAAACTAGGCTGTTTTCCTTACACCAGTTCACCAACCCCTCAACCTCCTTGCTGTAAGCTTCCACCTTATCATCATGAATAAGGCCCACTACTGTTGTATCATCTGCGAACTTCACAATATGGTTGGTGGCAAATCTAGCACAACAGTCATGGGTCAACAGGGTGAACAGCAGTGGACTTAAGATGCAGCCCTGAGGAGAACCTGTGCTCAAGGAAATGGTATTAGAAGTATTTGTTCCAACTCGCACATATTGGGGCCTGTTGGTAAGAAAATCAAGAATCCAGTTTCACAAAGGAGTGTTTAAGCCTAAGAGGCCCAGTTTGTCTACTAGATGCTGGGGAATGATTGTGTTAAACGCCGAACTGAAGTCGACAAACAACAAACGCACGTGAGCATTTCTTTCCTCTAAGTCAGACATGTCAAACTCGCAACATCACGTGATGTCATGCGACATATCGGAATTTTTTCCCCATTGCCGGCAATGGGGTGGGCGTGGTTTCCTTGTGACATGTCCGGCCCGCGGGCCAGCAGTTTGACACCCCTGCTCTAAGTGCTTCAAGCTCAGATGGAGAACGGAAGAAATAGCATCCTCCATAGAGCGATTTGGTCGGTAGGCAAACTGAAGCGGGTCAAATGCTGGCGGGAGGCTAGATACAATAATGTCCTTTATCAGCTTCTCAAAGCATTTCATAATGATGGATGTCAGTGCAACCGGACGGTAGTCATTGAGGCCTGTAATTGTGGACTTTTTTGGCACTGGCAAGATGATGGCCATCTTAAAACATGATGGGACCACTGCCTGCTGCAATGAGAGATTGAAAATATCTGTGAGAACACAAGCCAGCTCCTCTGCGCATTCCCTGAGGACACGTCCAGGGATGTTATCTGGGCCTGCTGCTTTCCGAATGTTAACTTTCTGCAGTGTTTTCTGGACAGAGGTGACATCAAAGCTTAGCACTTGCTCGTCGGGATGGGGCACAGCTTTCCTAGCAGGAGTACTATCTGATGCCTCAAATCTACCAAAAAATGTATTCAGTTTGTTTAGGAAGTCTGTGTCGTGCTTGCATCTTGATGGAGTCACCTTGTAATCCGTGATGGCCTGGATCCCTTGCCACATTCGCCTGGTGTTTGTTGGGTCCTGAAAAAAGTTCTGAATTTTCTGGCAATGGGCTTGCTTTGAACCTTTTATGGCACTTTTCAGATTTGCTCTGACTGTTTTAAGTGCATGTCACCAGATTTAAAAGCCACATTCCATGCTTTCAGCATCTTGCGGACCTCGTAAGTCAGCCATGGTTTTTCATTCGTCCTCACAACAATGCTTTTCAGGACACAGACATCTTCTATGCACCTTTGGATATATGCAGACACCGTGGTGGCATACTCCTCAACATTTGTATGTTGGTTATCAGTAGCTGCTTCCTTAAACATGCCCCAATCTGTGCACTCAAAGCAGTCTTGTAATGCTTCTATAGCTCCCTCTGTCCACACCCTCTTTACTGTAGGTTTCACTCTGACTAATAAAGGTTTATATGCTGGAATAAGCAGCACTGAGAGATGGTCAGAGGAGCCCAGGTGGGGGCGGGGGATAGCTTTGAAAGCCTTCTTGATGTTGGAATAAGCAAGATCCAGTGTATTGTTCCCTCTGATTGCAAAGTCCACATATTGATGGAAATGTGGCAGAGTAGCTTTCAAATCCACTTGGTTAAAGTCTCCCACTGCAATAAATGCACCCTCTGGGTGAGTAGTTTGTAAGTCACTGATGGTATGACAGAGAACCTTCAGGGCCTCTTCTCTGTTTGCATCAGGGGGGATATACACAGCTGTGATAATGGTAACAGGGAATTCTCTAGGCAGATAGAAGGGTCTGCATTTGATGGTCAGAAGCTCCACATCTGGGGAGTACAGACTTGAAACCACCTTGGCATTATTACACCAACTGTCATTTATATAAAAACAGACACCCCCTCCCCGGGATTTGCCACTAAGGGCAAAACTCCTGTAGAGCTGAAATGTTGAAAAACCCATCAAGCTAACAGCACTATCTGGGACAGAGGGCTTTAACCAAGTTTCTGTTGCAATAATGATACAGCAATTTCTCACCTCCCGGTTTGTTGTTAAATCCAGCCTCAAATAATCCATTTTTGGTTCTAAGGAACGAGCATTTGCAAACAAAATAGATGGAAGAGACACTCCGTAGTAATCTGAGCCCATGCAGAATCTCCCGGACAGTTTTCTCCACCGTTCCTTTCACGCTGAATTTCTTCATCTCCAATATGGACTGACGTTCATAAGAAAGTTTAGCAGCCCAACTCTGCTTAGTTGTCCCTATTTCTGAAGAGTGTTTCAGTCCGGATCGTTCATTTCCCTCCCTAACCCCCACACTTTTGAGAGCTGAAGCAGTAATACCACAGCAGTAATGTTCTCCACAAGCCACCATGTAGCTAAATCAGAGGCCAGAACAGTACCAAAAATAGTAGGGCTATTTTTAAACCCTTGAGGTAGAACAGTCCAGCAAAGTTGCCTATGTTGCCACTGAAAACCAAAGAGGGGCTGGCTAACATGAGCTAAAGGGACACAAAAGAAAGTGTCTTTCTGATCAATAACAGTGTACCAAGTAAGATGTGGACCCAGTTGTGAAATCAGCGTATAGGGGTTAGGCACCATTTGATGCAATGTCACAGTGAGTTCATTCACGGCTCTCAAATCTTGACAAACAAACTGAGCCATCCAGCTTTTTAACAGGCCGTATTGGTGTATTATAAGGACTAACAGTTTCCCTTAGAAGCCCATAAGCAAGGAAATTAGTAATAAGGGGCTCTAATCCTTGTAAAGCCTCCAAGCTAATTGGATATTGATGAATGGAGACTGGCAGTGCATCAGGGTGCAAGGCTACTTCCACTGGAACTGCGTTAATAGCCCGGCCAGGGACTCCTGAATACCATACATTAGGGTCAACAAAGCAATCTAACAAACCAGGACACTCATGTGTATCCTCAGATGAGAAAAGTTGAAGGGTCAGGACATGCCAGGCTTGTTCAGGGGGAACTGATAATTCAACCTGGTCCCCTTTGAAAGAAATAGTTGCCTGTAATTTAGCAAGTAAATCATGCCCTAAAAGGGGCATAGGGCAATCTGGAAGGTAAAGAAATTGATGAGTAAGGCGAGTATCACCGAAAGAACATTCTAAAGGGTCCAGTATTGCTGCTGACATAGATTGACCACTGGCCCCAATAACCTGAAAGGTTTGTGAGGAAGAATTTCTAAGGGGCTTATTTAATAGTGAATGTGATGCCCCTGTATCAATTAAAAAAGGTATTGTTTTCCCTCCGACTTTAAACTTTACCAGGGGTGCAGAGGGAGAATCATTCAAAAGGGCAGGGAGACAAAGGCCCCCCAGCCCCTGACTCCCCTAGTATTTAAGGAATGGTTGTGCAGTAACATGCCCTATAGGACGGCTGGGAAGGGAACGTAAAGGACATTCCCTGCCCCAATGGCCAAATCTCTTACATATACAACACTGGTCCTGCCTTAGGGCAAAAGACTGCATTGGACGTTCCCAGGGTGCCTGGAATCTTGGTGGCATCATTCTACCTTTCTCCCCAGGGGACCCTACTGCTCCTCGCCATCCTCTTCCGTGCGTCCACTTCTCCCCCCTCCCCCTAGGGGCGCCCGTTGTAAAGCTTGAGCCAGCAAAACAACACTTCATTTTTCATCCCTCTTAATCCCTTTGGCTGTAACTTCTGGTCTTGATACATAGGTTTTATAAGCCACTTCCAACAATTTTCTAATCGTGTCAGCTGAAGCCCCTTCCAGTTTCTGTAATTTGCGCCTAATATCTGGGGCACTCTTCCCAATAAAGAGCATGTTCACCAAGCGGGAGTTTTCTGGAGCTTCCGGATTCAAATCACTATATTTTCTGAAGGCTTGGTACAGGCGCTCAAGGAAGTCACTGGGGTTCTCTGATGGCAATTGATGAACATCATATATTTTGCCCAAATTTTTCTGTTTAGGGATAGCAGTCTGTAATGCAGTGACAAGAAGGTCTTGAAAGCCTTTTAAATATTCATAATCTTTGCTTTCATAAGTATCAATGACCCATCTAGGGTCAATTTCAGGACAAAGGGCTTTCCTTTCTTCAGCTAATCTTTTTGCAGCATTTCCTACCAGACGTCTATACTCTGATGTTAAAAAGACATCCAGCATGGCTTGGAGATCTGCCCAATTAGGGTTATGCGTTCGAATGATAGACAGAACCAATTCAGAATATTTGTGTGGGGCTGCATTATAAGAACCTAATCGGTCCTTCCATGCATAGAGATCAGATGTGGAGAAGGGGGTATGAACCAGGACCTTATTAGTGTCCCCCTTCCAATAGCTACCTGCTCTGTGAGGAGGTAAATCCCCTTATAAGGTGGTGGAGCAGAGGATAAAGCAGGAAAGGGTGGTGCTATGGGAAGTTGCCACAACCCACAGTCTTTAAACATCCACTTATTCCTTTGTAAAGTCCAAAAAAGTGCATAATAAGCTTGTTGATCGTGATCCATGCCTCTTTAAGCATAATCTCCCATAGCTTCAAAAAAACCCAAATCTATGGACCCCCCTTTGGGCCAAACAGTAGGCATATCCTGATGCCAGAGGGCATTATACTTGGTCAGAGTTTCAATTTTCATATCCCGATGGGTTTTGAGCTTATCAAAGTTCCTGATAACACACTCAAGGAGGCTGAGGGCACATTCCTTTGTTTTATTCATTTTAACAGGTTTTTCCCTGGGCTGAGCCCATGTGTCTAAATCTCTCACACACTTGCACAGCCTGTTGGGCCACAAGAGATCCACCACTTCCCCTTGCGATGCAGGGACCCCCGGTCAACGGTTTAACCTCGCAGGGGCCTACAGGCGGCTGGAAGCGGTATCACACCTAGGCCTGGTCAACAGCGGGAGATATATAAGGAACAACCACAAACCTCAAACCACACACCACTCACAACCCGTTGGAGCATGAGAGTACAAGGTTAGCACCCTTTGTTATCTAAATACTCCCCAAATATGAGGGGGGTCTAGGTGCAGCTGGTGCAAACCCTTCCGCCCAGCTCTGGTCAATGGTGGGAAATGATTCAAGAAAACAGACACACGTTTACACACATACACACACACTCCCCTGGGCAAGCCTGTGCAATAAAGTAATATATGCCTCCTGAGTATGCAGAAACCAAGTGAAGGCAACAACCACAACAAAACCATAGTGAAGAGTTAAGAAGGGGGGCACCTCCAGGAAACCCCAGAGCGTGCTTGGCACCTTCCCCTTCCTGAACCTCCCTAGGACCAAGCACCTCTCCTGGCTGGCTCGCCAAAAATGATGTGCAGGTTCTGAGTTTTTCCTTGATAAAAAAATACAGGAAACCAGAAGTTGCCTTCAAGCTTATGTGTGTAGTCAGCTGAATAGAGACGGGCTTCTGTACAAAAAGACCAAAAGCCCCAAATAGCAGAAAAACCTTATTCTTATAGCTACTTTGATTACATAAGCAATTCACCCAGCAAAGCTGACACACATAAGATTAAGACTTTGCCCTTTAAGGCTGGCACACTGTAAATAAGAAAACAGAAGTAGCTAGTATGTTCCCTTTTGGGTGTTTCCCCAAGACCATATATACACTCTTGGGTGGTTTGGGTGTTTCCCCCAAGATACCAGCTGTCCTCGGGTGGGTTTAGAATATTGGGTGTTTCCTTTGCTGTCCTTTCATGACCCTGCATTCATAGGCCTACAAGTAACTATGGAGAGAGGGGCCATTTGTACGTATTCACAATTGATACTGTCCCCTAAGTCCTGGTCATCATTAGCCAGTAGAAAAGTGGGTCCAAAATTCCTTGGTCCTTTCCCCATCACTAAGAT
Organism: Azemiops feae; assembly: GCA_023970755.1. NCBI lineage: Eukaryota > Metazoa > Chordata > Lepidosauria > Squamata > Viperidae > Azemiops > Azemiops feae. Next base: position 102,770 of record JALGBA010000878.1, read on the forward strand.
CATAAACCCTATCACAGTGGAATTGAAACTTCCATGATTGTTGGGAAAAGTTCACCTTGTGTTTCACTGCAGTCTATTAAAACCTGTGTCAAAATCCTCTTTAAGATCTGTCCCAAAGGAGCCACTGGGTCCAGTAGTGGTATAGGGGAAGACACATTATGAAATAAAATGATTTCTTGATTCTAGGTTGTACAAGGGAAAGTTACAGTACCTCGTTCAGTGGAAAGACTACCCTCTTTCAGAGGCTACATGGGTAAAATGTACAAATGTGAAAGCGGATTAATTAATAAACAAGTTTTACGATAAATACCTTCACAAGCCTCGAGGGAATACTTAACCTGCTTTTTGTTTCCCCTACAGGAGACTCTTTCTTTCTGAGAGGGGCAGACTGTCAACTCTACAAATGAGCATGGCTGCAGCCATTTTTCCTACTCATTTTCGGTTGCCACATAGAATGAAGGGAGGGGGGTTGCCCAGGTGCTTCGCTAGTCTAAATAATCTTTTGTTCCATGGGAACCAAGGTAGTCGTCTGCTGCCAAGACTGCAGGCTGGGCATTGCGTAAAAAGCCCACCAAGAAGATGTTTTGGGGAATGTAGTTGCTTGCACAGTTTTAGGGGTGGGATTTTTAAACTTTGTATTGGGGAATTGTTACGTGTGTCTCCAGACTTCGTTTCACTTTTGACGTGCCAATACTTTGTGACTAAGAAACATGTTCTTTGAGTAATCTGCAAGCCTCGGAGTTCTGCTTTATTCGTCTCTGTCTGTTGGAACCATGACAGCAAACACACGCAATAGAACATAATCCAGCCAACTTTAAAAGAGCTGATTTTAACAAACTCAGAGAGAGCCTAAGAAAAATTCCATGGATGAAAATCCTAAAAGGGAAAACAACTCAAGAAGTGCAGGAAACTCCGTAAAATATGATCACAAAAGCAGAGTCCAGCACAATGCCACTGAAAAAGAAAAGAAATCCAAGAAAAAATCAGCACAGCTGTACAAAGATCTCCCTGATAAACTGAAAGACAAAAAGGATAAGTACAAAAAATGGAAAGAGGAATACATAATTAAGGCAGAATATCAGCATATAGCCAGAATCTGCAAAGGGGAAGTCAGAAAATCAAAGGCTCAGAATGAATAAAGACTTGCAACTAAAGTCAAAGATAATAAAAACAAAGTTTCTTTCAACATATAAATAACAAGAAAAAAGTCAAGGAAACAGTCAGTCCACTAAAGAGAGAAGATGGCAAGGAAATACCAGGCAGTAGAGAGAAAGCAGAGCTGCTTAACTCATTCTTTGCATTGGTCTTCACGCAAAAAGAAATTATACCAAAAACATAACTGTAAAAGACAGATTAGAAATAAAATAAGCAAAAAAATGCTAACAGAATATCTGTCTCATCTTGATGAATATAAATCATCGGGACCTGATGTATCACACCCCAGAGTTCTAAAGGAGCTTGCAGATGTCATTTCAGAATCACCGTACCATATCTTTCAAAAAACTTGGAGCACCGGGGAACTGAAAAAGAGCTGATGGGGTTCCTATCTTCAAAAAAGGAAGAAAAAAAACAGACCCAGGAAACTATAGATCAATCAACCTAACATCAATACCTGGGAAGATACTGAAAAAGATAATTAAAAAAACAGATCTGCGAATATCTAGAAATGAGTAAAGAAATAACTAAAAGTAAGCACAGGTTTGTTAAAAACAGATTATGCCACACCCAATCTTATTTCATTCTTTGACAAAGTGACTATATTAGTAGACCAGCGAAATGCTGTGAACATAGTTTACCTAGACTTTAGTAAGGTAAACTATGCAATAATGGTGAGATAAGACTATGTCCTGGGACTGCTGAATGACTCAGCAGGCTCAGGAGGCTGCAGAAGGCCCGGGCAAACCACATGGTTACCCAGGACCAGACAGGCTGTCTCCAGCTTTGTGCGCATGCGCAAGGCGGGAGACTAGCCTTGCATTGATTGGCTGACACTGTCCCTTGCAAGGAAGTATAAAAGGCCTTGGCACCATTTTGTATTCTGTTCTGTTCGTGATCTCAATAAAGAAGTTGTGTTTGTTACTCCTGCCTCGCCTCGATGTCTTTTCTTCGGAAACAGAACATTGCCGACGAAGGTGGGATCCGCTGCAAGAAGAACAACAAGAGAAGCTAGGCTGACTTACCAGAGGAGACCTGAAGTGCTGGGAAGTTCAGCATCCAGAGGAAGCGATTGCCTGCCAGTACGAAAACGCTGGAGGTGAGCTCGGCTTCGAGGGACCCCTTCTCATTCCTTGCAGTGAGAGGCATCGAAGAGGCTACAGGCTGTAACAATGTCAAAGCTGGGCCGTCTGTTGGAATTTGATACTTCTTACCCTGAGCGCTGGAGTTCTTACGTGGCGCGAGTGGAAAATTACTTGCGAGTAAATAAGATCCAGGAAGACGGCCTTAAAGCTGCTACCTTGCTCTGTGTCTGTGGGGAAGAGACTTTTGACATTGCAGAGAATCATGTAGCCCCAGCACCACTGGAGTCAATTGTGTATGCTGACTTAAAGAGGATGCTGCGAGAGCACTTCGAACCCAAGCTCTCAGTAATTGCTTGGAGGCATGTGTTTGAGCAGAGGGATCAGAGGCCTGGTGAGTCGGCTGTGGACTTTGTTGCTGCCTTAAGACAAGCAGCTAGGCAGTGCGAATTCAAGGATCTGGAAGAGAGGCTCTGGGATTGCTTGGTTTGCGGACTGCGAAGTCGTGAGCTGCAACAGAAACTTTTTGCAAAAGAAGATGTCTCATTCCAAGATGCTTTGAGAGAGATTGCAGCTGAAGAAGCAGCAGGCGGCGCTGTGAAAGCATTGCGGCTCTCCAGGAACCCCCCAGCGGCGGTCTCCATCCATCAAGATGTCGCTCAAGAGGAATCTGAAGTAGATCCAGAAGAGGAGGTGGACAGGTTTCAGCAGGCAGAAGAGAAGAGGCCTCAAGGGCGCAGAGAAAAAGCGACAGCATCCCCTCGGTGTTTCAGTTGTGGAGGACGCCACAAGCGAAATGATTGCCGGTTCCGCTCCGCTATCTGCCGGGCATGTGGCAGGCAAGGCATAGCTGGCTCAGGAATTCTGGGTGTTGAAGTCCACGAGTCATAAAAGAGCCAAGGTTGCCTACCCCTGGTATAGGGGGTACCTTGCTCAACAGTAGTAACTATGAGAGGGATCTCGGAGTCCTAGTGGACAATCATTTAAATATGAGCCAGCCGTGTGCTGCAGCTGCCAAAAAAGCCAACACAGTGCTAGGCTGCATTAACAGAGGCATAGAATCAAGATCACGTGAAGTATTAATACCACTTTACAATGCCTTGGTAAGGCCACACTTGGAATACTGCATCCAGTTTTGGTCACCACGATGTAAAAAAGATGTTGAGACTCTAGAAAGAGTACAGAGAAGAGCAACAAAGATGATTAGGGAACTGGAGGCTAAAACATATAAGGAACGGTTGCTGGAATTGGGTTGTCTAGTTTAATGAAGAGAAGGATGAGGGGGGACATGATAGCAGTGTTCCAATATCTCAGGGGCTGCCACAAAGAAGAGGGAGTCAAACTATTTTCCAAAGCGCCTGAGGGCAGGACAAGAAGCAACGGATGGAAACTAATCAAGGAGGAGAAGCAACCTAGAACTAAGGAGAAACTTCCTGACAGTTAGAACAATAACAGTGGAACAACCTGCTCCAGAAGCGGTGAATGCTCCAACACTGGAAGTTTTTAAGAAGAGACTGGACAGCCATTTGTCCTGAAATGTATAGGGCTACCTGCCTAAGCAGGGGGTTGGACTTTATGACCTCCAAGGTCCCTTCCCAATTATTATTATATTATTATTATTATTATTATTATTATTATTATTATTATTATTATTATTATTATTATTATTATTATTATTATTATTATTATTATTATTATTATTATTATTATTATTATTATTATTAAGATTGGTTTGGCATGATCTCTTTTTAACAAACCCGTGCTGGCTACTATTTATAACTTTGTTTGCTTCTAGTTGTTCGCAGATCTGTTTTTTGATTATCTTTTCTAGGATCTTCCCAGGTATTGATATTAAACTGATTGGTTTGTAGTTTCCTGGGTCCATTTTTTTTCCCTTTCTTGAAGTTGGGAACCAACCAACCTTTTCCAATCCTCAGGTAGTTCCCCCGGTGCTCCAGGATTTTTGAAAGATCGGTTGTTAGCCAATATGATGAAAAAAGGAAGAGATGAAGGAAAAAAGAAACAAACCATTGTGTTAAATATATATAATATTGTAATGTAGTAAAAAAAACTATACACTTATTTTTGCCACAATATTTATATTCAACTTTTTAGCTTTTGGCTAAGATAGAGAGTATAACTGTATGTCAGGTTCCGAAGAAAAGATGCAATCCAAAGAAATCTGAGACATTTTTGTCCAGAAAACTCTTTATTTATGCAACATTACTTCAGCACGCATAAAGTGAAGCCAAAAACTAAAGTCTCCTCCTTCTTTCCACAGTGTCTAAGCATTTCCTCCTCCCTCAATGTAACAAGTCATAAATCACATTCCCCAATTAGTTTAAAGTGTGAGCTTTCCCTCCCGCCATACTATCTATCTTCTCACATTTCTTTCTTTGAAGACGCTGTGCTGAGATATTATTATGGCTAAATAGTTCTCAGCACATTCTTTCACTCCCTCCCCCCATACTATCTAATAGTGGCTCTTAAAGTAATACACAGGTTAAATAGTGAATGTCTGCATCTATATATTTTGTCAAGCATAACATTCGATGTTAGCAGCCTTGACATCCGGCCCCCCTTACAAAAACGACCAATCCTGTAATATAAACAAAAGCATATGTTAATGATCAGGTTTCGGTTTGTTGGGATATTTCGCGTGAAATCTTTTGACGAGCCTGTCAGCTTCCACCTCGCATGATTTCATCCAGGTGGCTTAAGATAGCGGGTATCCTTTCCATTGTACTAAGTACTGCAACTTGCCTTTAAAAATTCTGGAATCAAGAATACATTTCACTTCATAATGGGTCTGCCCTGCAACTACGAGGGGCCCAGGTGCTTTCTTTGGGGGAGGTCTTATTGTGGAGCCCCGATAAGGTTTTAACAAGCTACTGTGGAAAACAGGGTAAATTTTACCCAGAAGTCTAGGAAGTTTCAGTTTTACGGTGACCGGATTGATGACCTTTACGATAGGGAAAGGCCCTAGGAATTTCGGTCCTAATTTCTTGCTAGGTAGTTTAAGGCGTAAATATTTGGTTGACAGATAGACTTTTTCCCCAACTTGGAACGATCTTTGGGGAGCCCTCTTTTTGTCAGCTTGCTTTTTATAGGTTTCAAAAGTCTTTTTTAAAGCAGATTTAGTGTTCTTCCAAACTTCCTCCCATCCCCTCACCCATTGGTCAAGTGTCTGGGAAGCGGTTGGCTCTTGGGGATATTCAGGTATTGGACCGAACTCTTTGCCTGTGGCTACTCTAAAAGGTGTGTAGCCGGTACTGCTGTGCACAGAATTGTTGTACGCCACCTCTGCAAAAGGGAGGAGGTCAGTCCAGTTAGTCTGTTGATAGGATACGTAGCATCTGAGATATTGCTCCACCATTTTGTTGGCGGCTTCTGCAGCTCCATTGGTGGCTGGATGAAAAGCAGACAATAAGCCTTGAGATGATCCAATCAATTTAAGAAAACTCCTCCAGAACTTTGCTGTGAACTGCATCCCCCTGTCAGAGATTATTCGCTTAGGGGCGCCGTGTAGTCGGTAGATATGTTTCAGGAACAATTTGGTCAGTCGTTGGGCAGATGGGAGTCCTTTGCAGGCGATGAAATGAGCCTGTTTCGAAAACAGGTCTATCACAGTCCAGATGACAGTATTTCCTCTACTTTCAGGTAGGTCTACGATAAGGTCCATAGCTATTTTTTCCCAGGGTTGGGAAGGGTCTGCCACCAGCTGTAGTAACCCAGGGGTTTTCCCCGGGATTCTTTTCATTGTGGCACATACTGTACAACTCTTCACGTAATTTTCCACATCTCGTTTCAGTCCAGGCCACCAGAATTGCCGGCGGGTGAGATGTAGAGTTTTTAGGTATCCAAAGTGTCCAGCCTGTTTAACATCATGGCTATGTTTGAGAGCATTTAGACGGAGGGCTTTGGGTAAATACAGTTTCCCCCCCTTGTAAGCCAAACCATCCCGGCACGTCAAGAAGGTTTGATTATCCTTGAACCATTGATCGGTGAGGAGCTCTCGTTTTAATTTCTTTGCTCCAGGGTCATCCGGATTGGGGACCCTGCGAGGTGTGATTTGTGCAACAGGCTGTGGATTAGAGATAATCGCCTCATTAACTTCTTCACGTTTGCTTTTGTATTGGGGCAATCTAGATAGCGCATCAGCTAGGAAGTTTTTTCCCCCTGGGATGTACTTCAGAGTAAAGTTGAAGTGGTTAAAGTATTGTGCCCACCGTACCTGCTTTGGGGACAATTTGCGGGGATTTTTTAGTGCCTCTAGGTTTTTGTGATCTGTCCATACTTCAAATGGCACCTTGCTCCCCTCTAGGTAGTGTCGCCAGTTTAACAACCCCCATCTAATTGCAAAGGCCTCTTTTTCCCATATTGCCCATCTCCGTTCACTTTCCGTAAACGTTTTTGAGGTGTAGGCGCAGGGTTGCAGGACTCCATCCCTGTTCTTTTGAAGTAGAACAGCTCCAACGGCCACATCGCTGGCATCGGCTTGTATTACAAAAGGTTCCCCTGGACAGGGGTGCTTTAGAACTGGTTCAGCGGCAAATAGTCTTTTCAAATTCTCAAAAGCCGTTTGACAGTTCATAGTCCATGCTAGTGGTTGGCCCGGTCGTGGCTTCCCATCTTTTTTTCCTGTTTTGAGTAAGTCTGTAAGGGGTAGGGCAATCTTGGCAAAAGAAGGGATGAATTGACGGTAGAAGTTGGCAAAACCTAGAAAGCTCTGGAGCTGTTTGCGGGTTCTTGGGGGTTGCCACTCAATTATAGCTTTCACCTTTGCTGGATCCATCTCTATACCCTCATTGGAAATTCTGTAACCGAGGTAATCTAATCGGGTCTGATGAAATTCACATTTTGACAATTTGGCATAAAGCTTGGCATTTAGTAGTTTCTTCAATACTTCTCTCACCAGCTTTACGTGTTCAGTCATATTCATGCTGTATATAAGGATATCGTCAAGGTACACCAGGACCCCTTTGTACAGGTGATCATGTAGGACCTCATTAATCAGTTGCATGAACACAGCTGGGGCCCCCTGTAGCCCAAATGGCATGACCTTGAATTGGTAGCTCCCCATGGGGCAGTTGAAGGCAGTCTTCCACTCGTCTCCCTCTTTTATTCTCACTCGGTAATATACCTCTCTCAGGTCTAGCTTAGTGAAGACACTCCCTTTAGCTAGATGAGTTAATAAGTCCTGTAGGAGGGGGAGGGGGTACTTGTTGTGCACTCTTACAGCGTTTAAACCCTTATAGTCCACACAGAGACAAAGAGACCCATCTTTTTTTTCTTTAAATAATACAATGGCCCTTTCAATGAACCCCCTCTTTAGGTTCTTGTTCACGTATTGCTGCATCTCTTCCATTTCGAGGGGGGACATGGCGTACATTCTCGGGCGGGGGAGCTTGGCGTCTGGCACCAATTCAATGGAACAGTCATTGGGTCTGTGAGGGGGTAGAACATCGCATTCATTCTCACTGAATACTTCTGCTAAGTCCCAGTATTCATTGGGGATGAGTAAATCATCTGGTGACGGTGAGGCAGTTATAAGTGCTCGCTCATTTGGTGGCCTAAAGTGTTCCATAATGTCTGCCGAATCAGGGGGGGGGTCTGGTCCTATTGGTAACCTCACAGTTCTCATCCCTTTCTCCCACCAGATAAATGGCTTCCATTTGTCTAACCAGGCCAATCCTAGGATCACAGCCTCAGTTAGTTTTGGAGCCACTAGGAAACATATGAACTCCCAGTGCTCCCCTATTTCTAGGCGTAGAGGCTCAGTTAGTTGTGTGACAAAAGTTCCTCCCATCAGGGAGCCATCGGCTTGCTCAAACTTCATTGGCTGGGAGAGCGATTTTGCTCGTATTCCCAATTTCATGGCAAAGGGCAAGCTAATGATACATCGGGAGCATCCAGAATCTATTAGCACTTTTAAGTCTGTTTGTGCTCCTGACTTAGGGCTGATTAGCCTTGCAGCCAGTTTGAAAGGAGGGACAAGTCGACTCACCATTGGGTTGTTCTCTCCTTCGTCATCGCTGTCCAAAGAGGGTAGAGTGACTGCGGGTCCAGTCTCAGCTCCGGCGTCCTCTTGTGTAGGTGAGGTAGCTTGGGCAACCAATTGCTGTGTGATCTCACTGGATTTTTCTGTCGACGGCTGTTGGCTAGGTCTTTTCCTCACTGCAGGTGGTGGTTTATTCTGCTGTTGGGGGTAGGGGACCGGGCAGTTCGATGCTCGATGTCCCTGTTGTCCACACCGGAAGCATGTGATCGGGGGACCTGCTGGTGGTCTGGGCCTTTCGGCGGTCGTAGCCGTTGGGGGTTTTCAGGGGGGCGGTTGTCGTCTGGGTTGCTCAGGTCTTATCTCAGGTTCAGGTGGGGGAGGCTTCTTATAGCGGGTGAGTTGAATGTCCAGCTTCACCGCTGTCTGGTACCACTCGTGTAGCTGATCAGGTACTGCTCGAATGAGGCAGGCCTGGGAGAGGTGATCATCTAGCCCCTCAATGAAAAGATGGATTAGGGATTGCTCTGGCCACCCCTCTATTCGACCAGCTATCTTGCGGAATTCACACACATACTCTAGAGCAGGTCTACCGGCTTGCTTTATTTTGTGGATTTGCCCTCCTGCTCTAAGGCTGGTAGAGGGGTCCTCAAATCTCTCTCTGAGACCCAAGAGGAAGAGGTGGGGATTGCCTAATTCGTGGGCTTGCTCATTGTATAAATTGTTTAGCCATTCGGATGCCTCTCCCTCTAGGTTTGATGCAATCACATCGACCATCGCACCTGGATCTGGGTAGAGGTGGCCCCAACGATTTAAATGAGAACGTACTTGATTGAGGAAAAAAGTTAACTTCTCTGAGTCCCCATCAAAAGTTGCTCTGAGATGTGGAACCATCATAGGCTGTTGTGGGGCCCACTGGGGTTGTTGCTGCTGGCCCCAGCCCTGCTGCTGTGGCATGGCCAAGGGTTGCAGGTTCGGGGCTGGCTGCTGCAGGGATGGTGCTCTCAGTTGGGGTTGGCCCCAGCCTTGCTGCTGTGGCATGGCCAAGGGTTGCACGTTCGGGGCTGGCTGCTGTGGTTGGCCCCAGCCTTGCTGCTGGGGCATGGCCAAGGGTTGCACGTTCGGGGCTGGCTGCTGCAGGGCTGGCACTCTCAGCTGTGGTTGGCCCCAGCCTTGCTGCTGGGGCATGGCCAAGGGTTGCTGAATAGGTGAGAGCGGTTGCTGCCTTCTCTGGTGTTGGCCTGTGGGGGCACCCTCTGCTGCCCTTGCACCATCCCAAGCTGCTGTAAGACCTCCATCAGCTGACGCATGCTCAGAGGCTTTTCATCTTCCCTCTGAGGGGGCTGCCAAACTCCCCATTGAGGCAGGGCCCCCAGGCTGGGTTTCCCTCTCTCTGCTGGGCTGGAGGCCCTGGCAAGGGGTTCCAGGGGTCAGAAAACTGGTTGATCTGTGAGGGAAGGGCTGGGGGCCTCTCTCAGCAGGTACTGTTCCGCACTCCTTACTTCTAAGGCTTCAAATCTCTCTGCTAAATTTTCCACAGACTCATTATGTGTTGTAAATTGACATCTCCACTCACCCGAGTCTTTAGCTGCCGAAGGCTTGGCAGTTTTCCACTGGCGTGGGGGATGTAATCTGTGAAGATCTCTTTGTTGTGGCTCTAACTCGTCCGTCTTGGAAGTCTTTGAAGACGGAGAAGCTGTCACGAAATCTCCAGATCCCACACTTGTCTTGTCCCAGTCTGAAGCCCAAATCAGCTCTTTTAATCTTTTTGGCTTTGCTCCCAGCTGGGGGACTTGTGAGGGTTCTCTCTCAACAGGTTCGCATGCTGCGGCTCCCATCTCTGAGGGACTTACAGCTGTAGGAAAGCTGGTCTCTGGTAATTCCTCTCCTTCCATGATGTTCCCTTCATTCGTCTAGAAATTTTGTTTGGTTTTTGGCTTGTTGTCAGGTTCCGAAGAAAAGATGCAATCCAAAGAAATCTGAGACATTTTTGTCCAGAAAACTCTTTATTTATGCAACATTACTTCAGCACGCATAAAGTGAAGCCAAAAACTAAAGTCTCCTCCTTCTTTCCACAGTGTCTAAGCATTTCCTCCTCCCTCAATGTAACAAGTCATAAATCACATTCCCCAATTAGTTTAAAGTGTGAGCTTTCCCTCCCGCCATACTATCTATCTTCTCACATTTCATTCTTTGAAGACGCTGTGCTGAGATATTGTTATGGCTAAATAGTTCTCAGCACATTCTTTCACTCCCTCCCCCCATACTATCTAATAGTGGCTCTTAAAGTAATACACAGGTTAAATAGTGAATGTCTGCATCTATATATTTTGTCAAGCATAACATTCGATGTTAACAGCCTTGACATCGTAATCTTTTCAAAAAATACAGAAATGTCAGTTGTTAAAGCTCAGAATAATGTAATCATAATGTTGAAATGTGTAGATTGCAAAAGAGCTGATTGTACTGGTTTTTTTAAAAAAAGTAAGCTCCATTTTTGTTTAGGTGGTGGACAGCCTGTATTTTCTACATTGTGAGGAAAAGGCTTAACAGATTCAAATTTGACAAGATTGAGTGGTTGGAAGTGTTTGGTCCTTCCTTCCATCTTCAGCTGTATACCTAGGTCATAGGTTAGAGTGGGTAATGGGCCCCTTGTGTCATTTTTTTGCCCTTTTAAGTTATAGTTGAGTGGGAGGTTGAGGGTTGGACTTTATTTTAACGATATTGGTATTTTTGAATGTTTTTACTGTTTTTATTGTATTTTGTAGGTTGCCCTCAGTCATAACCTTTTGGGGTGGAGATAGATAGATGATAGGTAGATTAATAGGTTGATGACAGGTACACTGGTAGACAGATAGACAGACAGACAGTACATTATTGGCTTCCAGGTGCATGGATGTGTGTTTTGAATGAGCTATGTTAAATTCGGGAGATATTTTCCTCCAAAAGCCGGAAAAGTACTCTTAGCGTAATGATTTGTAACATAATTTGTTTATCCTGATCATCTGCCTATAAATCCTTTCCAATGTAATGCTTATTAACAACAGTAGGATTTTTTTCCTTTCTACTTAGCAGTCAAAAGTCCTGGGGTTGTAAAAGTAGACACAGTTTCAAGCAATGAGAATGCTGAAGGGGTTGATTGCAATGGATGCCGTTAGCATAGTATGTGACATCTGTTGATAAGCAGGAGTGGTAGATAACTTTGAGCATGAGAGGTCCTTGATGCTTTCTGAGCTTGGTTATTTTCTTATAAACATTTCATTACCCAAATTAGGTAACATCATCAGTGCTAAATGATGTTACCTAGCTTGGGTAATGAAATGTCTTTGAGCATTTTAAACCAATAGATTTATGTTAATGCAGTTATTTTCACTTGTATCAGCTCTATGTGGTATGTGTACCAGTAGAGACTAAGGCAACCAACTCTGAAGGAAAAATGTGACAGCTATATACAATAGTTTGTTTTTTCAGAGGATGCTTCACATTATTAACAATGGTGAATAAGAACAGGAAAGACCAACTGTTTTTATATCTTACCAATAGACCAATGGTGGACATCTAGCTGAGAAACAAATGCTGGATTAAAATAAGGCTAGGGAAATAGGTCCTTTGTTGTCTGAATAGATTAGATGATGTCAGATGTACCAATATTCTCCACTTCACCCTCCCCAGAGTGAGACTACAGATAATCCTCGACTTACAAAAGTTCATTTAGTGACCTTTCAAAGTTACAATGGTGCTGAAAAATGTGACTTATGACCATTTTTCACAGTTATGACATTTGCAGTATCCCCATGATCATATGATCAAAACTGAGATGCTTGGCAACTGGTTCATGTTTGTGACCGTTGCTTTGTCCCAAGGTCATGTGATGACCTTTTGCAACCTTCTGAGAAGCAAAGTCAATGGGGAAGTTAATAACTGGGTAACTAACTTACCAACTGCAGTGATTCACTTAACAACGGTGACAAGAAAAGTCATAAAGTGGGGCAAAACTCACTTAACAAATATCTCACTTAACAACAGAAATTCTGGGCTCAATTGTGGTCGTAGGTTGAGGAGTATCTGTACTGCCACATACTTTTTTTATATATATGTATATAAATTTTATTAGTTTTTATAGGATTGGGAGTGAGGTAGGGTCGGGATTGGGGTTGGGATTTGGGTTAGGGCAGGGGTCGGCAACCTTAAACACTCAAAGAGCCACTTGGACCCATTTCCCAGAGAAAAAAAAACACTGGGAGCTGCAAAAGTTATGTGTGTGCGTGCATGCGCGCACGCATGGGAGGGGGGAGCTTGATTGAAGAGTTTAATGAAAAAGAAATAGAGGCTGCTGTGCATGAGTTTTCTCTCTCTCTCTCTCTCTCTCTCTCTCTCCCTCCCTCCCTCCCTCCCTCTCTCCCCCCCGTTCTCTCTCCCTCTCTCCGATCTTCTGCTCATGTGGCAACATGTTCTAAAATACACTGAGTCTTCTTTCTCTTTTATCTTTAAAGTCAATCTATCCATTTCTGCACACTCTAAAATTTTCTTAATTAATTCTTCTTCAGTTGGTAATTTTTCATTTTCCCAATGTTGGGCAAATACAATTCTTGCTGCAGTTAGTACGTGTAAAATTAAATATATACAATCTTTCTCGTAATTTGCTCCTATTATTCCTAACAAAAATAATTCTGGCTTAAAGACTATTTGTTTTTTAGTCATTTTCTCCAACCATAAATGTATTTTTAACCAAAATCCTTTTGCTTTAGGGCATGTCCACCAGATATGGTAATAAGTACCTGGTCTTTGTTTGCATTTCCAACACTTATTTGAAGTATTTTAAAACATTTTTGCTAATCTCACTGGTGTCATATGCCATCTGTAAAACATTTTATATAAGTTTTCTTTATATTCCACTGCTTTAGTTAATTTAACATTCTTTCCCATAACTTTTGCCAGTCTTCTAATTCTATATTATATCCAAAGTTATTTGCCCATACTATCATTGTTTCTTTTACTTGTTCTTCCTCCATCTTTAAGTTTAACAGATATTTATAGAGTTTCTTAATCAACTTTTCATCTGTTTTTAACAGTATCTGGTCAAATTCTGTCTGTTCTTTATAGAATCCCATTATTTTAGCATCTTTTTCATATCTCGTTTTGATTTGCAAATATGGGCACCATGATAGATCAATACCTTATGCTTGTAAATCTTGTCTGTCTTTCAATTTTCCTTCATTGTCCAAAATATCCTTATAGATGACAACTTTGTCGTAATTGATTAAATCTGGGTAAGCAAAAGCTTCCATTGTTGAAAGCCATCCAGGTATCTTAATATAAATTGTTGCTTTTATTTTTTCTCATTCTGAAAAAAGTGCATTTCTTATAAAGTGGTTTTGAAAGTATCTATGTATTTTATTCTTCCCATACCACAGAAAGACATGCCAACCAATTTGTAGGTCATGCCCCTCTAGGTATAATAGTCTCTAAGCATTATCCATTCTTTAAGCCATGTTAAAATAGTTGCTTGGTAGTATAACATCCAGTCCGGCAGTCCAAATCCTCCACTTTCTTTCGCTTCTTGTAGCATTTTCAGTCTAATTCTAGGTTTTTTTCCTTGCCAGATAAATTTCAGTATTGTTGTATTCAGTTCATCAAAAAAGGCTTTTCCCAGCCTTACAGGATTCGTTTGAAATAAAAAGAGTATTTTTGGTAAGATATTCATTTTCACTGTTGCTATTCTCCCCAGCATTGAAAGTTGTAAGTTTTTCCACTTTTCCAGATCCAGTGTTATTTGTTTTGGCAGTCTTATATAGTTATCTTCTTTTATTGTTACACATCTTGCTGTTAGGTAAATTCCCAAATATTTAACTTTTTTAACTATTTGAAGATTATTATTTTTTGCTAGTTGGTTTTTTTTGTTTTTCTGTTAGATTCTTTGTTAGCACTTTAGTCTTTTCTCTGTTTATTTTCAAGCCTGCCACTTCTCCAAATCTTTCTATTTTCTCCATAAGTTTAGTGCTTGTTTCCAGTGGACCTTCCAATATAAAAACCAAGTCATCTGCAAATGCTTGTAGTTTATAATTTTCATCTTTTATCTCCAGTCCTTTAATTTCTATATCTTGTCTGATGTTTTTATTCAATACTTCTAATGTTAGTATAAATAATAATGGAGATAGTGGGCATCCCTGTTTTGTGCCTTTTTTAATGTTAAAGTTTTCTGTAAAATCTCATTTACAATTATTTTAGCTGTTTGTTTACAATAAATTGTTTTAATTACACTAGTTGATGGAACATGAATTGCCAATTTACATTATCAAACGCTTTCTGTGCATCAAGGAATATTAAAGCCATCTGTTTCCCTGGATGAATTTCATAGTACTCTAACACATCAAGAATCATTCTTAAATTATTTTTTATCTGTCTTTTAGGTAGAAAACCATTTTGGTCTGTATGTATAAATTCGATCAGACATTTCTTTAGTCTTTCTGCTATTATTGAGGTGAAATTTTTATAGTCTACATTTAATAGCGATATTGGTCTATAGTTTTTTTATTTGCATTAGATCAGAGTCTTATTTGGGTATTAAAGTAATATTGGCTTCAATCCATGTATTTGGTATTTTAGCCTCCAGGAGTATTTCATTACACAGTTCTTTCAAGATAGGACTTAATATACCTTGTAATGATTTATAAAGCTCTGCAGATAATCCATCTGGACCTGGAGTCTTATCATTTTTTTGCCCTTTTATAACCTCTATAATCTCCATCATTGATATTTTTCCATTTAATATATTTTGAATATTCTCTGAAATTTTTGGTAAGTCTGCTTTTTTTTTTAATTGTATCATTTTGAAACTTGTAATTCACCTTTTGGATCTTGCAGCTTATTTATCAGTTTTTTCTCTTTTTCTTTTTTCAGTCTATATGCTAACCATCTCCCCGGCTTGTTGGCATTTTTAAAAAAGTTATATCCATTTTTAATTTTTGTAAATGTGTAAAGAATTTTCTCCTTTTTGAGGGAGAATTTAGTCAATTTATATTCATTGACAAAATCCCACTCTCCTTCTCCATCTCTTTCAATTATATCTAGGTTTTAATCTTCTAGTCGATCTTATCTGTCTCTGATCTCTTGGTCTTGGTCCTTCTTCTGTATATGTATTTTTAGTTTCTTCCTCCTCTCTTGGTTTGACTGCTCCTTCTACTGCCATTTCTTCCTGTTTCCTTGTTTCTCTCTTTGTACCAGATTCAAAATCACCTCCTTCCAGAAAAACTCTATGGTTGTCGAAGAATTCCATTGTTTTAAGTGGCATATCCAATCTATATCTTTTCATATCCTAATAGATTAAAATCCCTTCTGGAATCAGCCATCTGAAACTCACTCCTTTTTCAATTAATTTCCTAGTTAGAAACTGGTATTCTCTTTGGGATTCTTTTATTCTCCTAGGAATTTGTTTGAGGACTACAATTTCTTTTTCTTTGTATTTCAAAGGTTCATCTCTTACTCTTCTCAGAATCTTGTCTCTTATAGATCTTTTGAGAAATCTAATATGTATTTCCCTGGGGACTTTATTTCTTCTAGCATAGTTTGAGTTGACTCAATAGATCTGATCTAATTCTCCTTCCATTTCCTGTTACCTGATTCCTAATGTTTGCATCAATTTCTGATTTTCATTTTTTAAGACTTCTAATTTCTGGCCAACCTCAGTTGATTTATCTTCTATTTTTTGGATTCTTTGTTGGTTATCTGTAATCATCTGTTTAAAATTTTCAAATTGACAGTCCACGTTATTAATTTTTTGATTCATTTTATCAAGATCACTTTTCATCTCCTCGTGGTTTCTCGTTGTAGCCGCCATGTGGGTAACGATTGCCTCTTGAATTGCTTGTAGCATCGCTTGAGTTTCCTTTTGGAAGTTATTAGCCTTTTCTTGTTGGAGCATTGTATCAATTGATCTCTGGTAGACTGGACTTGCAGAAGCAGAGGAGGGAGCAGAAGTTATTTTTTTTTTCAGCTTTAGATAGATTTGGGACGCTCATCTTTATCTTTTAATGATACAAGTAAATCAAAATTTATAATCAAATAGGGTCCTAACAAATAGGAGAGGTAAATGATAAAAAATAGTAAGTAGTTAGGGAAAAAAGGGAAAAAAGAGAAAAAAGAAAGGGAAAAAAATTATATACCAAAATTTGTAATCCAAAGTGTTCTGTTAGAAGAAAATTCTTGTTATTCACTCTTTCAAAACAGCTTGTAAAAATTCCAGGTCAAGCTGTATTTGTAATCCAGGGAAGTCAGATGACTTCAAAAACAATTTTTATTTATAATTGTAATCCATCCTGTAGAGAAGGACAATCCAAAAAGAGTCTTCTTTTTCAGCCACAATCTTCAGGACTATAAATTCCAAGGACACCAAAGTGTTTAAACTATAAGCTGTGTCTGGGCATCCAGCCAAGTTTTAAAACTCCAATCAAAACAACTTAGTAAGATAAAAAAAAGCAAGGTTAAATGTAGATCTCAGTTTTGCCACTAGATATCATTAGATGTGCATTCCCACCATACTTTAAAAAAGTTAAAAAGTTAAAATCTGATGGTTTTCAAACAAGGAATAATATATATATATATATATATATATATATATATATATATATATATATATATATATATATATATATATATATATATATATATATATATATACAGGTGCTATAGGTGAGGTGGCAATGACTGCCATGGGAGGAGATGATAGACTAACGAGGTGTTACGATCGGGCATTGGAAACAAACGTGCAGAAGTGGCTTGGAAAGAGTGAAAAGGGGGGGAACAGAGAGCAGGAATGCTCGAATGGCCATCCTTCGCAAGGTTGGGGCGAGGGAGCTACGGGCGAGACAACGGCGGCCTTGGGGGAGGATGACAGCCTCACAGGGCATCTTAATTGTAGGTTGAGAGATCACTCCAAAACGGGAGGGGAAGGAGATAAGGAGCAAAGGCTGCTGGACAGCCACCCCCCGAGTGCACATACGTGCGCTAGGAAAGCGAAGGAGGATCGGAAGGCAACCATCGAGGCCACTGACAGATTGCCAGGTGTAGATCAACTCAGCACATTGCGGACTATTACAACCAATGGGCCGATGACGCGCTCGAGAAGCTGGGCGCAGAGGCAGGAGGCTATATAGGCCAGCTCCCAGATCGCCTCCTACTCCAACTCTG
Organism: Azemiops feae; assembly: GCA_023970755.1. Taxonomy (NCBI): domain Eukaryota; kingdom Metazoa; phylum Chordata; class Lepidosauria; order Squamata; family Viperidae; genus Azemiops; species Azemiops feae. The sequence goes on from JALGBA010000878.1 coordinate 120,191, forward strand.
ATGACGTCGGCAGTTTGGCTGACGAAAGCTAAGTGCTCTTTTATCTACAGGCTTGTTTATATTAAATAGTTGTTTATTTTTATCCTGGTGTTCGCTTTTTCTTGTAAATTTTATCAATATATATATATTATCTTGGCCTAGTCCTGTCCTTCCACATTTACACTAAAGGACAAGTCGCAATCATAAAACAAACAGAAGTTATTTATGAGCAATTTACTCAGAATATCAAGAAGACAATTTACCCCAGACTTCCGGTTTGCTCAGGCGGCCGCCATGGACATTTGGAAGGCAAGCTCCGTCTGCCATGTCCAGTTTCGCTTTGCTGGGAGACCCTGGAAAGGGTCGAAAGTCACCCTGTAGGGGCGACCAGCAAGGAGGAGATCCCTGTGATCGCGGAAGGGCAGTAGCTCTTCCGTTTGATCCGGGGCAGCCCTCCAAACCTGCAGACGAAAGGCTCATCACTAGGCTACAGACAGCCGAAGTCACACTTACCATCAGGCAACTTTAAAGCAGCACGGAAGAGACTGGGTGAGATCTATCTCTCTTAAATCCTAACTACCTTTGTTACCTGCATAAGCTGCTTAAGTACTTTCCCCCCTGTGGAGAGGGAAGGGAGATTTTACCCATCCTCTAAAAACAGCGGCGACTGGCTATCCAGGGGAGTTTAAAAATGTTGCAAGAATAACTTGATCCTAATTGGAATTTTACTTCTTAAAGTTTGTGGACTAAAAGACTTTCTACTCTTACTGAAGATCTGGGTTTTTACTTATAAAAAAGAAGTAAAACTGAAAAGATTATAAAAACTTTGGACCTGAAGGAAAAATTTAAATATAGGGGCGACATCTTGTGGCTAAACCTGATATTACAATATGTTATTGTTTAAAAGAGACTTGGCTGACAGCCTAGACCAGGGGTAGGCAACCTTGGCTCTTTTATGACTCGTGGACTTCAATTCCCAGAATTCCTGAGCCAGCCATGCTGGCTCAGGAATTCTGGGAGTTGAAGTCCACGAGTCATAAAAGAGCCAAGGTTGCCTACCCCTGGCCTAGACAATTGATAAGACTTATAACCTTGAGACACTTATCAGCTATGAAGCCCAGCTGTGTTCCATACTCACTGAAATTTTTTTTTTTACACTCTCTGATTGTAAAGCTTTTAATTTAATACATTACTAAGAGAATATGGAGGAAGATCAGGAACAAATTATCTCTATGCTGAAAGCAATTTACCAAACTATTCTTACAGCTACTGATGAAATAAGAGGTTGCAGAAAAGAATGGAATGTCAGCCCAGATACATGAACTCAAAATTTGATTACAACTGAAAAATCAACTACACAGAATATAATGGAAAAAGTGGACAAATTAAATACTATGACAGAGGATTCAACTGATCAACAAATACAGTCAATGGAAAACCCAGAAAAGGGACTGACAAATCAGAAGAAACCTGAGGATCAAGAAGAACAACAGACTGAAGAGAAGATAAACAGTTTAAGACAACTACACCAAGATGAAAAAATAGAGAGACAATTTGTTAGTTCTCAAAAAAATGGTGATCGGATGGTTTTTTCTACGTCAAACAACATACATAATAACACAGGGAGATTTATTTGATGACTCAAAAGCATGGACATGGAAGACGGTTTGGCAAAGAAAGAAAGCTAGAATAAGACTGAAGAAAATTGGGGTTTTGACTTACTAGTGAGAATTAAAACAGAATATTCTCAAATAGATAAGATGTGTATTTTGAATATTAGAAATTGTTATGAGTTGAGTTAAAGGATACTTTGGTCATTTAAGACTTGGAAATATAAACATTAATAGTTAAATTTGAATATTGAATATTGAATATAGGTAATTAAAATATATATAAACTAAAAACTTATTGATGAATGTAATAAATATGTTTTTTTATTTAGTAATAATAAAAATTACTAGCTTAAATATGAGAGAAAAAAGAGGAAGTATTAAATGTTGAAATAAGAGAATATTTGGTTATTAAATTTAGATATTTGGAAATTATTAGAAATTATTAGAAAATAAGAATATTATATTGTATTATTAACCAGCTGATGTAAGATCTTGGGTTGAATTGTGATAACGGGAATTGGGGTTATTTAAAACTTGGAAACTATAAATATTAAATGTTAAATTTAAATATTAATAGGAAGTTAAAAATTGGGAAAAGCTTACCAGGACATTGATTGTCTAAAAAGATTGAATGTTAAAATGACTAAGATATGTATAAACTAAAAATTATTGATAAATGTAAAAAAGTATTAAATTGATATAATAAGAATTGTATTAATTTAAATGTGAGACAGTAAATGCCAAGGGAAAAAGAGAGGAAATATTTAATGTACTGGTTTGTGATCTGTACTAAAGAAATTTGTATGTTATTGAATTATGAACCAACCCAGCTGCCACGTTGCTTTTCAAATATTTAAATGTAAAACTGGAAAATCAATAAAAATTCAAAATTCAAAAAAAAAGAAGACAATTTACCCCAATATGGTCCTCTTGCATACTAGGGACTATGACCCAGAAGTCTAATGTATATGGAGAACATAATTTATGAAAGACTGAGTAATAAAAGATTAAAGCAGAGCTAACATGTAAATTTGCCTCCTGATTTAGTTATATATGACATATATTGAATTACAATCACAATCAATGTAAAGAAAGAATGGGAAACGTTTAACTCTAAGTAATGTACTGTATGACATATAGGCTAATTTCAAATGACTTCTCAATGAACAATTCAGATATTTTAATAAGAGCAATTTGTCCCTTTTCTAGCAGACTGCTGCCTTCAAAGAATGGTGGGCAGGGATATAAGAGAATGTTTGAATCCCATTTAAAAAGGGGGGGAGGGAAATGGTTTGGAAAAAGGAAAAAGCATGATCAGATCTATTATGTTTTTGCCCTATCTGATTTGCTCTAAATGTCATATGACCCTCCAACTAATTAATCCAAAGGAATAGAACCTTGGATAGAAAGAAAGTACCACTTCTCCACTAGAATATAGGGAATTACATTCTGTGAAATAATGTAATACAAAACCGTGCAACTCAAATAATTCAATATTTAGCCTGCCTAGCTAGAATCTTCAGCTCCCTGTTTTATAACCTGAGCTGCAATTACAATTACACTACCTATTTCAGAAAATTCCCTGTACAGTGTCATAAAGAGTCCAATTTAAAATATAAGACTTCCCCCAAGTTTTCATGAATGTACACATAGCTCATCTATAATATTAGAACATTACAAAGCACAAAATTGAATCAATCTTTAAATTGAGTTCATTTTTAATACAGTGAATAACACGAAATCATAAAAGACTTATACTACTTCCTAAATGTATCAAATTATTAAAAATGGGTCCTGAAAAGAATTTGTATCCCATCAAAAGTAACAAACAAACAAACAAATAAACAAACAAACAAATAAATAAATGTAACAGAAATATGTCTCTTTTATGCTAGTTACTCTGAACAAAATATATAAAGGATTAGAATATTATTAAGAATAATATCCTTGCAATAAAGTAGAAATGTACTCTGCATTTAATAGCTTTAGGTGCTTACTGTATATAAATTCAGAAAATATGGCTAATGTATTTAAGTTTTTTTGTCTGTTTTTTATTTTATTTGAAAATAACGATATATAAAATAATGATCATCCATTACAATCACTAGGTAGCATCTATCAACTATATTTTTTTTCTTAAAAATGAATCTAGCTGCAGGGTATGGTCAAAAAAGTTATCATGCCAATTGCTAGCTAGCCATATCCCCAGCAGTTTCATAGTTATTTTTTAAAATCTTCAAATGAGATTTGACATTCTCTATTAAGAATAGATACTATTAAAACCAAACAAGTGATCAAGAAGTGCAAGTAATAATACACATTACTGCTGCAAACTTATGTGCCTGAGTGAGCCTTTCCTTTCCTTTCCTTTCCTTTCCTTTCCTTTCCTTTCCTTTCCTTTCCTTTCCTTTCCTTTCCTTTCCTTTCCTTTCCTTTCCTTTCCTTTCCTTTCCTTTCCTTTCCTTTCCTTTCCTTTCCTTCTTTCCTCCATTCCACTCCAGGCCTTATTGACTCTTCTCTTTGCCTCTATTTAATTTTGTTTATCATTTTCTTTCATTTCCTTTTCTACTGAAGGAGGAAGATGAATGTGAGTGTGAGTATTCATGTGCATGCACATATGTGTGTATGGTTATGAACTTTTATATCTGTCTGTGTAAGAATTGGATAAGCTGGACAATTGCAGAGGATTTGTTTGTGTTTATAAATTTTTAGTAAAATAAACTAAATGGAGGAATGAACAAATAAACAATGTTAGTTAGGTAATTAGGTAGTAAGATTTATAATTGGCTGGTTGTTGTTTTTTTTGGTATTTGAAGCACCATGAATGCTATATACTCTACCCTAAACTTTTACTCACAACTCTATGAGACAGAATAAATGGGGTCTAGGACCTTCAGGCACGGACCCTTGGCCACACCTCCTTCTCCTCCCACCTCCCACCTCAGCCCATTTACTTCCAGCATTCCTCCTCAGCTGGCCCTCCCCAGCCCATTCTTCATGGCCAATGGGGTCCTTGCCCTCCGTCCTGCGCCTTCGGCCCGGCCCTTTCACCAAGGCACCCTTTCTCCTGGGCTGCATGGGACAAATAGCCGCCAGCCAATCAGGTGGCAGGGGCAGCATGCGATGAGCGATTGCAGGGGCTGTGGAAGGGGCAGTGTGCGATGCAAGAATTTTTTAAAAAAGTGCTGCGGCTGCTCCGCAAGTTTTGGGGCCTGGCAGCTCTGTCACCAGGACCAGAGTGATGGGGAGAGTCACCTGCTCCCCCCTGCAATGCCAGAATCCATGCTGGCATTGCTCCTCCTCCCCTCTTTTGTTTGAGTTGCCAGCTAAGCTGTCTTTATGAAGCCTCCTTGAGGCGCCCCTCCCTCCCTTCCTGGTTTCCCCAACACACCCTCACCTGTCTGCCCCCTTAGTGGCCCCAGCAGCTGCTATTCCTGGTGCCGCTCCCCCTCTCTCTGGTCCTGGTGAATGAGTTGCCAGGCCCCAAAACCTCCGTTGCAGCACTTTTTTTAAAAAAAAAATTGCATCACACACTGCCCCCTCCACTGCCCCTAGAATTGCCCATTGCCCATTACACACTGCCCCTGCCACCTGATTGGCTGGTGGCTATTTGTCCTGTGCAGCCAAAGACCAGGACAAAGGGTGCCTCAGTGAAAGGGCTGGGCCGAAGAGCACAGGGTGGAGGGCAAGGGCCCCATTGGCTAGGAAGAATGGGTGGGGGAAGGCCAGCTGAGGAAGAATGCTGGACATAAATGGGCTGAGGTGGGAGGTGGGAGGAGAAGGAGGCAGGCCAAGGGTCCATGCCTCAAGGTCCCATTCTGGAATAAATAGTTAATGGCTTCCATTCCTAAACACATGGATGCTTTCTTGAAGTTTTATCTCTTAGTTCTGAATTCAACCATGTAGCCCAGGGGTGTGAAACTCACAACATCACGTGATGTGTCACGATGTATCGCAACTTTTTTCCCATTGCCAGCAATGGGGTGGGTGTGGTTTCGTCATGACGCATCCAGCCTGCGAGATGCAGTTTGACATCCCAGATGTAGCCAGTATGCCACAATAATTACATCACTGCACAAAGCATAAATATGCTATTGTGATTCATAGCTAGGTTTAGATATGCCATTATAATGAACAGATTTTTTAAATGATGTGGTAATGTGGCCAAGCTAGTGGTGGGATTCAGCCGGTTCGCACCACTTCGGCAGAACCGGTAGCTAATCTTTTGTTGCCCATTCCCAGAATGGACTTCTGGAAGTGGCATCCACACAGAGAACCAGTTGTTCACATATTTGAATCCCACCACTGGGCCAAGCCAATAAGATGAATGACTCGAGATTAGTGCTTCCGGTGACTTTGCTGACTGTAGACCCGGGGAAAATTGCTCCGCTCCCCGAGTCCGAAATTTCTTCGCTGGCGGGCCCATTTGGGCTAAATGCCACCCTGGAGGGGTGGCCATCGAAGGGCGAACCTTTGAGGAACGGGAGCCGGCGGGAGCCGGCTTACAGAACCCAAAGCAGCCCCTGGAACCAGCAAAAGAAAGGCAGATCGCATTTATGCGAGCCGCCATTCCCAGCTGATCGTCGGAGACAGAAAACAGCTGATTTGGAAGGCAAGCAGCCGGGACGGGTGAGAATATGCTTCTTTTCTCTTTATGAAGTGGATTTCATTGAAGACTGTCTTTAAAACGAAGCTGGAAGTCTGAAGGGAGGAAGGAGGTGGATTTGTTCCCCCCCCCCGAATAAATGGCGGTTTAAGCAAAAGAACTGATTTGGATTACCTTAAAAACCTTTTTAATTGGAGAAATCATCTTATTTTTGGAAGGAGAGGAAGATTTAATAACTGGGAAAAGCCACTCTGTTTTTTTTTCTGTTATTTTTATTAACTTTAAAGAACTTTTAAACTGTGTTTCCACTTTGGACATTTTTTTTTCTTCTTTACCACCTAGCGGCTACATTGTAACTTTCTTCTCTTTGTTCTCTGATAGTTTTGTTTATTCAGCTGCAAGACTTGGCTGCAAGCCCAGACATCCTTATCTCTCTCAAAAGCTATTGAGAGGGAAGTTCCTTTCTCCTTCTGTGACTGTTTGGTCTTTTTAGCTAGCTATATATTTTTTACAGCAAAGAAAATATAAGAGAAGGGAATTTATCTTTTGGGTTTTGTTTTTTCTTGTATTTGTATTTGGGTGACTGTGGAATAAATCTTTAAATTTATAATTAGATCATTTTTCTTTATAATATTTTTGTTTTTACATGACAATTTTTTCTTTTCTTTTTCTTTTTGGTTTTTCTTTTGGATACAAATACATCTTTTTTCTTTTTGGCCTTTTTGTCTGCTTTTTTCTTTCTTTCTCGTTTTTTTATTCTCCCCCCTTTTTGGATGGTTGTAGAAGTTTTTTGTTGTTCCCTTTTTTTTTCTTCTCCTTAACTAGTTTTTTGCTGGAATTATTAGTACTTTTTTCCTTTCTTTTTTCCTTTTTTTCCCGTTAAAAGTACGTGTGCCTTGTCTCCTGATAATAGGAGGGCATTGGATTACAATTGGCCATCGGGCCCTCTGGTGGATTATAACTGGCCATTGGGCTCCTCAGTGGATTATAAATAAATACAACAACTAGAAGATGAGCGTCTCAAACTTGGCTAAAGGGGTGAAGAAGGGCTCTTCGGCCCCCGCCTCAACCTCGGTGAGCCCAGCTCCTCAAAAATCAATTACTACATTTCTACGACAGGAAACTCAACAAAAAGATACGCAAGCGATACTCCAAGCAATTGCAGACTCCAAAATGGAAATGAAAAAAGATTTGGATAAAAATTAGGAAGACTTGAAAAGTGATCTTCTTAAAATGGATCAAAAAATGGAAACTTTCCAACAGGCGATGATAGATACTCAACAAAGAATGCAAAAAATAGAGGATAAGTCAGAGATGGTTGATCAGAAATTAGAAGCATTACAAGATGAGAACCAGAGATTGGCGCAAGTTAATGCGGAATTGGAAGACTGCATCGCTGTTATGGAGATGGAAAGGGCGTCATACTTCTTGAGATTCCAAAATATCATAGAAGAGAAAGATGAGAACCTGTTAGAGTTGATGTGTGAGTTATTGGCGGAACGACTTGGAATGGAAATGGATCAAATGAAAAAATAAATGGACCAGGTCTTTAGAGTCAATTCAAGCTATGCAAGAAGAAATAGAGTTCCCAGAGAGGTTCACGTAAGATTTCTTAAAAGAGCAATACGAGATGAGATTTTGAGAGCAATAAGAGACCAACCACTGAAATATAAAGATAAAGAACTTGTAATTCTTAAACAGATCCCGAAGAGAATAAGAGAAGCACGAAGAGAATATCAATTTTTGACAAGGAAACTGCTGAATAAAGGAGTGAATTTTAGATGGTCGGTCCCAGAAGGATTACTAATTTTCTGGGACTCGAGAAGATACAGATTGGATACCCCACTTAAAGCAGAGGAATTTTTTAATAATCATAGAACCTTTCTGGAAGAAGGCGATATCAGATCTAAAAAACCAGAGGAAGAAGCAGGAGCATCGAAACAAACAGAAGAGGAAGAACCTAAAAAGACCCAATCAGAAGAAGATGTAAGACCCAAGGATCAGAGACAGATAACTTCTCCTAGAAGACTGAGATCTAAATACAACTAAAACTATGGAAGAAATTGAAATTTTTTCAACAAATATAAATGGTCTTAACTCCCCATCAAAAAGGAGTAAAATATTTTATAGATTACAAAAATTAAAAATGGACATAATTTGTCTCCAAGAGACACATATAAAAAGACAACACTTTAGACTCCTAGAACAACCAAAAATAGGCAAACTTTATTTTTCATCGGCACTGCAAAAGAAAAGAGGGGTAGCTTTTTATATAAAAGAGAAGATGAATCCAAAACAAATTTATGCTGATGATGAAGGAAGACTATTAATGGTGGAAATTACATGGAACCAAAAACAAATTTTGATGATTGCGATATATGCCCCCAATGAGAAACAAGACCAATTTTTCCAGCAACTATATGATAAGTTAATGGAATTAAACTATCAAAACCTTTGTATTCTTGGAGACTTTAATGTGATAACTGATGCAAAACAGGATTATAAGAGCTACAAACAAGGGAAAAAAGGGGGAAATACCTTATCTAATTCTTTTCTAAAGATGAAAGACGAATTAGGTATACAAGATATATGGAGAGAAATGAATCCAAATAAAGCACAATATACATTTTATTCAAATAGGCATAAATGCTGGTCACGAATTGATATGATATGGACTTCTTATGATTTAAAGACTATGATACAAGAGATTGAAATAGAACCTAATATTTGGGCAGACCATAATCCAATTAGAATGACGTGGAAAGGAACTAGAAAGAAACTAAGATGGTGGCTGAACAAAGCTATATTGAAAGAAAAGGAATTTCTGCAATTAGCAACGAAAGAAATGGAATTTTTTTTTTAAATAAATAAGAAAGAAGAAACTTCCATTCAAAATGTATGGGATACAGCAAAAGCTTATTTTAGGGGCGTGGCTATAACCTATGTTGCCAAAAAGAATAAAGAAAAGAAACAAACACAACTTAGATTGAAAGAACAACTTAGTAACTTGGAACTGGAGCTACGAAACGATCCACAAAAGAAAGAATTGAAGACACAAATGGAATTAATAAAACACAAATTAAATTTATTGGAAATGGACATAAGGGCACAACAGATTAAACGATGTAAACAGAATTTCTTTGAAAATGCCAATAAACCCGGAAGATGGCTGGCATATAAATTGAAAAAAGAAAGAGAAAAAAGACTGATAAGTAAACTACAAGATTCAAAAGGCCAATTGTACTGCCACAATGATGCAATTAAAAAAATTACTACAGCTTATTATGAGACACTTTATAAAACTGAGGTGGTTTCGAATGAGACAATACAGGAATATTTAAAAGAAGCGGATCTCCCAAAGGTACCAGAGAATATGCAATACATATTAAATGAGAACATAACAATGATGGAGATTACAGAGGCGATAAAAAAGCAAAAGAAGGATAAAACTCCGGGACCGGATGGTCTCCCTGCAGAATTTTATATAGTTTTACAAGACATTGTCAGCCCGATTTTGAAAGATCTTTGTAATGAAGCTTTTTCAGAGACAAAAATACCAAATTCATGGAAAGAAGCCAACATTTCTCTTATACCTAAAGAAGACACTGATTGTACACAAATTAAAAATTATAGACCAATATCTTTATTAAACGTGGATTATAAAATATTTACTACAATAATGGCAGAAAGAATGAAGAAATTTTTGACTGAATTTGTCCATTCAGACCAAAATGGCTTTCTACCAAAAAGGCAGATAAAGAACAATTTAAGGATTATTTTAAATGTGTTGGAATATTATGAAAACCATCCAGGGAAACAGTTGGCGCTTATATATCTTGACGCGCAAAAAGCTTTTGATAATCTTAATTGGCAATTTTTGTTTCAACAGTTGAAGGAGATGGACTTTGGCGGAAATTTTATAAATGCAATTCAAGCAATTTATAATAAACAATCAGCAAGGATACTTATAAATGGAGATTACACAGACAGCTTTGAAATCAAAAAAGGCACAAGACAGGGATGTCCATTGTCCCCTTTGTTATTCATCTTTACATTGGAAGTGTTGGCTAGAAATATTAGGCAAGATATTGAGATTAAAGGATTGGAGATAAAAGATCAAAAATATAAACTACAGGCTTTTGTGGATGATTTAGTTTTTATTTTGGAGGAACCATTAGAGACAGCTGTTAAACTCTTGCAGAAAATAGAGAAATTTGGAGAAGTGGCAGGGTTGAAGATAAACAGGGAAAAGACTAAAGTATTAACGAAGAATTTAACAGATAAACAAAAAATTCAATTTGCTAAAAAGACAAACCTTCAAATAGCTAAAAAAGTTAAATATTTAGGTATCCATTTAACTTCAAAATATACAACAATAAAAGAAGACAACTACGAGAGATTTATAAAACAAATAAAAGTGGACTTGGAGAAGTGGAAAAATCTTCAATTATCATTACTAGGAAGGATAGCGACTGTTAAGATGAACATTTTACCTAGGCTAATTTTTCTTTTTCAAACAGTTCCTGTTAAGTTAAATCAAAAATTCTTCGATGAATTGAATGCTACAATAATCAGATTTATATGGCAAGGCAAAAAAACTAGAATTAAAATTAAATTATTACAAGATTCTAAAGACAGAGGGGGCTTTGGACTCCCGGATTGGAGACTTTACTATCAGGCATCTATTTTGCTTTGGCTTAAAGAATGGATTACATTAAGAAACAAAAGACTTCTTTATTTAGAGGGGCATGATTTGCAATTAGGTTGGCATGCATTTTTGTGGTATGAGAAAAATAAAGTACATAAATATTTTCAAAATCATGCTATAAGGAATGTATTGTTTTCAGAGTGGGAAAAAATTAAACATAAAATTTACATGAAAATACCTGAGTGGATTTCGACAATGGAAGCCTTTTCCTATCCAAATTTAATTAATTATGATAAACTCGTTAGCTATAAAGATATTTTGGACAAAGACGGGAAACTTAAAGACAGACAAATTCTTCAGCAACAGGGTATTGACTTAGCATGGTGGTCTTACTTGCAAATTCAGACAAGATATGAAAAAGATATAAAGTCTACAGGATTTTATAAAGAACAGACACCACTAGATAAAATATTGATAAAAACTGATGAACATTTGATTAAAAAACTCTATAAATTTCTGCTAAGATGGAAGATGGAAGAAAAGCAAGTAAAAGAAACAATGATAGTTTGGGCTAAGAACTTTGGATATTCTATAGACTTAGAAGATTGGCAAAAACTATGGGATCGAAATATTAAACTTACTAAAGCGGCTGCATATAAGGAGAATTTATATAAAATGTTTTATAGATGGCATATGACACCAGTTAGACTAGAGAAAATGTTTAAAAATGTATCAAATATTTGTTGGAAATGTAAACAAAAACCAGGAACTTATTATCATATCTGGTGGATATGCCCTAATGCAAAGATATATTGGCTTACAATTCACAGATGGTTAGAAAAGATGACTAAGATACAGATAGAATTCAAACCGGAATTGTTTTTATTAGGAATATTAAGATCTAACTACGGAAAAGAGAATGAATATTTAATTTTACATATATTAACAGCCGCGAGAATAGCATTTGCCCAATTTTGGAAAAATGAAAAGATACCACCTGACCAGATTATTATTATGAAAATATTGGAATGTGCAGAAATGGTTAGATTAACTTTAGAAATTAAAGGGAAAGAAGATACAATTTTCTTTAAAACATGGGAAAATTTTTATCAATGGTTAGCAATAAGATAGAATGAAAAAAGATGATGAAATTAAATAAGATAAATGATGTAATTTTTCTTGAATATTATTTTTTAACTTTTTGGTTAGATGTTTACTTTTAACTATAATTAATTATAATTAATAAGCATTATATCGGTATTTATATGTAACTATATTTAGTTAGTAATACATCACTAATAGTATACTGATTATTGTTATTTATAGAATGAATGATATGTATTGGGTTAAGTTTTTATCATTAATAATGATAAATTTATTAATATAGCTTTTTAGTATTATGTTAATTATGCATATTTAATATGTATACCCGGACGACAGTCTGCTTGCTAAAGCGTTGATTTATTGTTGGGGGTAACCCCATTATTATATCTACCCCTACCCTTGGTTTAATCCTTGTTTTTTTTACCCTATGTTATACCTTTACCTACCCTTCCCTTTCTATCCCTATAAAAATAATAAAACATTTTTTTTTTAAAAAAAAAAGATGAATGACTGGAGTTCTTAAATCTCTTCTCACAGATTTATACACCCTATTTTTCTGGTTTAGTTTTCACACCTTGGTCTTATCTGGCATCCTTTCCATTAACTTCTGCCTAAGACAGTGATAGAGTTGTCTATATATGCTTTACTAGTGACTAAAGAAAAAAATATAAAAGAGATATTGAAAAACAATTTAGAACAGATTGAGTAAGCATAGTAAATATTCTTTGTACATTATTTTGTATCAAGTACTTTTGAGGATGGAATGGAAGTTATTTAACTTGTATTTAATTTGTAAAAAAAAAAAAAAAAGTAAAGGTTTCCCTGCCCAGTCTTGTCTGACTCGAGGGGATGGTGCTCATCTCCATTTCTTAGCTGAGGGAGCCAGTATTGTCTGAAGACATTTCCATAGTTATGTGGCCAGCATAACTATACACCAAGGTGCATGGAATGCTGTAATTTTCCCACCGAAGTGGTACCTATTCATCTACTTGCATTTGCATGCTTTTGAACTGCTAAGTGAGAAGGAGCTGGGGCAAGAACAGGAGCTCACCCTGTCACACTGTGCTTGGATCTCAAACTGCCAATCTTCCAATTGACAAGTTCAGAGTCTTAACCGTTAGGCTACTCTAGGTGATACCAAACAGGGAGATCAGGTACCATTTGGTCAATAAAACCACAATTCAAAATAATCAGTTCAAAAACACTTGAATACTGGTCCAATTTGAAAGGATAATATTCAGTGGTGATATGGTTTTCATATGGGAGTGAGATGGCCAGAATGATATAGTGGATTCCTGCACTGGGTGGAGGGTGGACTGGATTTCAAGATCTGTTATTCTTCCAACCCATTTGGTCTATGATTCTCTGATATTTAGTAAACTTTCCTTTTCTCACACCAAAAATTTCAATTTGATGGCAAAACTTGAAGGTTATCTAAAAGAGAACCCCATAATGTTTAGGAGAATGCATGTGGACCTGAAGCTACAGGTTGGGAATGTTTGATATTCAATATATATTTGAACTCCTTAATGCCACTATACTGTAGAATATGTAATTAAAATAATAAGGGAGGTGAAGTGAACTTTAAGTTCTACTGAAGGGGAAAATCACATTCAGGGAGAAGTCTTTTGATCAGATTCAAATATGTATATTATAACTATTTTACATGGAAATATTTTAGATACCCAGGCAACAAGTCTATCTAAAGGATATCAAAAGGTCAAACTATCATCAAGTTTTATACAAATAACAATTAAGTTTTTGTTTCCAGTAATTTGTTAATGAATGAGAGATGAATTCCAATAAAGTAGCTTTCAATTACTTTCATAAGCTTTCAACTCAAAAGATCTAGCATATTATATATGTATAATTAATATTTATAATTGAAATATTAATATTTAAAATCAATAACGATATTCAATTGTTAATTTTATGCATGATATTAATTAAATTATTAACACAACTGTTGCATCCCATAGATCTGTGGGTAAAGTTCAGGAATGATTGCATGCTTGCCTTTTTTGCTTTAGATTTGTTAATTTATTCCAATTAATCCTCACCTTTTCTTAACCTTGAATCATACTGCATAAATATAAGTTCTCATTCTTCCCATGGTTAATGTTCATTAATTCACATAAAGCATCCTGAGTGTATGTCATCATGCTGCCTATACTCCAGGTTAATAGGTACTGTTGTGTATTGACCCAATTTATAATGGCAGTTATAAGCTGTTAGCTGAATGTGTTTAAATCAAGTCTCTAACCATTTGTGTATTGTTACAAGCCGGCATTTTAGGCGGCAAATAATGCTTTAAATTCATTGGCTGCTGCCTAGTGGCAATCCGGTATAAATAGAAGCCAAGCAGCTGTTAGAGTTGCTTCTGTGTTGACTAAATAAAGAACTGTTGCTTTAACCTTCGGTCTGATCAATGCCTCACCGATCCCAGTATTTAACAGTGGCAACGAAGGTGGGATATGCTGCTAAGGAAGAAAGAGCCAGAAGTCACTAAGGGGTGAGACGAGGCATCAGCATCCTGGTAGGAACCGCGTTCCCCCCTGCCTGCCAGCAAGCCATGCTGGAGGCATCCTTATCCTGAGGGATCCGTCCCCAGGATTCACACAGAAGCCCTTAGCAGCATAAGGCATTGAAAAGACTTAGCGAGTGTCAGCCATGGCCAAGGTTGGCAAGCTAAACGAGTTTGACGTGTCTCACCCAGAGCAATGGAGCTCTTATGTCTCCAGGGTGGAGAATTACCTGAGAGCAAACCAGGTGAGAGAAGATGGACTGAAGGCTGCCACCTTACTATGCTTATGCAGTGAAGCGACTTTTGACATAGCTGAAAATCTGATTGCACCAGCCAGCTTAGAATCAGTCTCCTACACTGATTTGAAGAGAAGACTAAAAGAACACTTCAAACCCCGGCTGTCCATCATTGCATGGAGACACGCATTCGAGCAAAGAGAACAGCAGCCTGGGGAGTCAGCTGCTGAATTCATGGCTGCCCTAAGACAGGCGTCCAGACTCTGCAAATTTCCAGATTTAGAGGATCGGCTCAGGGACCGACTGGTATGTGGCCTGAGAAACAGAGACTTATAGCAAAAGCTGTTTGCAAAAGAAACCTTGATGTTCCAAGATGCCTTGAAAGAAGTGATGGCAGAAGAGGCTGCCCGTGGGGCAGTAAAGGCTTTATGACCCTGAAAGACTCCCCCCAGCCAGACAGCTGTTTACCACAAAGACACAGATAGAACAGACGACCCAGATGAGGACATTGAGTTCGACCGGGTGCAGAAGCTACCAGGAAGGAAGCAGTGGCCATTTGACAAGGCAGCTTTCTTCCCTAGCTGTGCTGGCTGCGGAGAATGGCACCAGCAATCAGAGTGCAGATTTCGCATGGCTGTGTGTCAAGCCTGTGGCAAACGGGCACATCACCATCGTCTTTAAGGGTCGCCAGAGGGAAGCTCTACCCGAAGACTTTCCCAGGAGAGGTAAATGGGCCCCGGGGCAAAACAGGGTATGATTCTGCTCCGGGAGGAGGAACATTCTTAGAACAGGAGCCCATCGCCCCCTCAAAGAAAAGCTTAAACTCAGAGTCAGGCTACAAGGAGTTCCATGTTCCATGGAATTGGACACCGGGCCAGCCCTGTCCATAATCTCCTACAAAACTTTCAATTACATCTGCGGACATGGCGGGAAACAAGTCAGACTCAAGCCATCAAATCTAGTGTTGACAGACTTTCAAAATTCCCGCATAGCGGTTAAAGGAGAAGCTATAATGAAAGTAAAATTCAAAGAGTTTGAGGGTTCCCTCAATGTCGTGGTAGTCGAAGGCCAGCGCACAAGCCTGATTGGCCTGGACTGGTTTGATGCCCTGGGCATCCACGTGACTGGCATCAACAGGACTCAAACAACTGATTTGACAGCTGTGTGCAAGGATTTTGCTGATGTATTCAGCCCCAGCTTAGGCAAATACAAAGGAGTACCAATCGCCCTCCACCTTGATCCAGCAGTAACCCGCATCAGGATCAAGCCTCGCAGAATGCCTTTTGCCTTAAAACCCAAGATCGATGCAGAATTAGATAAGCTAGTGCAGCAGGGAGTGCTGCAACCTGTTGATAGCGGTTTGTGGGAAACCCCCATAGTCACACCAGTTAAACCAAATGGAGATGTGTGCATCTGCACTGATTATAAGTGCACTATTAATAAGGCACTTCAACAGCACGCATACCCAGTCCCCATAGTTAGCCACATCCTGGCATCACTACAGGGAGGTCTCTTATTCGCTAAGCTGGACCTGGCATAGGCATATCAGCAACTGCCTGTGGACGATGCCACTGCAGAGGCACAAACAATAGTTACGCATAGAGGGGCATTCAAGGTTCGTTGCCTGCAGTTTGGGGTGAGTGTCGCCCCAGGGCTTTTTCAGAGTGTAATGGAACGCACACTCAAAAACATTCCAGGAGTGTGTCCTTACTTTGATGATGTTCTAATTGCTGGAGAGTCAGCTGAGATGTTAGCAGAATGTCTCAGAGCAGTTCTCCAATGCTTCCATGAAGCGGGGTTAAAACTTAAAAGAGATAAATGCCAGATAGGTGTGAACTCCACTGAGTTCCTTGGATTCCGGATAGATGCTGCTGGAATCCACCCCGCTGACTCAAAGCTTAAGGCTATACTGCAGGCTCCCAGACCTAAGTCAAAGGGGAAGCTGCAGGCATTTTTAGGGTTACTTAACTTCTATCATGCATTCCTTCCTCATAAGGCAGCAGTAGCAGAGCCTCTGCATAGGCTCCTGGATAAAAGGGCACCATGGTTGTGGACTAGCATCCATGAAAAAAGTTTCAAATCAGTCAAATCACTGCTGTCATCAGACTCAGTGTTAACACACTTCAATGAAAAACTGCCTATCAGTATTGCATGCAATGCTTCATCGTATGGGATAGGAGCAATTTTGAGTCACTTAATGGCTAATGGGCAGCAAGCACCCATAGCCTATTATTCAAGGACACTTTCCCCTGCAGAAAGAAACTATGCACAAATTGACAAAAAGGCATTAGCAATAATAGCTGGAATAAAAAAATTCCACGATTTCCTTTATGGTCGCCCATGTACCGTTTTTACGGATCATAAGCCTCTTCTAGGTCTGTTTACTGCAGACAAGCAAACCCCTCAGATCCTTTCTCCAAGGATGCTGAGGTGGTCAATCTTCATGGCAGCCTACAATTACAGGCTAGTCCATAAGCCTGGCAAGGAAATGGGCCACGCTGATGTGCTCAGCAGGCTGCCCCTGCCTCAATCAGACCCCGACCCCGCACCTGCTGCATGCTTCCTGGCAATCCAGGATTTACCTGAGTCTCCCCTTCACGCAGGGGATGTGGCTGCTGAAACAGCCAATGACAAAACACTCAGTCGTGTTTTGAACTGGGTGCTGAGGGGATGGCCTGAAGCCAGTCCGGGGCCAGAATTTCACAGTTTCATCAGAAGACAGGATGAGCTATCAGCTTACAAGAGCTGCATTTTATGGGGAAGCCAGGTTATAGTCCCACACACATTAAGAGCAAGGGTCTTAGAATGTCTGCATGAGGGACATCCTGGAATAGTCAGGATGAAGGCACCCATGAGAAGCTACCTGTGGTGGCCAGGGTTGGATAAGGATATAGAGGCTCAAGTAAAAAGATGCCAGGTTTGCCAGCAGACCAGACCTGAAATGCCTCAAGCTCCAGTACATCGCTGGGAGACCCCTGGTCTCGAATTCATATAGACTATGCAGGACCCTTCCAAGGACAGGTGTTCCTCATTGTGGTGGACAGTTACTCTAAGTGGCTAGAGGTAGCACCTGTCCCAACTATGACTACTGACAGGACCATCCAGGAACTGCGCAGAATCTTTGCCACACATGGCTTGCCTGATGTGATTGTGTCCGACAATGGGGCACAATTCACTGCTGCTGAGTTCCAGTCCTTCTTATGGACTAACATGATCAGACATGCTACCTCAGCCCCCTTTCATCCTGCTTCAAATGGTCAAGCAGAATGTATGGTCAGGACGACCAAGGAATCATTAAAGAGGCTAACGACTGGTGATTGGCATCACCGACTGGCAGACTTTTTGCTCTGCCAACACACAACTCCTTGCACTTCAATGGGCCACAGCCCAGCAGAACTGAGATGGGGACGTCGGCTGACCACGAAGCTGGACCGTCTCCATTCAGACCGGGTAGCAGTGGAAACAGCACAACCCAAGCCCCCACGGAATCTGCAAATCGGTGACAAAGTTTTGGCGAGAAACTACGGTCAAGGGGCACCGTGGGTGGTAGCTGTGGTTTGTAAGGTGTCAGGGCCACTGTCATACGAAGTGGCCCTGGAAGATGGTCGTGTGGTTAGGCGCCACATCGACCAATTGCGACGGCAGCAGGCTAATCAAACCCTGGCCGCTGACAGTGAGGAGAGCCGGGAGCTGCCTGGCATCTGCAACACACCTGAGTCTCCTAAGTCTTGTGAGATTCACAGGGAAATGCAAGGTGACTTAGACACGTCTAAGTCACCACAGACTGCTGAACTATGTCCACGGAACAGAACTTGCTTGCGGACTTGTTCCCCAGAATGTCAGAAGGCGTGTCGTTTGAAGAAGCGGGCACCGATCAACCTGGCAGGGCTGCGCAGGGCAGCACCGGTCTACCCGGCCAGAACGTTCAGAAAAGTACCGGTCTACCTGAGGCGAGCTGCTCTAGGAACTTCAGTCTACCTGGCTCATCAAAGGGGCTTGTAGACCGGGGACCTCCAACGGCGCTACGACGATCGGAGCAGGCGCACAACCCGCCTGCCTACTTACAAGACTATATTCATTATTGTGATATATGATTACCTAGGGGGAAGGGGTGTTGTATATTGACCCAATTTATAATGGCAGTTATAAGCTGTTAACTGAATGTGTTTAAATCAAGTCTCTAACCATTTGTGTATTGTTACAAGCCGGCATTTTAGGTGGCAAATAATGCTTTAAATTGATTGACTGCCGCCTAGTGGCAGTCCGGTATAAATAGAAGCCAAGCGGCTGTTAGAGTGGCTTCTGTGTTAATTGAATAAAGAACTGTTGCTTTAACCTTCGGTCTGATCAATGCCTCACCGATCCCAGTATTTAACAGGTACCATACAACAGCATGCTGGCTTGTAGTTGGCCATGGGAAATGTAAAAATTATATATCTAACAAATTCGCATTCTGTTAACAAATAGGCTGACTGATGCAAATGTTCACAGGGAAATGAGACCAACTAGATTGGAGGCTTGATGATCCAACTGGTTTCCAGATAGCATTTAGGTACATTCGCAGGAAATTGAAAGATAAGGAAGAACAGTGGTTCTTGAACCAAGGAGAATTACTCCAATGGGATAATCTGGGCATATCCTCAGGGTAATAAAGCAATTTGTAATTGCTTGTTTGTGAGATTAATAACAACAACAACAACAACAACAACAACAATAATAATAATAATAATAATAGCGACATCAGAATGAACTTTGGACTTGGAAAATGTGCTGTACTATCCATGCAATGAGGAAAAATGGCAAAAATAGAAGGAATAGAACTGGGAAATTGAAGTATTGTGAAAGCACTAGCAAAGGATGACGGTTACAAATACCTAGGCATATTGGAAGCAGATAACATCTTGAATGGAAAAGTCAAAGAGTCAACGCAAAAAGAATACATCAGGAGAGTCCGCAAAATTTTAAAATCAAAGCTGAATGCTGGAAACATAATTAAAGTCATTAATACATGGGCAGTCCCAGTGATACGCTACCCAGCTGGAATTATCAACTGGACTTTGGCTGAACTGGAAAACCTAGACCGGAAAACGCGTAAACTTTTGAATATGCACCACGCTCTACATCCACGAAGTGACATCGACAGGTTGTACCTGCCAAGAAAAATAGGACTATTGCAAATCCACCAAACTGTAGAAGAGGAAAAATGAAGTTTGAATGACTATGTGAATCAAAGTACAGAAAAACTGCTGCAGGCTGTGAAAACAGAGAGCTCTATAAAAATAACAGAAACAAAGGCAGAATATAAGGAAAAATGGCTGGATGACAGATTAAATAGATGGAAAACCAAAGCTTTGCATGGACAGCATTTGAAAAACATTGAAGGAAAATGTGATAACAACTTGACATGGGCATGGCTTAAGATGGGAACCATCAAGAAAGAAACGGAAGGCTTAATACTGGCTGCTCAAGAACAAGCATTACAAACTAATGCCATGAAAGCGAAGATACAAAAATCCACTGACAATCCAAATTGCCGACTTTGCAATGACAAAGTTGAAACTGTTTCACACCTAATCTGTGAGTGCAGCAAAATCGCACAAACTGATTACAAATCTAGACATGATCGAGTTGCTAAATTAATCCACTGGGCATTGTGTAAAAAATACGACTTGCCTGTGTCCGAAAAGTCGTGGGAACACAGGGTGGAAAAAGTTGTTGAGAATGAGAGGGTGAAGATCTTGTGGGACTTTCGAATACAGACAGATCGCCATTTGGAACACAATACGCCGGATATCGCAGTTGTAGAGAACCGAAGCGTACAGCTGATTGATATTGCTGTACCAGGAGATGCCAGAGTCGAAGAAAAAGAACTGGAAAAAATTACGAAATATCGCGACCTGGCCATCGAAACTGCGCGATTATGGATGAAACGTGTAACAGTGGTACCCATTGTCATCGGGGCACTGGGAACTATGTCCAAAACTTTGCAAAACACATCAAGAAACTGCAGCTTCCTGCAATAACTCCAGCAATGTTACAAAAAACTGCGCTACTCGGAACATCTTATATTTTAAGAAGGTACCTGGTTGACACCTAGGATGCTGGTAGCAACCCGTGTCAACCATCAGCACCAGCCAATTTGAATGTTCAGTTGACTGAGGTTCATGTTTAATGAATAATAATAATAATAATAATAATAATAATAATAATAATAATAATAATAATA
The DNA here is from genome assembly GCA_023970755.1 of Azemiops feae. Classification (NCBI taxonomy): domain Eukaryota; kingdom Metazoa; phylum Chordata; class Lepidosauria; order Squamata; family Viperidae; genus Azemiops; species Azemiops feae. The sequence goes on from JALGBA010000878.1 coordinate 141,127, forward strand.
ATAATAATAATAATAATAATAATAATAATAATAATAATAATAATAATAATAATAATAATAATAATAATAATAAAGTTGGAAGTGACCTTGGAGGTCATCTAGTCCAACCCCCTGCTCAGGCAGGAAATCCTATACCATTTCAGACAAATGGCTGTCCAGTCTCTTCTTAAAAACTTCCAGTGTTGGAGTATTCACAGCTTCTGGAGGCAGGTTGATGATTACATTTGGAATTTTTACTGCCAAGAGGCTTCTATAAAACAAGTCTGGGTCTTTTGGGGAGGGGAAGGGAATGACACTCTAGACTTCGAAAAGTGTTCTTGGATCAAACAATTCAAGAACCACTTAACAGGATTGCTTCTGAATGGTCTTGTATGCCAATCTAGAGTCTTACCAATAAATGAGAATATTTGTAGCTCAGGATTGAAATGAGGGGTCCTTGATGCTCTCTGAGCTTGGTTGTTTTCTTGCAAATGTTTCATTACCCAAACTAGGTAACATCACCAGTGATATGATGTTACCTAGTTTGGGTAATGAAATGTTTCCAAGATAACAACCGAGCTCAGAGAGACCACCAAGGACTCCTAGAGTCTTAATTGGTTTTCTGAGGAATTCTGAGAGATGAAGCATGAAAGGAGAAATCTAGAGCACTGCTAGCAGAAAACAAATATAAATCTGTCTGAATAGGGATTCATACACAGATTCAGGCCTCTATCACAACGATAAAGGCAGCAAAGTAGAATTACTTTTCCACATTTATTGCATTCAGCGGTGAGGGTTTTTTTTTAAAGAAAAGATGGGCTGGAAGAGTCATTAGCGAGCCACTGTGAACTATTAGTGTCTGTTTCATCCTGTCAAGTGTCCAGTTAACATTTCCATAAAAAGAAACTCCTGGGACATGATTTTACCAAGAGTGTAATACTTTACTGAAAAATTACATTGGCCCAGAAGAAGCAAAATCAGCTCTGATTTTTCTGCTCGAAGGCTTGCTTAGTTAAACAATAAACTCCCTTGTCCCCACCCACTGGGTGTTCACATTATCCAATAGTAACATTTATTCTTGTTATGGAAACAGTCCACTTCTCCATCGAGCACCTGCGTTAGTGACCTTGACTCTCAGAAGCCTCAGTTCTCCTCCCCCTTTTGCATTCCATCCCATTGTCAAGATATGAGTGAGGGGGAAAATGTAGGTGAAAGGGTGAATCAGTCTTGACACACCCGAAATCATTTGCATTTGCTCAGAGCCAAGGCAGCTGAGCTGAAAAGGTGGCAAGGGTAATGCTTAATAATGTAATCTAAAAATAGTTTGGACCTCTGAATCTTGAGAAAGTGGGCAGAGTATATTAGCAGATAAGCTCTGTCATCTTGGGACTTAATTCCTATTCCACTTTCCTTGTTTGTGTTGCCAGTTAGAGTACAGGAAGCCAGGGCCAGACAACTGTTAATGTCTTACTATAGCAGGAGTGGGGAACCATGGTCCTTTTATGACTTGTGGGCTAATTCCCAGAATGCTGGCTCATGAATTTTGGGAGTTGAAGTCTACAAGTCATAAAAGGGCCATAGTTCCCCACACCTGTACTATAGGATGAGGAGGTGCCATTGTCCTTGAAGAGGACATTGCTGTGACCCCCTCCATAGTATACTGACTCTAGACTCAGCTGTATTGGGTGACCATCATTTAGTTTCTAACCTACCCTTTTGGAAGTAAGTTATTGACAAGAAGGTAGATCATTGAGTATAAAAGACTCAGGAAATAAATGATCTGTATATTTTTTAGTCATAATTCAGTCATGGATTGAAAACTGAATTAAATAAAGAACTTACTAATTAATTAAATTAAAGAGATCACTCATGTTGATGGCTAAATAATTGTTCCAGTGTCCCAGCTGAGGGACAGCCCAGCAGCCCAGTTGGGAGATGTAGAGAAGGCCCAGTTACCCAGCCTGGCAGCTGAGCAGAGGTAGTGGGTACAAATGGAGGCCACTGAGCAGAGGAGAAACGGAGCTAGGTGGCAGCAGATCAGAGGCTGAGAGCAGCATGGTGGGCCCTGAGCAGCAGCTGTGCACAGCTAAGTGGCAGAGGAGCAGAGTGCCCAGAACAGCAACTGAGAGCAGCACAGCAGACCAACTGAACAGCAGTGGAGCAGGCTGGAGTGCCCACAGCAGCAGCTGAGAGCAGTGTGGCAGACCAGCAGTGGCTGAGAGCAGTGCAGCAGAGCAGCTGAACAGCAGTGGAGCAGGCTGGAGTGCCCACAGCAGCAGCTGAGAGCAGTGTGGCAGACCAGCAGTGGCTGAGAGCAGTGCAGCAGAGCAGCTGAGCAGCGGCTAATTACCCAGATCAGCACATCATACTTGAAAACCCCAGCAGTGGCCAGGCAACTGAAGGGTAAGAAGGCAGGGAGGAAAAAGATAAGTACATAACACTTGTGGACAGAGAGGAAAGGGATAAACTTTCAATATAGGGTGTAGAGGGTTAAGAACTAAGCAACTCCTACAAAAAGCCTGAGATTCCCAACATAAAGAAGGGCATAACATTTCATAAAGGGCTAAGAACTATTGTAAATACTTAAATTTTAAAAATTTCTGAAGTTTTTTTTTAAATCTTTTTTTAATTTTCACTTGCTTTTTTCAATTTTTCATTTTTTCAGTTTTTAATCTTTTTCATGTTTTAAATTTCTCTAATTTTAAATTCCATTTTCAATTTTTAAATCTTCAATTTTAAAGTTCTTTTTTCAATTTTTCAATTTATTTTTTCAACTAAACATTTGAAAAAAAACAGTTTACTTATTTTAATTCTTTAGATATTTTTAAATTCTTAATGATCTAAGAGGGATTTTTTTAAAAAAAATCATGGAAATAAAGATAGACACTTAAAGCAGGGAAGATAGTGATAATTTTTTAAAGAGAACAAAGAGTCAAGAACTTTTGTAAACTATTGTAAACTGACACTTCACAACAGGGAAAATAAATTTTTAGAAATGTTTAATTTTTTAATAAATAAAAAAATCATAGAGACTAACATTATAGTGACTTGCAAAATCTGACATATGTTTGAGCTTATGCCCACAGAAGACCCAAACTATATATGTATCAAATGTAAATCTTATGAATTTCTAGAAGAAAAAGTCAAGGGTCTAGAAGCAATTCTAGCCACTCTGAAACTCAATGAAAAAAGTGAGAATCCCCAGCCTAAACAAGAAGACTACACCAAAATTAAACACAATAGGGAGCAAACAGCTTCTAAAAAAATGATCCCATATATGAGCAAAAAGAAGAAAACCAGTACACCCAAACTGAACACAATAGAGAACAAACAGCTTCCAAAAAAAATGACCCTGGAAACATGTCACCATTAGAAGGAAACAGCAACCAAGAGCAAAGCCCCTATCCTAGTATCCAGTGAAGCCCCCCTGGATTACTTTCATAGCCTCCCCCTGGAAGAAAATAAGCAGACACTTATAAAAGAGCAGTAGTCAATAGTTTCTAAAAATGAGACTCAACCCAGCATTCCTGTGACAGGAAGAATAGTATCCCAGACTCCCCGAGGAAAAAAAAAAGAGAACATTGGCGATAGGAGATTCAGTTCTTTGGTGAACATAAACTATAGTCTGCAGACCTAACAGTCAATCTAAGGAGGTATGTTGTCTCCTTGGAGCAAAAATCAAAGATGTAACTGATGTAACCCTAACTTATAATAATCAAGCCCACAGATTACTACCTCTTTCTTCTCCTACATATGGGGACCAAATGACACCACAATGAATTTAAAAACAATAACAAAAGATTATGAACAGCTAGGGAAGAAAGTTAAAGAATTAGGAGCTCAAGTGGTGTTTTCATCTATACTTCCAACAAAAGGCCAACATCGAATGAGGGAACTACAAATGAACCACTGGCTTAAAAACTGGTGTCATCAAGAGAACTTCAGTCTCCTAGACCACGGGTGTCAAACTTGCGATGTCACATGACGTGTCGCAATGTATCGTGACTTTTTCCCCATTGCTGGCAATGGGGTGGGCACGGTTTTGGTGTGACGCATCTGGCCCACGGGCCGGCAGTTTGACACCCCTGTCCTAGACCATGGTCTGCATTACATACAGTACATGGCAAGGGATGGAGTGAACCTCACAAGAACTGGAAAGAATATATTCAGAAAATGACTGGCTCATCTTATTAGAAGGACTTTAAACTAAAATTGAGGGGAGAAGGGGGCAATCTTCAAGACCTTTTGAAACTGATTCCAAGCAAAAACCATTAGATAATCAATCATATAAGGAGGTAGGGAGTAAAGAGAAAGAAGAAGAAGAAAAAAGGAAAAACACAGTGAAGTAGGAGTGATGGAAAGGATGGAAAATCCAGATACAAAGTAGGTGATATAAGAAACATATCCAAGATTCATAAAGGACTCAAATGCCTATACACAAACACTCAAAGTTTAGTGAACAAACAGGGTGAACTTGAAATACTAGTACATGAAGGTAAATATGATATAGTTGCCATTACTGAAACATGGTGGGATGAAACTCATGACTGGAATGTACTGATGGTAGGATACAAACTATTCAAAAGAAACAGACCTAACAAAAGAGGAGGTGGAGTTGCATTATGTATGTATGTATCACTACATCTCTTCAGAAATCCACAAAACCAAGGATGAAATCCTCCTAGAATCCATATAGGTCAATATAAAAGGAAAAAAGAATACATTGCTATAGGCGTATACTACAGGCCACCCAACCAAGCAGAAGAAATAGATGAACTTTTTGCTAAATAACTAACAAATGTATGTAGGGAATATCCCACAGTAATAATGGGAGACTTTAACTACCCTGATATCAACTGGGAGACAAACTCTGTGTCAATGCTGTGACAATGGATGTTGTCGCTCTGACAACTGAGAACCAGTAGCCATTTTTACTTTCACTTTTAATGTGCCTTTCTATTCTTTTAGAGTTCAGATGTAGAAGGGGGAATGGGGTTAATGCCTGAGGATTTAGCTAGCCATAACAATGTAGAAGTGTGGAAACTCAAGAATGTGTTCTGATAAGGTTTTGGCGGGCTGAGGGGTCGGAGACGAAAGCCTGCATTTTGTGCTAATTGGGGAATGTGATTTATGACAGCTCTTGTGGGGTGGGAATTGCAATTTGTTACTTTGTATCTGGGAGGAGGGAATCTCATTCTTGGGTTCAACTATGTAAGTGCCGATACTTTGTTTCCTAAATAAAATATTCTTTAAGGAAGAATTCTTGCCTTGAAGTTCTTTTACTGGTTTCATCTATCGGAATCATGACATTAACCCAAGAATCCTATCTACTCTAACATCCTTTGGGGTCCTGAGCTCCAGTCACCTTCCCAAATCAGAGGGGAGGTAGACAAAGATTCAGGGAAGATTCAGCATGGAGAAAAAAGATGCACCCACGACCAGCATCCCGACCATGGCTGCTGCCTCAGTGGAGGGAGCGCAAGCCCTTGCGTCGTTGGAGAAAATGAGTTCGGAACGTCTGGCAGCGGGAGCGAGACCCAAAACACAGGAGCTATTGTGGTCCTCAGAGTGGACCCTGTGCAGTGGAGACCCTAAGCATCCCGAGGCAGCCCAATCAAGGAAGAGTTCTTCAAGTCGGAGTCGGAGTCAGAGTTGCAAGCGGGTGCCTCATGGGAATCACTCTCCCCTAATCAGAGAAGAACAAAAAGATGGTGGCAGAAGATTCGGATGAGTGGAAGTACCTGTCTGCAGTCTGTAGCCAATCAGTGGAGAAGTTGGTGGAGAAATTAGAGGGGCTAGATGTGGGAAGCGAGGGACAGGTCACCCGCTCCTTGCCCACTAGTGAGCATGATGACCGGCGAGATCAGCACCAATCTATGCCCAGAAGAAGCCTTAGCCCCAATGACGGAGCTCGGGTGGCTACTCCACACTCAGAGCCACCAGCATCGACCTCAAGCCCAGTGGGAAAGAAGAGTCCTGACCATCAGTCACGGGGCAACAGTCTTGGCCATCATCGAGCGTCAAGGAGTCCAGAACGCCACTCGCGATGTGACAGCCTTGGCTATCGCAGAAGCTCTGATCGGCATCGTTCGTCACAGTCTCCTGACAGACATCATCACTGCGAAAGCTCCAGATGGCGGGATCATTACAACAGCCCCAAGAGACGCCTTCATGACAATCCTGACCCTCGGAGAAGCCCTGACCAATATCGTTCATCACAGTCTCCTGACAGGCACCACCACCGCAAAAGCTCCAGATGGCAGAATCGTTACGACAGCCCTGAGAGATGCCCATGCTACTGAAGCCCAGACCATCACCAATACCGTCAGAGCCATGATCACTACCGGTACTGTGAGAGCCCTGACCGGTGCTACCATCGGTCACGTAGCCCCGATGATCACCACCGTCGTCACCTGAGCCAAGGACCTGCGCTTAGAGCCAACCTGAATGTAAAGGTTCAACGCAACTTGGTTCAACAGCTGGGGCAACTACGCGATCTGTTGGACAGCAGCCGCTGGGGGACCAGCCGCAGTTGGGCATGCAACCACAGCTGAGAGGACAACAGCAATTAGGCAGGCAGCAACCCATAATGGTGCCACCTTTTAAGGCCACTTTTGATGGCGATCCGGAGAAGTTGATTTTCTTCCTCAATCAGGTGCATTCCCATATGAACCAAAATGCCAATTTTTACCCTGACCCCGCTGCCCTGGTCGATGTTGTTGCAGCCAATTTAGAAGGGGAAGCATCTGAATAACTTGCGCCTGAACTAGGGAACCTCCATCTCTTCATCCGAGGTTTGAGAACCAGACTCGAGTCCATAGCACTCAAAGTCAAAAAATACATTCACAAGGTGAAGCAAGCTGGCAGGCCTGCATTGGAATATGTGCGAGAATTTCGGAGCATGGCAGGTCGGATTGAGAGGTGGCCAGAGCACTCCCTGGTACATCACTTCAAAGAGGGACTAGATGACCATCTATCCCAGGCCTGCATCACTCGGGGAGTTCCTGATCAACTACAAGAGTGGTACTGAGTGGCAGTGAAGCTAGACATCGAGCTTGCTTGCTATAAGAAGCCGACTCCTCCAGAAACCGAGCTGAAGCCAGAACAAACTAGACAGCTGCCACCGCGGAGAACCCCAGCAACCACAGCTGCAGAATCTCGTAAGCCACCTACGGTCCTGCTGATCAAGTGCTTCAGATGTGTCCAACAGGGACATCGAGCGGTGAATTGTCTGGTCCAGTATCCCCAGCAGAAAGGTAGATTGGGACCACTGGAGGGGAAGAAACCCACCCAGTTGCCGACAAAAAAAAGTCAAGCACAAGAACCTGTTACCCAGATCGCATCGCCTATGCAGGAGAGAGCTGAAACTCCAGCTGGAACCACCCCCACTCTGGCCTCCTATGACAGTGACGGCGAGGGAGAAAATGAGCCTATGGTGAGTCGTCCTGTCTCACTTTTTGCCCTCACTGCCAAGCTCATAGTCCCCAAGACAGGGGTACAAATGGACTTGAAGGTGCTAGTGGACTCAGGGTGCTCCCGATGCATTATCAGTTTGCCGATTGCCCTTAAGATAGGCATACGAGCCAGATTGCTTTCCAAACCCATGAGAATTGAGTAAGCGGATGGATCTTTAATGGGAGGAACTTTAGTCACCCACCTAACTGAACCAATACATTTAGAAATAGGTGAACATTGGGAGCTCATCCGTTTTGTAGTGGCTCCAAAAATGACTGAAGCTGTGATTTTAGGTCTAGCTTGGTTAGACAAGTGGAAACCTTTTATTTGGTAGGGAAAAGGGATGAGGACTGTGAGATTGCCAATAGGACCCAAACCCCCTCCTGATTCTTCTGATGTTACCAGAGAACCTGATCCATCAGCAGAAACAATAAAAGTGGCCACCATTCCCCTGCCCGGCAAGCCGCTCATCCCCAGCGAGTACTGGGATTTAGCGGAGGCATTTAGTGAGAAAGAATGCGATGTCCTACCACCACACCGGCCAAATGACTGCGCCATTGAGATATTGCCAGGGGCCAAGCTCCCTAAACCAAAAATGTACGCTATGTCCCCTCTCGAAATGGAGGAACTACAGCAGTATGTGAATAAAAACCTAGCCAGAGGCTTCATTGAGCCAGCAAAATCCCAAGTGGGGGCTCCGGTTTTGTTTAAGGGAAAAAAAGATGGGTCGCTGAGGCTCTGCGTTGATTATAAAGAATTAAACTGTGTGAGTGTGGAGAATAAGTACCCCCTCCCACTCCTGAAGGACCTACTAACCCATCTGGCGAAGGGGCGTATCTTCACCAAACTAGATATAAGACAAGCATACTACCAAGTAAGAATAAAAGGAGATGAATGGAAAACTGCATTTAACTGCCCTATGGGAAGTTATCAGTTCAAAGTCATGCCATTTGGACTACAAGGGGCTTCAGCTGTCTTCATGCAGCTGATTAACCAAGTGCTGCACGAACATCTATACAAGGGGGTTTTGGTGTATCTTGATGACATCTTAATTTATAGCGAAAATATGACTGACCATGTAAATTTAGTGCGAGAGGTGTTAAAGAAACTACTAAGTGCTAAACTATATGTCAAATTGTCGAAGTGTGAGTTCCACCAAACCCGACTAGATTACCTGGGTTACCGAATTTCCAGTGAGGGCATTGAGATGGATCCAGGTAAAGTGCAAGCTGTGATCAAATGGCAACCCCCAAAGACTCGAAAACAACTTCAAAGCTTTCTGGGGTTCGCAAATGTTTATCGGCATTCCTTCTTTGCTGAAATTGCTTTACCTCTCATGGACTTATTGAAAATGGGTAAAGATGGGGGAAAGCCACGACCAGGCCAACTGCTAGCATGGACTATGAACTGTCAAACCGCTTTTGAGAACTTAAAGAGACTGTTTGCAGTCGAGACGATCTTAAAGCACCCTTGCCAGGGGGAACCATTTGTAATTCAAGCCAATGCTAGCGATGTAGCAGTCGGAGCAGTAGTTTTGCAAAAGAATCATGAAGGAGTCCCACAACCCTGTGCCTACAACTCAAAAAAATTCACCAAGTACAAGAGGAGGTGGGCAGTTTGGGAGAAAGAAGCCTTCACAATCCACTGGGCTCTGTTAACCTGCCGGCACTACCTAGAAGGGAGCAAAGTGCCTTTCGAAGTATGGACTGATCACAAAAACTTAGAGATATTAAAAACCCAGTGCAAACTTTCCCCTAAACAAGTACGATGGGCGCAGTATTTTAACCGATTTAATTTCGCCCTAAAGTACATACCTGGAGGAAAGAATTTTTAGCTGATGCTCTATCCAGATTACCTCAGTATAAGAGCCAGTGAGAACAAGTCAATGAATCGATCATGCCTACTCCACAGATTGTGTCTCAATTAACACCACAGAGAATCCAGCCCACGAAAAAACCAACCCCCAATGATCCTGTGACAAGAAAGCTGAAACAAGAACTCCTCAATGATCAATGGTTTAAAGGTAATCAAGCCGCCCTAACCTGTAGGGATGGATTAGCCTATAAAGGGGGAAATTATATTTTCCTGAGACCCTCCGCCTCCATGCACTCCAGCGCGGTCATAATGTGAAACAAGCTGTACACTTTGGCTATTTGAAAATGCTACACTTGATTCGCCGGCAGTTTTGGTGGCCAGGTTTGAAAATGGACGTAGAAAACTATGTCAAAAGCTGTGCAGTATGTGCCACCATGAAAATAATTCTGGGAAAACCCTGGACTATTGCAGCCTGTCACAGACCCTTCCCAGCCATGGGAAGAGATTGCCATGGATTTTATAGTTGAGTTGCCTGAAAGCAGAGGAAATATGGTAATATGGACTGTAATTGATCTTTTTTCGAAACAGGCTCATTTTATCACCTGCAAAGGACTCCTGTCGGCCCAGAAACTGGCCAAAATGTTTCTTAAGCACATTTATAGATTGCATGGCGCACCAAAATGTATAATCTCTGACAGGGAGGTGCAGTTTACGGCTAAGTTTTGGAGAAGGTTTTTGGCAATAATTGGTTCATCGCAGGGTGTCAGAATCCAATTATATTTTATTTCTAACTAATCTACTCTGGGAAAACCCAATTCTTACTCTCTTTGGGATTCTGTCATACTACAAAGGGGGGGGAGTAAACACGGGGGTTTATGGCTGGCATTCCTTCTATCATCTACGAATAAACATCCTCTGTGGATTCCCTCTCTGGAGTACTAACAATAACAATGCGGCCATCAGCCTTTGATCTCACTCCCTATGAAGCCTCCTATTACCGGCAGCAAGGAAAAGGGGGGGGGAAGATTGCAACGTTTGGGATCCGATGGATTTAACACCCAGCCATCTGCCAATTTGGATTGACCGGAAGGAATGTGGGGTGGGACTGCTTGGGAACGCTTTAAAACATTGAATGATCAGGGGGGTTCCCCAGATCCTGTCTAGCACACCTTCAGTCAGTTTTTCTTAATAAAGATTCCTGTTGGAAAACCTGTTCCAAGAGTTCTGTCTTCTTAAGATGTAAATTGAGGAGGGTCCTTACATTAGACAGGATCTGCAAAATTAGTCAACCTGGAAGGAAGAACCTTGCCGGGGGACTTTGCAAAAATTACCATGGCAGACGACGAAGCAGGGAAGGGGGAAAGCCCCCCGGAGAGGGAGCCGTTGCCCCAACTGGAAACCTGCCACATATCCGGATCTGAAGGGTCAGATTCCTCAGGAGAAGAGGAGGTGGAGATGCGTAACCACAAGCCTCGGTGGTCAATGGGCGTTGGAAAGAAAGGCGAGTGGGAAAAGAAATCAAGCAAGGTGACCCTGAGACGGGGGGCCAACCAACCAGGATGGAAGCAGGAGATGGAGAGATCCCTGCACACAAGCGAAGATGAAGGGAGCTGGGCACAGCACTCAAACTGGATCCTAGAGAAAGCTATCAACTTGATGAAGAGAACCCTCAGCTCCCTAGGAGAGGAGAATCCTGAACCCCACGACCACACCAACTCCTGGAGCCGCAATTGGAGAGACACTGAGGGGGAATTGGAACCTGCAGCCCCGGGGACATCCGCTGATCCAGTAGTCCCCACCCCCCGCCAACCTGCAGAAGGGAATCCAGATAGAAGACAATACCGACGAAGAAGACACCGCTCCATTCAAAGACTTCCGCCGTTGGACGCAAAATTCAAGGGGGAGCCGACACGCTTGGGGTTCTTCCTAACCCAAGTCCTTGGCTACATGGAGGAACACGGGCGACACATCCCTAGCGACAAAGCCCGTATCCGGATTGTGCAATCTGCTCTGGATGGACCGGCCGCCGATTGGGTGGTGAATTTGCATGATTCCAATGCCCCAGAGCTCAACGACTTCAACCGTTTCATGTCCTCTCTGAGAAGGCGATTTGAAGACCACCTGGCTGATCGCAAAGCACGCGAAAGAATCAAAACAATGAGGCAAGGCAGACGGCCAGTAGCTGAATATACACAAGAATTCCGAACTATTGCCAGCAAGCTGAACTGGCCGGAAGACATCCTCCTTAGCCATTTCAAAGACGGTCTGAATTACGACCTATATGATGCTTGCCTGCCCCGGGGGGACCCACACCAACTCGACGAATGGTACGTCCTGGCAGAGGAAGCAGAGATCGACCTACTGAGGAGGCACCGCCGAGGAAAACAATGGAGCCGCTCACCGTCTGAACCAACGCACGAACCAGCAAAGCCATCGGCTATGGCCAAGAAACCAATGGGCTGTTTCAAATGCGGGAGAGAGGGGCATCGGGCTGTAGAATGCCGCTCAAAAGCCCCCCCGCACAACCCAGACAGACCACCGGCCAGCAAATCTGGGAAGTCCCCAGCTAAGTCAAAAGAATCTGCCATGAGAGGAATAGAAGCTGTGGAATCCCCTACCTCCACCCATCGTGAGGAAAGAGCCCCAGCCTACACCGCAGGGCCGGTGGACGCCTCAGATGACACCTCGGAGGGTGAACCACTGGTAAGTGGATCCATCCCACCCATCCTCAAGACAGTGACTATATTAGCCCCCTCCATGCCCGAAGCTGTAAAAGTAAAAGCCTTAATAGACTCTGGCTGCACCCGCTGCCTAATTAGCCCGACTCTAGTGGGAAATCTGGGCATCCCAGTGAGGAGGCTGGAACAACCAATCTCATTTGGTCAATTAGATGGGTCCATAGCAGGGGGGGTGCCAGCTACCCTAGCCACGTTACCAATCCACCTATCCCTGGGGAATCATGAGGAAGACCTAACGTTTATAGTGACCCCAGGCATGGAATGCCCGATGATCCTAGGGCTGGAATGGTTAACAAAATGGAACCCCTGGGTAAATTGGAGGACGAAAGAAATCAATTTCCTGAAGGAGGACCCTACAGACTTAAAACCCCAAGGGGATCCATCAAAATTAAAAACGGAAATAGCGTCCATGGGTGAAGAAAAGGGGCTACCAGAAATACCAGAGGAATACAGAGACCTGGCTGAAGTTTTCAGTGAGGAGAGGGCGGATGAGCTTCCCCCCACCGACCCACGGACTGTGCCATAGAGTTCAAGCCCGGGGCAAAACTCCCAAAGCCCAGATTATACTCCATGAGCCCAAAGGAGAAGGAGGAAATGGAGAGATTTATAAAGAAAAACCTAGAAAGGGGGTTCATTGAACCAGCCAAACCTAAGGTGGCCGCTCCGGTCCTCTTTAGAGAGAAGAAGGACGGCTCTTTACGTTTATGTGTGGACTATAGGCTCTTGAATGCGATCAGTGAAAGCAACCTATACCCCCTACCCCTCATGAAGGACATGTTATCACACCTATCGAAAGGAAAGATTTTTACTAAACTAGATCTAAGGGAAGCGTATTACCGCGTGAGAATTAGGGAAGGAGATGAATGGAAAACTGCATTCAATTGCCCAATGGGGTGCTACAAATTCAAAGTTTTGCCTTTTGGATTACAAGGGGCCCCCGCAGTATTTATGCAATTAATCAATGAGGTACTAAGGGAGCACCTATTTAAGGGGGTCCTGGTTTATCTTGACGACATCCTCATCTTCACAGAATCAAAAGAGGAACATGTCAACCTAGTCAGAGCGGTTTTAAAGAAACTGCGAGCCGCCCACCTATATGCCAAATTATCAAAATGCGAATTTCACCAGGAAAGAATAGACTACCTAGGTTACCGCATATCCCCACAAGGCATTGAAATGGACCCAGAAAAGGTCAGGGCAGTATTAGAATGGGCACCACCTCGCACAAGAAAGCAACTGCAAAGTTTCCTGGGTTTCGCAAACTTTTACCGCCAATTCATCCCCTCATTTGCCCAGATAGCCCTGCCCCTCACGAGCTTACTAAAAACGAAGGGAGAATCCTCAGTGAAACCTAGCCAGCCACTAAAATGGACAATGGAATGCCAAGCGGCATTTGAGAGATTAAAGAGACTTTTTTCTGCCGAACCAGTACTGAGGCACCCAGACATGGACAAACCCTTCGTAATACAGACGGATGCAAGTGATGTAGCAGTGGGGGCTGTATTATTACAAGAAAATGAGGAAGGGATGTTACAACCCTGCGCGTATACGTCCAGGAAACTCACTGAAACGGAACAGCGCTGGCCCGTGTGGGAGAAAGAGGCATATGGGATACGTTGGTCATTACTTACATGGCGCCAATTCCTTGAAGGCAATAAAATCCCTTTCCAGGTGTGGACAGACCACAAAAATTTGGAAGCCTTGAAAACACCCAGAAAACTCAGCCCCAAGCAAGCCCGCTGGTCCCAGCATTTTCACCAATTCAATTTTAAGCTCAAGCATTTGCCGGGGGGAAAGAACTTTTTGGCAGATGCATTATCTCGCATGCCCCAATATAACAGCACGCGAGCCACTGACTCTAAACCGATCATGGGAGAATCACAACTGGCAGCACCAGTGACTACCAGAGCCCACGTTAAATTAAAACCACAGCTGGATAGCCAGACCGGAATTGAATTCCGGAAAAGTTTGGAAACAGATGAATGGTTCCAGAAAAATAAACACGTGTGCACAATGAAAGACGGACTGCCTTGGGTGGGGGAGAAGTTATATATACCGACCACCCAAAGAATCACATTCATGCAACTTTGCCACGACACAAAATCAGCAGGGCATTTTGGATTTGTAAAAACATTACACTTAATTAAACGGCAATTTTGGTGGCCATCCATGAAAAAAGACATAGAAAGTTACGTGGCCAGCTGCCCAAAGTGTGCAATGGCAAAAAGGCTGCAAGGAAAATCACCAGGACTGTTACAAACAGTGGCAAATCCCTCAGCCCCCTGGAGGGAAATAGCCATGGATTTTATAGTGGAATTACCAGAAAGCAATGGGAATACTGTCATTTGGACGGTCACGGACCTATTTTCCAAACAGGTTCACTTTATTCCTTGCCAAAAGATCCCCACCGCAAAAGCTTTAGCAAAACTTTTTGTGCAACATATTTACAGATTGCATGGGGCACCCCAACGCATCATATCTGATAGGGGAGTGCAATTTACATCTGCGTTTTGGAAGGAATTTCTATCTCTTTTAGGGACCACCCAGGGACTGACGTCTAGCCATCACCCTCAGGCAAATGGTCAATCAGAAAAATGTAACGGAGTACTTGAGCAATATTTAAGATGTTTTCTAAATTTCCAGCAGTCAGATTGGACGGACCTGTTGCCGTTTGCAGAGGTTGCCTACAATAATGCAGTCCACTCCAGCACAGGTTACACTCCTTTTCAAATAGCTACCGGCCAAAGTTTCAACCCCATGCCAGAACTAACCCCAAACGAACCAGAAATCCCATCACTGAAAGAATGGATGGAACAATTACAAAACACCTGGCCAATAGTGAGAAAAGCTCTAGAGGAAGCTAGGCAAGCATACAAAGCACAAGCAGATAAGAAAAGGGTGGAGCCCACACCATTCATTATAGGAGAAATGGTCTATCTGTCTACAAAATATTTAAAATCCATACAACCCTGTAAAAAACTTGGACCAAAATATATAGGGCCTTTTCCAATTAAAAGAATCATAAACCCGGTAACAGTAGAATTAGAATTACCCAAGAATCTTAGGCAAATACACCCAATTTTCCACTGCAGTTTGCTGAAAAGAGAACAACAGTCACCCTTACGGCCAAAAATTCCCCCCCACCAACACCAATCATGATAGAAGGGGAACAACATTTCGAAATAAAGGAAATCCTGGACTCTAGAAAATATCATGGGTCAACTCAATACCTAGTAGCATGGAAGCACCTCCCCGCCTCTCACAACGAGTGGGTCCATAAACATCATATCAAAGCCCCGAAGCTTTTAAAGAAGTTTCATACAGAGTATCCTAACAAGCCAGACTAACTTTTATTCCTGTTTTGTTTTCTCTACAGGTGGACCTCTCTTATTTTTAAGGGGAGCCGGATGTCAGAATCCAATTATATTTTATTTCTAACTAATCTACTCTGGGAAAACCCAATTCTTACTCTCTTTGGGATTCTGTCATACTACAAAGGGGGGGAGTAAACACGGGGGTTTATGGCTGGCATTCCTTCTATCATCTACGAATAAACATCCTCTGTGGATTCCCTCTCTGGAGTACTAACAATAACAATGCGGCCATCAGCCTTTGATCTCACTCCCTATGAAGCCTCCTATTACCGGCAGCAAGGAAAAAAGGGGGGAAGATTGCAACGTTTGGGATCCGATGGATTTAACACCCAGCCATCTGCCAATTTGGATTGACCGGAAGGAATGTGGGGTGGGACTGCTTGGGAACGCTTTAAAACATTGAATGATCAGGGGGGTTCCCCAGATCCTGTCTAGCACACCTTCAGTCAGTTTTTCTTAATAAAGATTCCTGTTGGAAAACCTGTTCCAAGAGTTCTGTCTTCTTAAGATGTAAATTGAGGAGGGTCCTTACACAGGGGTTGTCATTGGCTTTCCATTCGTCTACGAATGGGGTGGCTGAAAAAGCGAACTCGATGGTGGAGCAATAGCTTAGATGCTATGTGGACTATCAACAAATGAACTGGACTGACTTCCTCCCTTTTGCTGAGGTGGCTTACAACAACCCTGTTCATAGCAGTACTGGTATTACACCTTTTAAGATCACTACGGGGAAGGAATTCAACCCAATACCTGAGTATCCTCAAGGACCCTCTACCTCCAAGACTCTTGACCAATGGCTGGTGGGGTGGGGGAAATTATGGGACAAAATGAAAATTGTGCTGAAAAAAGCCTCGGAGACCTATAAAAAACAAGCTGATAAGAAAAGGGCTCCCCAGAGATCGTTCCATGTTGGGGGAAAAGTTTACTTATCCACAAAATATCTGTGACTCAAATTGCCAGTAAGAAATTAGGACCAAAATACCTAGGTCCTTTCCATTGTCAAAATCATAAACCCAGTTACAGTGGAGTTGAAAGTCCCACGACTCCTAGGGAAAATTCACCCTGTTTTTCATTATAATTTATTAAAGCCTTTCCAGGGGTCCACTTTATGACCTCCTCCCAAGAAAGCACCTGGTCCCCTAGTGGTAGCTGGACAAACACATTAGGAAATAAAACGTATACTTGATTCTAGAATTTTTAAGGGAAAGTTACAGTATTTAGTACAGTGGAAGGGATACCCATTATCAGATGCCACTTGGGTGAAATCCGATGATGTGAAAGCTGATAGGCTCATCGGTAAATTCTATGACCAACACCCCAATAAGCCAAGGGGCAACCCTTAACCTATGCTTCTGTTTAAATTGCAGGATTATACCTTTTTGTTAAGCTCTTGTGGGGTGGGAATTGCAATTTGTTACTTTGTATCTGGGAGGAGGGAATCCTATTCTTGGGTTCAACTATGTAAGTACTGATACTTTGTTTCCTAAATAAAATGTTCTTTAAGGAAGAATTCTTGCCTTGAAGTTCTTTTACTGGTTTCATCTATCGGAATCATGACACTCTGCAGCAAGTGGAAGTCCAAACAAATTCCTAACCAACTTAGCTAACAACTTTGTCATCCAAAAGGCAGAGGAGGGAACTTGAGGAAAAGCTATACTAGACCTAATTCTTACTAATAGAGAAGAAGTGATAGAGGGAGTTGGAATTGTCAGAATTCAATATAATGCAAGTACAAGCAATAGAACATAATACAGCCAGTGTCTTAAACTTTAAAAGAGCTGATTTGAACAAAGAGAGAGCCTAAAAAAAATTCCATGAATGAAAATCCTAAAGGGGAAAAAACTCAAGAAGCGTGGGAAACTCTGAAAAATATGACCATAAAAGCCCAGTCCAGCACAAAAACACTGAAAAAGAAAAACAAGAAATTCAAGAAAAAAACAGCATTGTTTCACAAAGATCTCTCTGATAAACTGAAAGACAAAAAGGACAAGTACAAAAATTGGAAAGGGGGACACATAACTAAGGCAGAATACCAGCATATAGCCCGAATCTACAAGGATGAAGTCAGGAAAACTAAGGTTCAGAATGAACAAAGACTTGCAACAAAAATCAAAGATAATTAAAAAAGTTTCTTTGAAGGAAACAATAGGTCCATTCAAGAGAGAAGATGGCAAGGAAGTAACAGGCAGTAGAGAGAAAGCAGAGTTGCTTAACTCTTTCTTTGCATCAGTCTTCACACAAAAAGAAACTATAACCCAACCTACCAAAAACATAACAGTAAAAGACAGACCAGAAATAAAAATTAAAATAAGGAAGAAAATGGAGGAGTTTCCGGTGACGTAGCTGAAGAATATACCCGGGAGGGAAGATTCTCCTCTCCCTGGGTCCGATTTTCGCCTGCCGATGGGTCTGTTTGGACTGAAAGCTACCCTGGAGAGGTGGCCACCAAGGAGTGAAGTTTTGGGGACCGCGGGCTGGCAGTATCCGGCTCGCTGGAGCCAAAGGAGCCCCCAGAATCGGCAGAAGAAAGGCGGACCCCATTTATGCGGTCCGCCATTACCAACTGATCGTTGGAGATGAAGAAGAAGCTCAGAATGAGAGCAAGCAGCTGAGCTGGGTGAGAATAACATCTTCTTTCTCACTAGAGGTGGATTCTTGGCAAATAGCTATTTTACAGCTTGAGAGCGAAGCCTTTCACTCTTAGGGAGGGGGTGGAATTTTTTTTCTCCCCCCCCTCCTGAACTCAAGCGGCGGTTTAAGCTTTTTGGCAAATTAAAAACTTTCTATATAGTAAAGCTGTCTGAGGCTTAAGATAGATTTGGGGAGCTCCTGTTCTTACAGAGACTTTTTGCCTTTGTTTTTTGTTGGAAACCCACTGCAATTTTTATTTTTCAAACTTTATAAACTTTTTTCTCTTGACTATTTTTTTTCCTTCCCTTTAAACGTGCTGGGAATGGATACTTAGTGTCACCTTGTGGTTACATTGAGAACTATTTTCACTTTCTCTTGACTGGAGCTTATTTAGATTAGAAGTTTGGCTGCATGCCCAGACATTCTTTATCTAAGTCCTTGAAACTTTGTTGAGAAAAGACTTTCTTTCGGTTTATTTGGCTTCACAAGACAGACTATATCTATAAACAAATAGCATTTGGAGCCATCTGCTTCCCTGGATTATAAATACAGTGTGCTTTGGAACTACAACAAGCTGTCTTAGAAGAATTGAAAATTAAGAAATTTCTTTGAACAGAATTTGGTGGATTATAATTTTGATATTTTTTCTTTTTTCTTTTTCTTTTCTTTTTTCTTTTATCCTTTTCATTCCGGGAGTATTTTTCCCTCTCCTTTTTTTTATTGCTTCCTTCTTTTTGCCTTGTTGCTATTTTTTACTTTTTCTTTTTCTTTTTCTTTTTAACTATTTTTATGGATTGCCCCTCCTAGCAATAGGAGTCTATTAGATTATAAAAGCTGGCCATTTGGCTACCTGGTGGATTACAATATAAGAAATAAAGACAAAGATGAGTGCTTCAAATTTATCCAAACTTGGGAAAAAAGGATCTTCCGCCCCCGCCTCGACTTCTGCAAGTCCAGTATATCAGAAATCAATTACGACAATGCAAGAAAAAGTGTATGTTCATCAAAAAGATACTCAAGCAATTTTGCAAGCAATTACAGCTCAGACGGCAACCTCGACGAAAAATTATGAAGACTTGAAAAATGATCTTGATAAAATGAATCAAAAAATTATTAATATAGATTCTCAAATTGAAAATTTTAAACAGACGATCACAGACAATCAGCAAAGAATTCAAAAAATAGAAGACAAATCTGTTGAAGTTGACCAGAAATTAGAAGCCTTAAAAGATGAAAATGAAAAATTGGCCCAAATAAATGGAGAACTGGAAGACTCATTGGCGGTTATAGACATGGAAAAAGCTTCATATTTTTTAAGATTCCAAAATATAATAGAAGACAAGGAAGAGGACCTCTTAGACTTGATAACTGAGTTACTCGCAGGTGCTCTAGGAATGGGGAAGACCCAAATGGAAGGAGAATTGGACCAGATCTATAGAGTTAACTCAAATTATGCTAGAAGAAATAAAGTGCCCAGGGAAGTCCATGTTAGATTTCTTAAAAGATCCATAAGAGATGAGATTTTGAGAAAAGTAAGAGATCAACCGTTGAAGTATAAAGAAAAAGAAATAGAAACAAATTCCTAGAAGGATAAGAGAGGCCCGAAGAGATTATTAGTTTTTAACCAGGAAACTGGTTGAAAAAGAAGTGAACTTTAGATGGTTGATTCCAGAAGGGATCCTAATCTACTGGGACACAAAAAGATACAGACTGGACATACCGCTTAAGGCAATGGAGTTTTTTGATAGTCACAGAGCATTTTTGGAAAAAGGTGATCCTGAACCCAAGCAACAAGAAGAAAAGGTAGCTGAAGGAGCGGCTAAGCAAACAGAGGAGGAAGAAGTCAAAAATACATACCCGAAAGAAGGAACAAGACCGAGAGATCAGAGACAGATAAGATTGACTGGAAGATTGAGACCTAGATATAACTGAAAGAGATGGAGGAGTTTGGAATTCTATCTATAAATATAAATGGACTAAATTCTCCTTTAAAAAGGAAAAAAACTTTTACAAGACTACAAAAACTAAAAATGGATATAATTTGCTTCCAAGAGACACACATTAAGAGACAACATTTTAAAATTCTAGAACAACTGAAGATTGGCAAGCTTTATTTTACACTTGCATCTCAAAAGAAAAGAGGAATAGCCCTTTACATTAAAGAAAAGATGAACTCCAAACAAATTTATGCAGATGAAGAGGGGAGAATACTAATGGTGGAAATTATGGTAGATCAAAAACAGATATTGATGGTAGCAATATAAGCACCTAATGATAAGCAAGAGCAATTTTATCAACAACTACACAAGAAAATACTGGACTTAAATTACCAAAATCTTTGTATAATGGGAGACTTTAGTGCAAGCAGATGCGACTTTGGATTATAAAAGCCATAAGCAAGGGAGAAAAGGAGGAAATATACTACCTAAAGCATTTTCAAAAATGATAGAATAATTGTGTATCCAAGACATATGGAGAGAGAGAAATCCAGAAAAACTACAATATACATTTTATTCAAATAGACATAAATCATGGTCTAGAATTGATATGATATGGACATCTTTTGGCTTGAAAATGATAATACAAGATGTGGAGATAGAAACTAATGTTTGGGCAGACCATAACCCAATAAAAATGACTTGGAAAGGAACTAAGAAAAAACTAAGATGGTCTCTGAATAAATCTATATTGAAAGAAAAAGAATTCTTGCAATTAGCTACAAAGGAAATGGATTTTTTTTTTAAATAAATAAGAAAGAAGAAACATCTCTTCAAAATGTATGGGACATGGCCAAAGCATACTTCAGAGGGTTGGCTATAACTTATGCTTCTAAAAAGAATAAAGAAAAGAAACGATTACAGCTAAAGCTGAGAGAAGAACTTAAAAAATTGGAATTAGAGTTACAAACAGATCCACAAAAGAAAGTCCTTAAAAAACAAGTGGAGATAATAAAGCATAAATTAAATTTGGCTGAGACGGAAATAATGGCTCATCAGATTAAACGGACTAAACAGAATTTTTTTGAAAATGCTAATAAGCCGGGGAGATGGCTAGCATATAGATTGAAGAAAGAAAAAGAAAAAAGAATGATATATAAGCTACAAGATTCAAAAGGAGAATTACAGTTCCAAAATTATGCAATGAAAAAAATTATTAGAGACTACTATGAGACACTTTATAAGGCAGAGGAAGTTCCTAAAGAAAAAATACAGTTGTACTTAAAAAAAGCAGACTTACCAAAAGTCCCGGAGAATACTCGAAATATACTAAATGGAAAAATATCAACAATGGAGATTACAGAAGCCATAAAAAGACAAAAAAAAAGATAAGACTCCGGGACTTCCCGCAGAATTTTATATAGCATTACAAGATGTATTAAGCCCGACTTTGAAAGAACTGTGTAATGAAATACTTTTGGAGACTAAAATACCAAAGTCGTGGACTGAAGCTAATATTACCTTAATACCCAAAGAAGATACTGACCTTACACAAATAAAAAACGATAGACCAATATCGCTATTAAATATGGGTTATAAATTTTTTGCTTCGATAATGGCAGAAAAAATTAAGAAATTCTTGACTGAATTTATACACACAGATCAAAATGGCTTTTTACCTAAAAGACAGATAAAAAATAACCTAAGAATGATTTTGGATGTTTTAGAGCAGGGCTTTTCAACCGGTGGTACGCGTACCACTAGTGGTACGCGAGCACATGGCTGGTGGTACGCGTAGGACGGGTTGAAAAAAAATGTAAAAAAAAAATGTAAAAAAAATATTTAAAAAAATATTTTTGAATTTTTTTTTTTTTTAAAAAAAGTGTAAAAGTGGAAGAGGTGAAGCGGCAGCAGCGCCGCAGAGGCCTGTGGCCAAGTCAGCTGGAACTGCACGTTGCCTGGGTCCTACTGAGAGCCCAGGATCAAAGCGCGCAGCTCCAGCTGATTGGCGGCAGCCTTGGGGCTGGCAGGCAGCCTCACGCAGTCTTCAGGGGAGATTCCGCTGGAGCTGCGTGATGCATTGCCTGCCCCCTCCCCCGCCCCCGCCCAGATGCCCTCACCTCCCCCAAGCGTTTTTTTACTCACCTGCTTTCAGCTGCACTCCCTTTCTCCTGTCCTTCTCTGCCTTCGCCGTGTGTTTGTGAGACCAAAAAAAAAAGTTCCATGAGACTTTCTAACTTCTCGCGAGAAGTTAGAAAGTCTCATGGAACTTTTTCTTTTTTACCCACAAGCACGTGGCGAAGGCAGAGAAGCAAAAGGAGAAAGGGCGTGCAGCTGGAAGCAGGTGAGTAAAAAAATGCTTGGGGGAGGCGAGGGCATCTGGGCAGGGGTGGGGGTGCCAATCTTACCCTGCATGGTGGCGGGAGGGTTAATGGGCGCGGGGGGCCGAGGAGGAGCTGTGCAAAGCAGGCAGAGGGGAGGCCGGGCAGATTGTGGGCGCTGGCAAGCGAGCGAGAGGGCAAGGGCGCCAATCGGTTTGTGCTCAGAAACGCCGATTCCGCGCTCCTGCCCAGCTCACTTGCTCGCGTTTTGCCGGAAAATATGCCGCTTGCTAATTTAGCAGAAGCGCGAATCAGCTGTAGCCCGCGCTGATCCTGTCGCTTCTGCTAAATTAGCAAGCAGCATGTTTTCCGGCGAAGCGCGAGCAAGCCCAGGATCGGGGCACGCAGCTACAGCTGAGTCGCGCTTCTGCAGAGCAGCCCAGAAGCGCGACTCAGCTGTAGCTGCGCGCCCCGATCCTGGGCTTGCTCGTGCTTTGCCGGAAAACATGCCGCTTGCTAATTTAGCAGAAGCGCGAATCAGCTGTAGCCCACGCTGATCCTGGCGCTTCTGCTAAATTAGCAAGCAGCATGTTTTCCGGCGAAGCTCCGAGCAAGCCCAGGATCGGGGCACGCAGCTACAGCTGAGTCGCGCTTCTGCAGAGCAGCCCAGAAGCGCGACTCAGCTGTAGCTGCTCTCCTGCCCAGCTCACTTGCTTGCGCTTTGCCGGAAAACATGCTGCTTGCTAATTTAGCAGAAGTGCGAATCAGCTGATCCTGGTGCTTCTGCTAAATTAGCAAGCAGCATGTTTTCCGGCAAAGCGCGAGCAAGTCAGCTGGGCAGAGCTCTCCTCTGCCTCTGCGCGTGCACAGACAGATTTGGCATGTCGCCATGGCCACCGGCAGCACAGCCTGTCCCCCTCCAGCGAAGGAGAAGCGGTGTGAGGGCAGCCTCCTCCGGGCTCTTTTATGCCCTCCCTGCTCCTGTCTGGTGAAGGTCGGTCAGGACCCCTGCAAGCGAGCCAGATGGGCAGGGGCGCGAATCGGCGTGTGCTCAGGAATGGCGATTCCGCGCCCCTGCCCAGCTCGCTTGCTTTCCGCTTGCTTTCTATCTATCAACAGCTTTTGATGCCTTTCCGTGTCTTCTGAAGTTTGTTTCTCTGCTGCTTGGGACAATCTACTCCCTTGTTTGAATCTGCTTAATTGTAATTTCCTTGATTAGCTACAGTTTTCAAGCAGTTATAATCTCTCTTAACCTCGATCTATTTGATTTCTCCAGAGTTTCTTATTTCTTCCTGTCAGTTGTAATATGTTAAACATCAAGATCCTTGGCCCCCCAATTTTAATTACCTTACTTTTCATAGCAAATTTCTGCCAATTTGAATCAAAGGGATGGGTCCTTAGCACTCTCTGAGCTTTGTTGCAAAGAAACAAAAAAAACCTCTAAGATCACTCCTCCCTATACTGACAGGGCAACCTTAACAGCAAACCCCATTCCCTACTAGCACTGCTGATGTTACCTAATTTGGGTAATGAAACATCTGCAAGAAAACAACCAAGCTCAGAGAGCACCAAGGATCCCTCATGTCAACCCTGAGCTATAAATACTCTCCTTTATCAGTTGAATGTGTTATTCTTTTCAATATTTCTCAACTTTACTGCACCCTTCTGAGTTGCATTGTCATTATCATCATCTTAACTTTATTGCAGTCATTAATCAGAACAAAAGAATTGGCATTCAAATACTCAGAATATCCAAAACTAAAGTGACAAATTCAGGATAGTTAAAAAAGTACTTTCAGACAAACATTTTGGCTAAAAAATAATATCAAATCAGAATATGTTAAAAGGCTTATTCATACTACAGATATACAACAAGATGAAATTTAAATATGCAATCTGGATAATATGAACTTGGAATAGCACTATAAAATATGAATATATGCACAAATACATATGCATATTCATATACATTCTCCCTCTTCCTTTCTCACAGACACACACACACACACACACACACACACACATAGCCCACTGATCCTGGGGCTTCACTTAGCAAGCAGCATATTTGCCCTTCAGAGTATAAACAGTAACATGCCTATTGAAAAGTTTGGTTTCCCTCCTGCCCACTCACAATAGTAACAGCTTTTGGGGTGTCTTTTATGGTGGGTTGTAGTTCTTACACAAAGGTTGAGATTTCTTGCACCAGAATCTTGGCATGCAGTTTTTGCAACTGTTCCTGTATCAAGAGATTTAGTCATTCCTTTATATTGGACTTAACACTGCTCACCTTAATTATTACAGTGCAAAAGGAAAGTGATTCAGCAAAGGAACCACCATCGAAGAAATTAAAACTGAGTGATGGAGGGAGGGAGGGAAGGACAATGAGAGGAAGAGAGGGACAATGGAAGGGAGGGAGGGAAGGAGGAAGGGACAAAGAGGGAGGGAAGGAAAGAAGGAAGGAAGGAAGGAAGGAAGGGACAATGGGAGAGAGCGAGGGAAGGAAGGCACCCACCCCAGTCCCACCCCCCTCCACCAGAGACCCACGGATTCCCCCCCCACAGGCACCCCGCAACCTGAATGATGAGCTGGCCACCCACCCCCCGCCATTGATTTTGCTTGTCAAAAAGTTGCAAAAGGTGATCACATGACCCTGGGACACTGTGAATGTCATAAGTATGAATCAGTTGCCAAGCATCCAAATGTAAATCACATGACCCTGCGGATGCTGCAACAGTCATAAGTGTGAAAAATGGTCATAAGTCACTTTTTCCAGTGCCATTGTAACTTCGAACTGTCACTAAGCAAATTGTTGTAAGTCGAGGACTACCTGTACTTTATCATTTTTTTTCCTTTTTGGGGGGGTGGTCAAGTTTTTGACACCTTGCTGGGTGACTGGTGGTACTCGGATGTTGCCTTATCCTAAAAGTGGTACAATGGGTGAAAAGGTTGAAAAGCCCTGTTTTAGAGTACTATGAAAACCACCCAGGGAAACAGATGACATTAATATTTCTTGATGCGCAAAAAGCTTTTGACAATCTAAACTTGTAATTTATGTTCCAGCATTTGGTGGAAATGGACTTTGGGGAAAAATTTATAAATGCAATTCAAACAATCTACCATAAACAAACGGCTAGAATAATTTTAAATGGAGATTATGCAGAAAACTTTGATATCAAAAAAGGTACAAGACAGGGATGTCCACTATCCCCACTGTTATTTATACTAACATTGGAAGTATTGACTAGAAATATTAGACAAGATATAGAAATTAAAGGATTGGAGATAAAAGAACAAAAATATAAATTACAAGCCTTTGCGGATGACTTGGTTTTTATCTTGGAGGAGCCACTTGAAACAACTATTAAATTGTTGGAGAAAATAGAAAAGTTTGGAGAAGTGGCAGGTTTGAAAATAAATAAAGAAAAGATTAAAGTATTAACAAAGAACTTAACAGACAAACAGAAAAGTCAACTTACAAAAAAGACAAACTTGCAAATAGTTAAAAAATCTGCTTAACAGCAAGATGTATAACATTAAAAGAAGACAACTATGAAAGATTGTTAAAACAAATAAAAGTGGATTTGGAAAAGTGGAAAAACCTTCAATTGTCATTGCTAGGAAGAATAGCTACAGTGAAAATGAATATTTTACCAAAAATACTCTTCGTATTTCAAATGATTCCTGTAAAATTGGGAAAGATCTTCTTTGATGACCTAAATGCAACAATATTGAGATTTATTTGGCAAGGGAAGAAAGCACAAATTAAAGTGAAAATGTTACAAGAAACTAAAGATAGTGGAGGATTTGGACTCCCGGACTGGAAACTATATTACCAAGCAGCCATCTTACCATGGCTTAAAGAATGGATAACGCTGAGAAATAAAAGACTATTGTACCTAGAGGGGCATGACCTACAAATCGGTTGGCATGCCTTCCTATGGTACGGGAAAAATAAAACACATAGATACTTTCAAAATCACTTTATAAGGAATGTACTTCTTTTAGAATGGGAAAGAATAAAGGAGAAAATGTATATTAAACTACCTGAATGGCTTTCAACAATGGAAGCTTTTGCTTACCCAAATTTAATTAACTACGACAAAGTCGTCACTTATAAAGATATCTTGGACAATGAAGGAAAATTGAAAGACAGACAAGAGTTACAATGACAAGGTATTGATTTAGCATGGTGGCCATATTTGCAAATTCAAACGAGGTATGAAAAAGATGTAAAGACAATGGGATTTTATAAAAAACAGACAGAATTCGATCAAATATTGTTAAAAATAGATGAAAACTTGATTAAGAAACTCTATAGATTTCTGCTAAACTTGAAGATGGAAGAAGAACAAGTAAAAGAAACAATGATAACATGGGCAAAAAACTTTGGATATTCTATAGCAGGGCTTTTCAACATTTTCACCCATTGTACCACTTTTAGGATAAGGCAACATCCGAGTACCACCACTCGCCCAGCAAGGTGTCAAAAACTTGACCCCCCCCAAAAGGAAAAAATGATAAAGTACAGGTAGTCCTCGACTTACAACAATTCGCTTAGTGACTGTTCGAAGTTACAATGGCACTGAAAAAAGTGACTTATGACCATTTTTCACACTTATAACTGTTGCAGCATCCCCAGGGTCATGTGATTTACATTCGGATGCTTGGCAACTGATTAATACTTATGACATTCACAGTGTCCCAGGGTCATGTGATCACCTTTTGCAACTTTTTGACAAACAAAGTCAATGGCGGGGGGGCAGCTCATCACTCAGGTTGCAGGATGCCTGTGTGGGGGGAATCCATGGGTCTCTGGTGGAGGAGGGGTGGGACTGGGGTGGGTGCCCTCCTTCCCTCCCTCTCTCCCATTGTCCCTTCCTTCCTTCTTTCCTTCCTTTCTTCCCTCCTTCTTTGTCCTCTCCTCCTTCTCTCCCTCCCTTCCATTGTCCATCCCTCCCTCCCTCCCTCAGGTTGCAGGGTGCCTGTAGGGGGGGGAATCCATGGGTCTCTGGTGGAGGGGGGTGGGACTGGGGTAGGTGCCTTCCTTCCCTCCCTCTCTCCCATTGTCCATTCCTTCCTTCCTTCTTTCCTTCCTTCCTTCCCTCCCTCTTTGTCCCTTCCTCCTTCCATTGTCCATCCCTCCCTCCCTCAGGTTGCAGGGTGCCTGTGGGGAGGAATCCATGGGTCTCTGGTGGAGGGGGGTGGGACTGGACTGGGTGCCTTCCTTCCCTCCCTCTCTCCCATTGTTCCTTCCTTCCTTCCTTCCTTCCTTCCTTCCTTCCTTCCTTCCTTCCTTCCTTCCTTCCTTCCTTCCCTCTTTGTCCCTTCCTCCTTCCCTCCCTCCCTTCCATTGTCCCTCTCTCCCTCTCATTGTCCTTCCCTCCCTCCCTCCATCACTCAGTTTTAATGTCTTCGATGCTGGTTCCTTTGCTGAATCACTTTCCTTTTGCGGTCGCGCTCGGTGCAGCCGGGAGCCCAGCACAGCCACTGTTCTTCCGCAGGGGAAGGAGAGCGCAGGCAGCGCAGGAGTGCATGGGGGCGGGGGAAGGGCCACGGCTGCCAGACTCCCTCTGGTGCGTTGCGCACGGCCGCAGCCGGAGAAAAGCAGCGAGCGGGGAAGCGTTCATTCATTGCTGCAGCCAGCCCTGAGGAAGAGCCGGCACAACCCCCAGGCGAATCCCGCCTGGCTACATTCTTTGCACCCAAAAGAAGGACTTTGATCCCGCTTCCCCTTCGCTCCGGCCAGGTCTGTGAATGCCAGATTTAACCCCAGGGCGGTTCCAAAGGCCAGCAGGCTGGCTGGGGGTTTTGGGGTGGAGACATGTGAGCCTTCCTCCGTCTTCTTGAATCTGGCTTTGATCCCGCTTCCCCTTCGCTCCGGTGAATTCCAGATTCAAGAAGACGGAGGAAGGCTCACATGTCTCCATCCCAAAACCCCCAGCCAGCCTGCTAGCCTTTTGAACCGCCCTGGGGTTAGATCTGACATTCCCCTTCCCCAGGAACATCATTATAAAATACAAATGCACTTTTTAAATTTCATCTTTATTTAAAGCTAATCATGCTTTGCAATGCTATTCTTTGCTATGCTATGCTATGCTATGCTATGCTATGCTATGCTATGCTATGCTATGCTGTGCCGTGCCATGCCGTGCCATGCCATGCCATGCCAGTCATTATTTGTTGATGAGAAAATGAGAAATAATGAAAAATGCATCATATTACTGTGCAGTAATGTTACTGATTTTTGTTCACTTCCATGCAAAAGCCAATAAAGTAGGAAGAATCAAACTGAATCAGTCTGATTTTAACTCTTTCCTAGAATTTGTAAATAAAAATATGAACAGTGGTGTAATATTCTCCAAAATAAACTTCCAGTAATCTCTGTTTAGGAGGGCGCCTCTAGAGCCAACAGAAGATTATTCTAGGAAAATACAATCCGGTGTTTTGTTTGGAATTATGCCCACCCATTAGAAAAATAATATAAAGATAATCTGAAGTGATAGAACTTGAAGGATTAAAAAGGAGTCAGGGAACAATCTTACCTCCTTTGCCTTTTGATCAATGATATTTTGTGACTGCCACACTCCCAGAGTAGAGTTTTCAATTTAATTATTTTCATTATTTAAATTAAATTTCCTTTTCTAAGATGAAAAATAAAATGAAATAAAATAAATTATAACATTGTAATTGCATACTTGAATTAACATTTTCTTCTACTTACTGTTTTTTCTATAGAAATCTAATTTTTCCCCATGCAAATTTAATCCAATGCAGTTCTCCCTCACCCCATAGTTCTCCAAATACATTTTCCTAGTAGTGCAATTGTATCTCTGCATACAAGTGAAAATGTTAAATGACCAACAAAAAGAAGTAGTTATTTTTCATAAAGGTCCATTTACTGGTGATATAATGTTTATTTATTATTTCATTTATATAGCCACACATCTTATGGCGAGCTCTGAACGGCTCTCATAAACTGTTTTGTTGTTACAACTTTTCCCCCCTCAAAATGATCAACTTGGCTAATGAAACAAATGAAAGTTTTTCTTATGTAGTAGGCTATAAACCTGGACACTGAATTCTAGACCTGCCTTATGCACGAAGCCAGCTGCATAGCTTTGGGCCAGTCTCTCTCTCTTAGCCTTAGGAAGAGGACAGCAGCGACTTCCGTTCTGCACAGTAGTGCAGCAGCTGAGGGATTGTGGGGCTCCGCACCCTACGGCAGATTTTCTTCCTGTTCGGGGACCCTAAATGGGCCAGAAGTCACCCCGAAGAGGCGGCAAAGAAGGAAGGAAGTCCCATGGACCATGGAGAAATGGTGGTTGACCCGATCAGTCTGGGAGAAGCCTTCCAGAAACCAACAGGAGAAAGGCTAGCCTACTTTAGAGCCTAGCCCAAGCTACAAGCAACCGAAGTCAAAAAGTACTACTTTAAGCTGATTGTAAACAGCATGTTTGAATCTGGGTAAGAACATTGATTTTCTCTATCCTACTTATCAACTAATTTCCTGGAAAAAAATCCCAAGAAGCAAAAATCCTCCGAAAGTGAAGGAGGGGGATCTTTGTCCCATCCTTTTACTAATCTTCTTCTTCTTCTTGTGCCATATCCGTTATCGGACGTTGGCGATCATGTTGGCGATCCTGTTTTTATCAGCAGCCGCACAAAAAAGTGCTGCTGAGTTTTGTCCAAACCAGTCCCTTAGATTTTGAAGCCATGATGTTCTTCTTCTGCCTGGACCTCGTTTGCCTTCAATCTTTCCCTGGAGGATTAAATGGAGTATGCCGTATTTTTCTGGGTGTCGCATCAAATGTCCGAAATATTCTAACTTTCGTTTTTTAATTGTTTTGATGATTTCCCTTGGCTTTCCCAGGCGGCTTAAAACCTCCTCATTTCTGATCTTGTCCACCCAGCTTATATGTAACAGCCGCCTGTAAATCCACATTTCAAATGCTTCTAGTCTCTTCAGGTGGCCTTCTGTCAGAGACCAACTCTCTACTCCATAGAGCAGGATAGAAAAAATATAGCATCTGACAAGCCTGATTTTCAGTCTTAGGCTTATGTCGTGACTGCAGAAGACCTTTTTTATTTTGAAGAATGCTGTTCGAGCTTTATCCTTGTCTTTACTTCAGCGGTCATGTCCCAGCTTTCATGTAAATTAGAACCGAGGTGCGTGATCCTTTCAACTTTTTCTAGTGGTATTCCTTCTGAATTTATTGGTGGTAAGTTAACGGGTTGTTTGCTGACGACCATGATCTTGGTTTTTGAGGTGTTAAGCTTCAAGCCATATTTTCCAGATATTTCGGTGACTCTGTTGATGAGGAGCTGAAGGTCTTCATACTTACTGGCAAGCAGAACTGTATCGTCAGCATATCTTAAGTTGTTGATCCAAACACCGTTTACTTTGATGCCAGCATCGATGTTCTCCAGTGCCTCGTTGAAGATTGACTCAGAGTAGATATTGAACAACAGTGGAGACAGAATACATCCCTGTCTGACCCCTCTTCTTATTTCTGCATCAGCTGAGTATTTTTGGCCTAGTCTCACATTTGCTACCTGATGCCAATACAGATTCTTTATTATTTGGATGTCTTTGTCATCTAGTCCCCCTTGTTTCAGGATTTCTAATAGTTTGCTGTGTCTTATTTTATCAAAAGCTTTTTCAAAATCAATGAAGCACATGTAAACACTGTGATTGACATCTCTACAACGCTGTACAAGAACTTGAATGCTGAATAGCGCATCTCGTGTACCAAGATTGTTTCTGAAACCAAATTGTGTGTTACCTAGACGCTCTTCAATTTTGTTGTATATTCTTTTGTGAATTATTCTCAGGAATATTTTCAGGGCATGACTCATTAAGCTTATTGTTCTGTATTCAGTACACTTCTTTGCATTTATTTTTCTGGGGATTGTCACAAAGGTTGATTTTAGCCAATCATTTGGTATCTTTCCTGTTTCGTATATCTGATTGAAGAGCTACAGTAAAAAAATTTCCCATTGTCTTCCAGCAATTTTAAAATTTCTACTGGGATATCATCAGGTCCTGTGGCTTTTCTTGTTTTTGCTATTTTTATTGCATGTTCAACCTCCTCCATAGTGATGTTTGGTCCAGTTGTTATACTTCCCATATCTATATCATCCCTAGTGTCCTCAAAAAGTTCTTCAATATATTCCTTCCATCTTTTTAGTTTTTCATCCTCATCTAAGATAATTTTCCCCTCTTTGTCAACTAAGTTGTTGGTTTTCTTTTTGTAGAGGCCTGCTGCTTCTTTCACTTTTTTGTGTAAATTGAAATTATCATGCATACATTCTGTCTCTTCTATTTCCTTGCATCTCTTTGCAAACCACTTTTCTTTTGCCAGTCGAATTTTTCTTCTAATTGTTTTCTGCAATTCATTGTATTTTTCTTTGTTTTTATTTTTATAAGATCTTCTTTCATCCATGAGATGAAGAATTTCCTCCGTCATCCACTGTTGTTTCTTGTGGTACCCCTCTCTCTGTTTTGAGTTTGTTACCTCTACTATTGCATTTTTAAATTTATTCCAGTTCACTTCTACATCATCATCATTCAGGTTGTTGGTTTCCCTTAAATGATTTTCTAGTTCTTCTTTAATCTTCCCTCCATGTTTAATGATGAAGTCTCTGTTGATTCTTGGTTTAGCAGGGTTTGGGTTTTTCATCCTTTTTAGTTTCAGCTGGACTTCAGCAAGTAGTAGATTATGATCGGATGGTACATCTGCACCTGGGTATGTCTTTATTGATTTTACTGAGTTTCTAAATCTTTTGTTTATTGTAAAATAGTCAATTTGGTTCCTTACTACATTATTTCGTGTATCTGCTGGTGATCTCCAAGTGTAGAGGCGTCTTTTTGGCAACTTGAAAAAAGTATTCATCACACATTGCCTATGTTCCTTGCAGAAGTCTACAAATCTGTCACCTCTACCATTTCTGGTTCCTAAGCCAAAGTTTCCAACTACAGGAGCATCACTTCCTTCTCCCACTTTTGCATTGAAGTCCCCCATGAGTATTGTGATATCATTACTTTTTAGGGTTTTCAGTACACTGCTTATATCTTCGTAGAACTTCTCTAAATCCTCCTCATCACTGTCAGCTGTGGGAGCATAAACTTGTATAACATTCATATTTACTGGAGTACTATTTATTTGGATCATCATCACTCTATCGGATACAGGAATAAAGGACTTGATGCATTTATTTACACGATTGTTTACGATTATAGCTACTCCATTTTGATGGTGTTTGCTGTTCTCAGCAGAGTAGTAGATAGTATAATTTCCTATTCTACACATTCCATTTTCAGGCCAGCGCATTTCACTCACTCCCAATATAGAGATATTGTATTTGGACATTTCTTGGATAGTGTTGTGTGTTTTCCCAGCTTCATATAGGCTTCTCAGATTCCACGTACCAATTCGTAGTTTTGGGTTTATCATGCTTCTAGTGGACCGGGAGATTCTTAGCACCCCTGCCCCATTTAAGGGGTGCCCGTACTCGGGGCCATTGTTAGGTTTTGCCGCCATTAACATGATTTTCCTGGGAAATATATAGTGTAGTAGTCTTCCCTTTGCTTTCTACACCGCTGTGCACATGCTGTTCAAGTGGCTGCCACCACACCATGTGCTGTTCTTCTGAATCCGTTCCAACCAATATGGTCTCCGCCTTCAGTCGATACTGGGGAGCCAGCTGCCACTCACCAGGCCTGTTGGTCCACGGGAGGTATTTGATTCCCTCCAACCCGCCATTACAGTATAAAAGCCATAATGGGTAGGGCCCCCAATCCGCCACCCAGGGACGCGCTCTGTGGGGGTTCCAGGCTCCCCCAAGAGCCTTTTACTAATGGAAGCGGCAAATTAAACCCTTTATGGAGGACTAAAACATATAGAAATGAAATGAAATTAATATAAAATCTAAATTTGGATGTTTGAAATTGCTGAATGGTTAAGATTCTCATTTTAAAGACAACTGTTTATTTTGAAAATTGAAAAATAAACTGGTGCTGACATCTAGTGGTGGATGAAGACTATGACAGCTATGGCTCTCATAGAAATTGGCAAAATTTTGAAAAAAACTAATCTGTGCTTCTGACTTTCAAAGCTCTAACAATAGAGAACAGCTGTGACAAAAAAAACAATCTGGGCTACAGACAAAGAGAGAATTATAAACTTTAGGGGAAAAAATTGAACTCTTTGGATTACAAATATCTACTTAACTGTGACTCTAAAGCTATTTGCAGAGAAAATAAAACCTTGATTCTTGGCTATCGTGGAAAATCAGAGACTTATAGAAATAACTTATCAAGAAAAAACAAATACCTTTCAGGAGGAGATATATGATATGCTGCAACTAATTCAAATAACAATGATTTCAAACCACAAAGAAATCCAAAATAACTTTGAAAATATAAACCAATCTATCTCCAATTTAACTTTACAACAAAAAAATTCCAGAAAACAACAATAGAGAAGGAGCAGATAAAACAGATAACTGAATACAAATTTGAGGATAGAGACTTAAAGATGGAACCTAACAAAACAAAGAAGTATGATTTAACCGAAGTGGGGAAAAATTCACAAGAAATATTGGATTTGGAAAAGACAACTTATAATTTAAGACTACAAAACAAATTTGAGGACAAGAAAAAAGATTGGATAAAATGAACTGCAGAGATGTCAGAAACACCACAAGAACTGGAAAGACAAGAAATGATAAGAGAAACAGAAAGAAAAAGATTTTCAACAAACATGAAAGGGCAAAAGCCTCCTACAAAGACATTGTACTTGACCTACTTTTCATATCTACAGTAACATCTACAAGAATATGGAAAGATTTTTTGATTCAGCAGAACATATTGATTAAGAAAAATACTGGGCAAAATAAAAAGGCTAAAGTAAAAATTAAGAAAATAGACGATGGGCCCTATCAGAGAGAATATTTTAAAAAGAAACACCTGTTTGAATATGGTTAAAGAAATAGAAAGATTTTGGATATGAATTTTATTTTAAGAGGGATAAGCCCCTCAAGTAACATAGTACTCTCCTTTTCTTCTCTTTTCTTATTTTATTTCTTGATATGAGTAATATTAAAAAGTTGGAATGGGTTATATAAAGGAAATGTTTTAGATATTTAAATGTGATTGATTTTAAGAAAACTACAATGGATAAAAAATGTTTTGAATAAGAGTTAAAAGATTAGATGACTAGATTTATTAAATGGAATATTTAAAGATTAAACATATTTTTAATCATAGTAAAAAAGAATGGAAAACATTTGGAAATAAATATGTATTAGCTTAAGAGGAACATGTATTTTAAGTAGTATACTATCTTTTTTATTTTTCTTTACTCTTATTCTTGTTTTTTTCTTTTTAAGTCTTGTTTATTTCTTAAGAAAGGTAAAAATATTGGGATGGCTTACATGAGAAAAATAGACTTAAATATTTAAATGTAATTAACTTTGAGAAAATCTTAACCAGTAAGAATGTCTTGAACATTGTGGGAAAAATAAACGTAAACAAGAACTGTAAACAGGATCTATGATGAGGCAACCAGAATGACTAGATAGAAAAGAAATATTATACTGATGTGACTATTATCTGTAGAAATATTAGAAAAAAATTACACTCAATTGTTATCTATCAAAACAACAAGAATTGTATTAACTTAAGTTTGGCAAAAGAGAACATTATGGGAAAAAGAGGAAATCAGAGGAAAGGAAAAAGAGGAAAGCTATTATGCGGATTATAGATCATAGAAACTAATTGTTAATGAATATTTTTTAAATGTAAACCCAGATAACACACTGTTTACCAAATATTAAGGTGACCATGTTAAAAAATCAATAAAATATATTATTAAAAGAAAGGAAGAGGACAGCAGCAATCACTTTGGAAAATATTGCCAAGGAAACTACAAGGACTTCTTCATGTAGTTGCTAGGATTCAATACTGACTCAAAGACATCAGCAGCAGCATTATTATCATCATCATCATCAGAACTCTTGGAACGTTTCTTCCAACAGGAATCTTTATTAAGAAAAACTGACTGAAGGCATGCTAGACAAGATCTGAGGGGGCCCCCTGATCATTCAATGTTTTAAAGTGTTCCAAAGCAGTCCCACCCCACATTCCTTCTGGTCAATTCAAATTGGCAGATGGCTGGGTGTTAAATCCATCGGATCCCAAACATTGCAATCTTCCCCCCCTTTTTCCTTGCTGCCGGTAAAAGGAGGCTTCATAGGGAGTGAGATCAAAGGCTGATGGCCGCATTGTTATTTTTAGTACTCTCGAAGAGAATCCACAGAGGATGTTCCTTTGTAGTTGATAGGAGGAATGCCAGTCATAAACACCCGTGTTTACTCCCCCCCCTTTGTAGTATGACAGAATCCAAAAGAGAGTAAGAATTGGGTTTTCTCAGAGTAGATTAGCTAGAAATAAAATATAATTGGATTCTGACATCCGGCTCCCCTTAAAAATAAGAGAGGTCCACCTGCAGAGAAAACAAAACAGGTATAAAAGTTAGTCTGGCTTGTTATGATACTCTGTATGAACCTTCTTTAAAAGCTTCGGGGCTTTGACATGACGTTTATGGACCCACTCGTTTTGAGAGGTGGGGAGGTGCTTCCATGCTACTAGGTATTGAGTTTCCCCACGATATTTTCTAGAGTCCAGGATTTCCCTTATTTCGAAGTGTTGTTCACCTTCTATCATGATTGGTGTTGGTGGGGGGGGGGATTTCTGGCCGTAAGGGTGACTGTTGTTCTCTTTTCAGCAAACTGCAGTGGAAAATTGGGTGTATTTGCCTAAGATTCTTGGGTAATTCTAATTCTACTGTTACTGGGTTCATGATTCTTTTAATTGGAAAAGGCCCTATATATTTTGGTCCAAGTTTTTTACAAGGTTGTATGGATTTTAAGTATTTTGTAGATAATACACGATTTCTCCTATAATGAATGGTGTGGGCTCCACCCTTTTCTTATCTGCTTGTGCTTTGTATGCTTGCCTAGCTTCCTCTAGAGCTTTTCTAACTATTGGCCAGGTGTTTTGTAATTGTTCCATCCATTCTTTCAGTGATGGGATTGCCGGTTCGTTTGGGGTTAGTTCTGGCATGGGATTGAAACTTTGGCCGGTAGCTATTTGAAAAGGAGTGTAACCTGTGCTGGAGTGGACTGCATTATTGTAGGCAACCTCTGCGAAAGGCAACAGGTCCGTCCAATCTGACTGCTGGAAATTTAGAAAACATCTTAAATATTGCTCAAGTACTGTGTTACATTTTTCTGATTGACCATTTCCCTGAGGATGATGGCTAGATGTCAGTCCCTGGGTGGTCCCTAAAAGGGATAGAAATTCCTTCCAAAATGCAGATGTAAATTGCACTCCCCTATCAAATATGATGCGTTGGGGTGCCCCATGCAATCTGTAAATATGTTGCACGAAAGGTTTCACTAAAGCTTTTGCGGTGGGGATCTTTTGGCAAGGAATAAAGTGAACCTGTTTGGAAAATAGGTCAGTGACCGTCCAAATGACAGTATTCCCATTGCTTTCTGGTAATTCCACTATAAAATCCATGGCTATTTCCCTCCAGGGGGCTGAGGGATTTGCCACTGTTTGTAACAGTCCTGGCGATTTCCCTTGCAACCTTTTTGCAGTTGCACACTTTGGGCAGCTGGCCACGTAACTTTCTATGTCTTTTTTCATGGATGGCCACCAAAATTGCCGTTTAATTAAGTGCAATGTTTTTACAAATCCAAAATGCCCTGCTGATTTTGTGTCGTGGCAAAGTTGCATGAATGTGATCCTTTGGGTGGTCGGTATATATAACTTCTGCCCCACCCAAGTCAGTCCGTCTTTCATTGTGCACACGTGTTTATTTTTCTGGAACCATTCATCTGTTTCCAAACTTTTCCGGAATTCAATTCCGGTCTGGCTATCCAGCTGTGGTTTTAATTTAACTTGGGCTCTGGTAGTCACTGGCGCTGCCAGTTGTGATTCTCCCATGATCGGTTTAGAGTCAGTGGCTCGCGTGCTGTTATATTGGGGCATGCGAGATAATGCATCTGCCAGAAAGTTCTTTCCCCCCGGCAAATGCTTGAGCTTAAAATTGAATTGGTGAAAATGCTGGGACCAGCGGGCTTGCTTGGGGTTGAGTTTCCTGGGTGTTTTCAAGACTCCAAATTTTTGTAGTCTGTCCACACCTGGAAAGGGATTTTATTGCTTCAAGGAATTGACGCCATGTAAGTAATGACCAATGTATCCCATATGCCTCTTTCTCCCACACGGGCCAGCGCTGTTCCATTTCAGTGAGTTTCCTGGACGTATACGCGCAGCGTTGCAACATTCCTTCATCATTTTCTTGTAATAGTATAGCCCCCACTGCCACATCACTTGCATCTGTTTGTATTATGAAGGGTTTGTCCATGTCTGGGTGCCTCAGTACTGGTTCGGCAGAAAAAAGCCTCTTTAATCTCTCAAATGCCGCTTGGCATTCCATTGTCCATTTTAGTGGCTGGCTAGGTTTCACTGAGGATTCTCCCTTTGTTTTTAGTAAGCTCGTGAGGGGCAGGGCTATCTGGGCAAATGAGGGAATGAATTGGCGGTAAAAGTTTGCAAAACCCAGGAAACTTTGCAGTTGCTTTCTTGTGCGAGGTGGTGCCCATTCTAATACTGCCCTGACCTTTTCTGGGTCAATTTCAATGCCCTGTGGGGATATGCGGTAACCTAGGTAGTCTATTCTTTCCTGGTGAAATTCGCATTTTGATAATTTGGCATATAGGTGGGCGGCTCGCAGTTTCTTTAAAACCACTCTGACTAGGTTGACATGTTCCTCTTTTGATTCGGTGAAGATAAGGATGTCATCTAAATAAACCAGGACCCCCTTAAATAGGTGCTCCCTTAGTACCTCATTGATTAATTGCATAAATACTGCGGGGGGCCCTTGTAATCCAAAAGGCAAAACTTTCAATTTGTAGCACCCCATTGGGCAATTAAATGCGGTTTTCCATTCATCTCCTTCCCTAATTCTCATGCGGTAATACGCTTCCCTTAGATCTAGTTTAGTAAAAAAAATTCCTTTCGAGAGGTGTGATAACATGTCCTTCATGAGGGGTAGGGGGTATAGGTTGCTTTCACTGATTGCATTAAGAAGCCGGTAGTCCGCGCATAAGCGTAGAGAACCATCCTTCTTCTCTCTAAAGTGGACCGGAGCGGCCACCTTAGGTTTGGCTGGTTCAATGAACCCCCTTTCTAGGTTTTTCTTTATAAATCTCTCCATTTCCTCCTTCTCCTTTGGGCTCATGGAGTATAATCTGGGCTTCGGGAGTTTTGCTCCAGGCTTGAATTCTGTAGCACAGTCCGTGGGTCGCTGGGGGGGAAGCTCATCCGCCCTCTCCTCGCTGAAAACTTCAGCCAGATCTCTGTATTCCTCTGGTATTTCTGGTAGCCCCTTTTCTTCACCCATGGACGCTATTTCCGTTTTTAATTTTGGTGGATCCCCTTGGGGTTTTAAATCTGTAGGGTCCTCTTTCGGGAAATTGATTTCTTTCGTCCTCCAATTTACCCAGGAGTTCCATTTTGTTAACCATTCCAGCCCTAGGATCATCGGGCATTTCATGCCTGGGGTCACTACAAACGTTATGTCTTCCTCATGATTTCCCAGTGATAGGTGGATTGGTAACGTGGCTAGGGTAGCTGGCACCCCCCCTGCTATGGACCCATCTAACTGGCCAAATGAGATTGGTTGTTCCAGCCTCCTCACTGGAATGCCCAGATTTCCCACTAGGCTCGGGCTAATTAGGCAGCGGGTGCAGCCACAGTCTATTAAGGCTTTCACTTTGACAGCTTCAGGCATGGAGAGGGCTAATATTGTCACTGTCTTGAGGATGGGTGGGACGGATCCACTTACCAGTGGTTCGCCCTCCGAGCTGTCATCTGGGGCGTCCACCGGCCCTGCGGTGTAGGCTGGGGCTCTTTCCCCACAATGGGTGGAGGTAGGGGATTCCACAGCCTCTATCCCTCTCATGGCAGTTTCTTTTGACTTAGCTGGGGACTTCCCAGATTTGCTGCCCGGTGGTCTGTCTGGGTTGTGCTGGGGGGCTTTTGAGTGGCATTCTACAGCCCGATGCCCCTCTCTCACACATTTGAAACAGCCCATTGGTTTCTTGGCCATAGCCGATGGCTTCGCTGGTTCGTGCGTCGGTTCCGGCAGTGAGCGGCTCCATTGTTTTCCTCGGCGGTGCCTCTTCAGTAGGTCGATCTCTGCTTCCTCTGCCAGGACATACCATTCATCGAGTTGGTGTGGGTCCCCCCGGGGCAGGCAAGTGTCATATAGGTCGTAATTCAGACCGTCTTTGAAGTGGCTAAGGAGGATGTCTTCCGGCCAGTTCAGCTTGCTGGCAATGGTTCGGAATTCTTGCATATATTCGGCTACTGGCCGTCTGCCTTGCCTCATTGTTTTGATTCTTTCGCGTGCTTTGCGATCAGCCAGGTGGTCTTCAAATCGCCTTCTCAGAGAGGACATGAAACAGTTGAAGTCGTTGAGCTCTGGGCATTGGAATCATACACATTCACCACCCAATTGGCGGCCGGTCCATCCAGAGCAGATTGCACGATCCAGATACGGGCTTTGTCGCTAGGGATGTGTCGCCCGTGTTCCTCCATGTAGCCAAGGACTTGGGTTAGGAAAAACCCCAAGCGTGTCGGCTCCCCCTTGAATTTCGCGTCCAGCGGCAGAAGTCTTTGAATGGATCGGTGCCTTCTTTGTCGGTATTGTCTTCCATCCGGATCACCATCTGCAGGTCGGCGGGGGGTGGGGACTACTGGATCAGTGGATGTCCCCGGGGCTGCAGGTTCCAATTCCCCCTCAGTGTCTCTCCAGTTGCGGCTCCAGGAGTTGGTGCGGCCGTGGGGCTCAGGATTCTCCTCTCCTAGGGAGCTGAGTGTCCTCTTCATCAAGTCAATAGCTTTCTCTAGGATCCAGTTTGAGTGCTGTGCCCAGCTTCCTTCATCTTCGCTGGTGTGCAGGGATCTCTCCATCTCCTGCTTCCGTCCTGGTTGGTTGGCCCCCCGTCTCAGGGTCACCTTTCTTGATTTCTTTTCCCACTTGCCTTTCTTTCCAACGCCCATTGACCACCGAGGCTTGTGGTTACGCATCTCCACCACCTCTTCTCCTGAGGAATCTGACCCTTCAGATCCGGATATTTGGCAGGTTTCCAGTTGGGGCAACGGCTCCCTCTCTGGGGGGCTTTCCCCCTTCCCTGCTTCGTCGTCTG
Source organism: Azemiops feae (assembly GCA_023970755.1). NCBI lineage: Eukaryota > Metazoa > Chordata > Lepidosauria > Squamata > Viperidae > Azemiops > Azemiops feae. Next base: position 181,659 of record JALGBA010000878.1, read on the forward strand.
ACATGGTAATTTTTGCAAAGTCCCCCGGCAAGGTTCTTCCTTCCAGGTTGACTAATTTTGCAGATCCTGTCTAATGTAAGGACCCACCTCAATTTACATCTTAAGAAGACAGAACTATTGGAACGTTTCTTCCAATAGGAATCTTTATTAAGAAAAACTGACTGAAGGCATGCCAGACAGGATCTGAGCCCCCCCCCCGATCATTCAATGTTTTAAAGTGTTCCAAAGCAGTCCCACCCCACATTCCTTCCGGTCAATTCAAATTGGCAGATGGCTGGGTGTTAAATCCATCGGATCCCAAACATTGCAATCTCCCCCCCCCTTTTTTTCCCTTGCTGCCGGTAAAAGCAGGCTTCATAGGAAGTGAGATCAAAGGCTGATGGCCGCATTGTTATTTTTAATACTCTCGAAGAGAATCCACAGAGGATGTTCCTTTGTAGTTGATAGGAGGAATGCCAGTCATAAACACCCGTTTTTTCTCCCCCCCCTTTGTACTATGACAGAATCCAAAAGAGAGTAAGAATTGGGTTTTCTCAGAGTAGATTAGCTAGAAATAAAATATAATTGGATTCTGACATCGACAAGTTTTGATAGATGGCTAAATACATAGGTATAAGTCATCTGTCAAAATCTGATCTATGGGATGAGGGTTCCTAGTAACCAACTGATGGGCATTCTACAATGATCAACTCCCTGCTTGCCCAGGATTTCAAGCCTTTGAATCTGATCTACCTTTTCTTGGAGATCATGAAAACCCACTCTTTTGAAATCTAGTATATAGATACGAGTCTTACTGTGGAGGAAGGGAAAGCATTGCCTTAGTTTGTCTGTCTCCTTGTCTTTTTATTTCAATATTTAGTCACTGAAATATGTGAGACAATTCACAGTAAGAATTAAATTGATATTTGAAAGTGTATGCTAATATTTTTGTTACATTTTCATGCAGTTGGGGTTATTCTTTAGTGAAAAGCCATTGTGAGGTTATGGTAGCCAGCACTGTCAAATTTAATAACTAGTAATATAAATAAATAAGTAAAATGATTAGAAAGACAAGAAAAATTTGAAATTTTGCTTGGAAAAAACAAATTGTTTATATAACATCTTTGGTTTTGATTCTTCTATTTGTTCTGAAATACCATTCTACTAATCCCTCCTATACCAACGGTCATTATAGTTGGTCATGAAGTCTGAACATGTTATGAGAAATGTTGTGTACAAACCAATGTATCCAGTATTGCTATATTCCCATACTGTCAGATTGCTTCTGTCTAAATCAGGGGTGTCAAACTCACAATGTCATGTGACGTGTCATGATGTATCGTGACTTTTTTCCATTACTGGCAATGGGGTGGGCGCAGTTTCGTCATGACGCATCTGGCCCACAGGCCGGCAGTTTGACACCCCTGGTCTAAATCAACCAATGACAAAGTTGGAGATTTAAAGGACAGGCTTACAGTCAATTGCATCATTGAGGGGAGAAGCAACATGTGTTGTATAAACATCAATAGAGTTTGTATTGATAGAGCTTGTATTCTAGGCAAAAGCTCAACCAAGCTCTAAATATAAATATGCAGTCAAGAGTGACCAATCTGGTATGTGATGTTAGGTCAAACTTGCCAGTTTTTGACAAAGATCCACTGGCTCAGCAGTGTCTTCTTCCTGAGATAAGCAAGGCAATGGATGTGGGTTTTTTTTCTGTCAGCCTTTTCCTCTTGCCTAACTTAGTGGCCTAGTGCCTCATTGCACCAGATAACTTTTGCCTTGATTAATTGAATATTAATTGAATACTGCCAACAAGCCACAAGCTTTATACTGTTATCCAGATTCTCCTGTACCCTTACAATGTCCAGAGATAAGAGGCAGCAAAGCTCACCACAAGGGCAAATCAAGGGATCATGTAAATTTCAAATCCCAGAAAAGCAAAGAGAAAAAAAATATTTTTTGCAGAGTGTATGCTGTTTTGTTGGACATTTTGGATACTTTTTTTTTTCATTCTTTATATCTCTGGCTTAGAAGAGGAATCCGGAGAAAACTATTGAGGTAAACCTCTTTGAAATATCTGACAGATATTTGGTTGGGTTAATATCTTTTAAGAAGCTACTATAGAGAAGTAGCTGCAGGTGTTTTGATACTTTTGTGATTTGCTGGTCAGTGATCAAATAAATATTGTATTATATTGTATTGTTATGACTTGTGGAGTGTTATATATTTTGAGGTCAAAGTTTAAACTAAATTAGCTGGCTGTTAAATTTCAAATCAGTTTTAAATAGAATTGTATTATCTTTAAATCTTGAGTGTTTATTTTAAATTGAATTAGGACTGATTTGCACAAATCTAATTTTTAGGGATAAAAATACCATATCCCCCCAGTTCTCATCAGAAAAACTAGCAATGTATTCTGCTTGACATGAAGATTTGTTGTTTGAACGTTATGGCTTAATTGATTATTGATCTTCATCTGAAGGCAGTTCTTTATATTATTCTTATACATTAAAAAACAAAACTATTTTTCATAATTTCTTTTACATTTCTATGAGGCATTGATGAAGATGTAATATCTTCCATTCATTTTTCATTTTGAATTCCAATAGCCTTGAGCGAGTCTAGAATGAACTCCTAGCTACCAATGGGGAAAAATAAGTTTTGTCTCAATTATTAAACTATCCACTGCGGGATATTCATGTAACACCACCATTATGATATGATTTCTGATTATGTGAGAACATAGTAAGAGAAGGAATAAATATACATTATAAAAATCACATTTTCTTCCCTGTTGTATCACATTTCTTTCAATATACTTGATAAGTTTTAAAACATATTTAGGATTCTTCTGTTCTGCTCCAATAAATCTCCCAAGAAATTGTAAATAGGGATGATCTCTTAATATTTTGCTAAAACAATTGCATTTGGTGATTCATTCTCCAGAGGATTCATCAACTGAATATTTCTTTCCAATGGGCATTATATTTTGTACCATCTGTTGGTAGTATGGGATGACAATGAATGATAGATGAGTTCTTCTCCTTGTGGCTAAAAAAACGCTAAAGAACATGTGGTTGGTTGATTGACCCTTCTATCACTAGCAGCTAATTCACAACCATAAGATCAAATATTTACCTAGCTCTGAGCTATAAGTAATTACAAGCTTATTTTGCTAGGTCTTAAGCAAACACTGATTGATGATTTTTTACTAATTATTAGGGGCCATTGAAAAAATATGTCCATACATCTCATCTACTAGTGAAAATCTCAGTTGGCAAAAATATATTCAGTTGCTGCAAGGAAGCTCTTCAAATATGTTAATGAGAAGAAATTACCATGATGTCTCTGACAAATTAAAATGGTTCATATTTAAGATTTCAGTTTGCCATAGTTATTTCTATGCAAATAGGTTGCATTTTTTCAAATGACATGCACATATTAATTAAATGTCAAATTTTACAATAATAAGAATGTTTAAACTTTCATATTATTAAAATAGTTGCAGTCTTAGCAACAAAGGGAAAGAATACATTTCTTTGGTTGTAGCCATTTATTTACAGTCAATCTTTAAATAATCATTATGTTGCATTGCCTAAATATAGAACTGGTATAATATTTTTGACCCTCAAAAGCTGATACTTTGGAATGAATGAATAAAGTTTTCATATACAGTAATAATATATAATTACTGTTATATGAATATCATATGTTTATATTTTATTTTACTTTATTTATGTGCCATATATTTCACTATCAAGCAATTCTGGGTGTCTATTATTACTTATATCAATATAAATACTATTTTTCATAAATTCTGTGAATAATAACTAGTATTTAAATATTAGTGATTATTCAATTTTCGGCCCATCTTGGAGTTACTACTTGGATTTAAGGTATTTAAAAGGATATTTGCATTTCCATGCCTATTTACATAGAATCAACTTGTTTCTGTGGGATTTACTGTCTGATACTAAATTTATTTTGGAACAAGTTGCATTAATTTTCCATCCATAATTTTGTATTTTAGTTGTTCTGCTTTCACTTTTTTGTTTTTGTTATCTTAAGGTCTATTTTCAAAGAAATTTCAAGTGTACAAATATTAATGAGTGAAATATTAATGCTGTTTTTTCTTTTGTTAGGGAAACAGTAGCCTGAACTCAAAATCAGAAAGAATTTTGAAGTTGTTTATGAATAACATGAATCTATCAATACAGAAATAAAAAATTAAAGATATTGGAAAAGACGGTATAGGTATAGTTCTGTGTATATGTATGTATCTATAGATTCACACGTTCACACATAGACATTTATCTATACACAGAAAAGCTCTTATTATAATTTATAATTATTATAAATTATAATATATTCTCCAAATTCCTAAGAAGTCTACTATCAACATAAATCATGACATACAAACAACAAAGTTACAGTCATAAGAAACTAAGGAAATAGATAATAGGAAAGATGAGAAGGATAATACTAATAGTAATACAGGCCTACTAGGTGGTTTGACATCTCAGGGTATAAGACAGTGTTGTGGGAATTAGTATGGGGGGAAAACTGTCTTTGTGTCTGGTTGTTTTGATGTGCAATGCCCTATAGTGTCATCTTGAGGGAAGATGATGATGATCATGACAACAAAGAATTGGAGTAGATCACAAAGTATCAAGATCTGAAAATCAAAGTTGAAAGATTATGGCATAATAATAATAAAGGCAGTTTTATTTGGAACAGTTTAATTTCTGTGACAATACTTTTAATACCATCAAAGAACAATATCTATTTACCCTACATCTTTGGGAAGGACTCTATAGATGGGCAAAAATGCCAAATCCAGTCTAAACATTTGGCTGACTCTGTGACTAGCTATAATACTTTATTAAATTTATATGCTGCCTGACCCCCAGCAACATTGGACAATTTACAATCATTGGGCAATTTACCATAGAATGTATCTAGAAGAACTGTGATATGTTCCCTTTTGTAAATTACAGAATTGTGCAGCAATCTTTTTTAGTTTCTTGTTCAACCAGTGTTCAGAGCAACATTGAGATGACTTCAGAGTTACTGTGTAAATGTTTTGCAAACTGTTGTTTTGTTTTGAAGGTCATCACATAGAATATCAGCTGAAATAGATGGAAGCAAAAATGATATCCATTTGGCAATAAATCCCGTTGTCTTTTGCAGTTCCTCTGTAGTGGCTGTAAAAGAGAGGTGGGGAATGTATTGTCCTCCAGATGTTATTGAAGTAGAATTACCAGAAGCCCCAATCAGCATGACCAATAGTGTAGGATTTTGAGAGTTTTCACACAACATTATTAGAGAACTGCAGGTTGCTAACTTTCATTGTGGATATTATAGTGGAACAACAAGGAGAGATATGGAATAGCCAAAATTATAATGAGACTATAGTGATTCAATATTCTTTTCATAAAGTCTTCCATCTGTCTGCCTAGACCTAATCTGTTCATGCACATCCGTACTTTTCATACTTCTCCCACAAACAGTACCTTGGCATATAGCTGTGCCAAAATAACTCAGACATTTGTTCCGCTGTCCAGATGCTTTAGCCTTATTTCTTTTTCTGCATCCTGCAGTTTATCCTTCTTCCTATTCTTCCCAACCCAAGAAACAAGATCTCAGATGAAGAATTATCTCCATCTGGGTGGAATAACCTAGTGGGGGCAAAAGTTTATTATTATATTATTATAATAAAAAGAGTTTATTACTTCTATTTCACACAAGAGAGGAATCTCAACTTTTATTCTGGAGAGACATGAATTAATTTGCAAAAATTATACACATTTTTCTAAAAATACACATTTTGGGGCTATAGATATTTGATGTTTGAGGGCTTCCAAGGGCTGGCCAATGACATAATGACATTCAAATTGACAAGGAAGGCTGAATCTGTTATTTTTCTACTTGTAGTAGTTCTTATTTTTCCCCCTTAATTCATTTAAGCCAGGAATGTCAAACTGCCGGCCCACGGGCCGGACACATCATGCCAAAACTGCACTCACCCCAGCTCTGACGGTGAAAAGTTGTGGTACGTCACAACACGTCACGTGATGTGGCGAGTTTGACACCCCTGATTTAAGCAATGGCTTAAAAATTGCATTACAGGAATTACTGTGAAATCATACCTTTTTTTCTTTTTTGGTGAATTGTTACTAAATGTTGGTAATGTAATTGGCTGGGAATGGATCAGCGGTAATGGTCACCAATAGCCTAAAGCTCATTGACATATCTTTTCTAACCAAATTATAACTCAATTTACTTAGTTTACTTAGAATGAATTGAATTCACTATCAAGTGATCAGGCAAAGCATAACATCTTGAATTACTGCCATAATAGAAAGCTGTGCCTTTTATAATATGTCCCACTTTTAAATAATCAGCAGCATAAAAGCTGTCTGCTGATGAAAGGAAGCAATGCAGCTTTAAAGCAGGAAAGTCTGCTGAAAATACAGAGTTCCTCGCTAGCATTAAAAAAATAATTCTATAATTTAATGTCACACCGTAGAAAGGATTCGACATATTTTAGAGTGCTAAAATATCAAGGCAATTTGTCATTTCAGTTAGTGGTTGGAAAGTTAAGGGAAACTGATAAACAGAAGATTAAGCTAAAAAAGACTTTTGGAAATATTTTATAATTTGATGAGATCAGTTTATTTCTATTGACTACCATGAGCCTTGACATTCTGTATATCCTTCATAAATACTTCAAAATATATACAACATGGCAGAGGCCTAATGAATATTTGAGTATTGCAATTCAGACATATTGCCTATTAAAGTATTCTGTCTCCAGAAATTGTGGGTGCTCCATCACTGGAAATTTTCAAGAAGAGATTAGACAACCAATGGTCTGGAATGGTATACGTTTTCCTGCTAGAGCAGGGGATTGGACTAGAGCAGGCATGTCAAACTGCTGGCCTGTGGGCCGGATGCATCACGCCGAAACCGCGCCCACCCCATTGCCGGCAATGGAGAAAAAGTCACGATACGTCACACAACGTCATGTGACATTACGAGTTTGACATGCCTGGACTAGAGGACCTCAAAGATCCCTTTGTTATTTTACATTCTATGTTATATTTTCCACTCCCTGGCATATATTTCACATGTTATTTAATGAAGAATTATTGTATTCCAAATGAAATAGTTGGGAAAAACAGATTTGTAGTTTTCTGTGAATCTATTCCAGATTTCCTAGAAAGTACTTATAGATTTTGCTATAGTAGAATTGCAGCTGAGGTGGAAATAGTATCAAAAAGCACTACACAGGTTATATATTATAGCCTTGTGAAAATATGAGTCAAATGCTACTGTTGCCAGTAAAACAAACATAAGTTTTGGAAATTACAAGAGAGAAGCATTCACTAAATCTGCATTAAATATTTTCACTTGTCAGTCAAAAAAAATTGTAGTGAATATTGTAGAATAGTGTGAAGGTACAGAGATAAAGTATTCCTCTGTAGAATTAGAATAAAAAGGTGAGAGGCTTGTCATTAGATTAATGGGAATCACAACCTTTAGTTAATTTTCAAAGTATTAATAAATGGATGGATTTATGGATAAGAACACTGTTGAATGCAGCATGTCTTAACCTGCATCCATTAAAATTCTGAAAGTTGAACACTCAAATAAATGTGTTAGACACCAAGCTGGGGAATTAAGCCAAATGTTCTTCTAATAAAGGGCTGCCTTGTGACATGTAAGTGAAGATTTAATCTTGTCAAATCCTGAATTAGAAGCAGCTGACTGCATCTTTTTCTATGCTAAGCAGGCCTTTTTCCTGGACAGTCTCTGAGCCTTACAACTCTGCTACATGATTCAGGATATTGTAGAATTTTATTAGGTAGGCAATTTTAACAAGTTAACTTAATTTGCACTCACCAGATCAATGGATCTATCAGCAACAATGTTCACAGAGAAGGTCAGAAAAGACAAGATGGGGAATCACAGCAAGTTAATTGAAGACTTGCCCCTTTGCACATGCATTCGACCACATAAGTATAAAAGTGGTGTGGTTTCAGTTATATTGTACCACCAGGACTGCCATCTTGACTTTTTAAAAGCACCTTATCCTGCCCATCCCACCACAGATACCAGTATGTACCAACATATGTTACTTACTTTTGGTTCTCAAAGGTAATAATAAAAATAGAGTCAAATGAGTCTCTAGAAGTCAACATTTATCTGAAGTTGTATTTGATTCATTACAATGTTTGCCTGGGTGTAATGCTTTGTTACTTTGATTGCAATGGATTATATGTAAATTAAAGAAAACATTTTGTTTTGAAGTAATGTAAATTAATGACTGTTGTTTTGAATACTTGCTGGCACAAATATTTACTTATTTGTCTATCTACATGCTTAATTTGTACCCCATCTTAATCAAATTACTCTTTTTTTATATATATAACAAGTTTTATTGAATTTTTTTAATTTTACAGCCAAGTGCTTAGGACTCATCGTGGAGATAGGGCACTCCATAAAACAAAATAGAACATACAATCCTACATAAACAATTTACACTTTTTTAAATCTTCCCTCTCTATTTTGTCAATCAAAGAAACAAGAACAAACAAACAAAACCAAACTATCAACGATATTTCCACCCATTTTAAGCTTAATTAACTATTAACATATTCCAACTAGCATTGCATAGACATATAGTATACGGTTCGAGTATCCATATAATAAAGACCATATTATTCCAAATATTCAGTTTATATTTCTCAATTAAGCTCTATCTCTTATTCTATAAGCTAAACATATATAAGTATATTTTAAAATTTCTCCACTATTAAACATATATAAGTATATTTTAAAAGTTCTCCACTATATTCTATTTCCTATTTTCTAAACATTTTTATAAGTCAATCCATTGTTCAATCATTGCATGTAAAGATATCATTAGTATTTCACCAGTCTCAATACAACTCCTGATTTTCGCTTTTCCAATTTTCCATAGTTACCATTCCAGACCTAATCAAATCCATAATTCAAATCAATATTAGTCAGACTAAAATCTTAAACCTTAAAGATCTCAGAAATATTAGCTCACTTAAAGTCTTTAAAAACCATTTTACCCATCAAATAAATTTTTAACACTCATTTTAAACCTAATTCTAGCTTTCTTTTTATGCCAAGCAGGTTTCCACAATACGGCTTTCAGCTCTTCCCATCTTAGTATTTGGTTATACACATTTTCCCACAGTTGCGTCTGATCATAGTCTTCTTCTCTTTTTCCCAGTATTGTCTGCACTATATACTCAGTCTTAGCCAGTGTGGTGATTATTCGTTGTTTATATGTGCTATCAGCATTTTTAATGTCTCGTAGTAGAGAGTCCATTTCTGTTGTTTTTACATCTATAGATGTTTCAATTAAGTTCTGCTTTTGGTCTGCAGAAGTCTCCATCCTTTGTATATAAAGTGTAACATCTTCCTCTTCAGTAGATTGTAAATATAGATCCTCCATCTCATTAAATTGTAAATCCAATTGTATATCATGCTCAGTTAGTTTGAAATCCAGTTTTTAGCTCTAAACCATCTTCATTTCTAAGTGTCCTAAAATGATCTTTTAGTTCTTTTCTTGTTTCCCAAATTTTTGCTAACATAAATCCATAATTGAGCTGTGAATAAGCTTCCATCTTTCTTCTCTCTCCTTTTTTTTTTCTATAATAAGAAAACAGCAGTGTCTGGGCGTAGCACCAGGTTCAAATGTCAAATGAGTCTCTAGAAGTCAACATTTATCTGAAGTTGTATTTGATTCATTACAATGTTTGCCTGGGTGTAATGCTTTGTTACTTTGATTGCAATGGATTATATGTAAATTAAAGAAAACATTTTGTTTTGAAGTAATGTAAATTAATGACTGTTGTTTTCAATACTTGCTGGCACAAATATTTACTTATTTGTCTATCTACATGCTTAATTTGTACCCCATCTTAATCAAATTACTCTTGATGGTTAACAAGATATACAGAAAAAGAATTTAAAACATCAATGGTGGTCATAAAAACCAAATAACAATAAAATAACCACTCAAAAATAAAACAGCTAAAAATAAAAGTAGAAATGACCCAGATGGCTAGAATGACTTCTGGAATAGTATTCCATTTAGATCTTTCTGAATACTATCAAGATGGAGCCAGGAGGCTGTTCCAGCAAACCTGCATTGCACTAACAAAAGCTTCAAGGGTCTAGAAGGGTCACCAAACACTGAACCTGCTCCTTCAGAGATAGTGCTTGCCCATCCAGAGATAAAAAAATGATATTGATGGAGTGGTCTAACTCTACCTTGATTTAAATAAACTTGAAGGAACTTTCACAATTCTATTATTGTAAGGACCCACCTCAATTTACATCTTAAGAAGACAGAACTCTTGGAACGTTTCTTCCAACAGGAATCTTTATTAAGAAAAACTGACTGAAGGCATGCTAGACAGGATCTGAGGGACCCCCCTGACCATTCAATGTTTTAAAGTGTTCCCAGGCAGCCCCACTCCACATTCCTTCCGGTCAATTCAAATTGGCAGATGTCCCAAGCTTTGCAATCTTCTCCCCCTTTTTTCTCACTGCCGGTACAAGGAGACTTCATAGGGAGTGAGATCAAAGGCTGATGGCCGCATTGTTATGGTTAGTACTCTCGAAGGGAATCCACAGAGGATGTTACTTTGTAGTTGATAGGGGAAATGCCAGTCATAAACATCCGTGTTTACTCCGCCCCCTTTGTAGTATGACAGAATCCAGAAGAGAGTAAGAATTGGGTTTTCTCAGAGTAGATAGCTAGAAATAAAATATAATTGGATTCTGACATACGGCTCCCCTTAAAAATAAGAGAGGTCCACCTGTAGAGAAAACAAAATAGGTATAAAAGTTAGTCTGGCTTGTTAGGATACTCTGTATGAAACTTCTTTAAAAGCTTCGGGGCTCTGACATGACGTTTATGGACCCACTCGTTTTGAGAGGTGGGGAGGTGCTTCCATGCTACTAGGTATTGAGTTTCCCCATAATATTTTCTAGAGTCCAGGATTTCCCTTATTTCGAAGTGTTGTTCTCCTTCTACCATAATTGGGTTGGTGGTGGGGGATTTTTGGCCATAAGGGCAACTGTTGTTCTCTTTTCAGCAAACTGCAGTGGAAAATTGGGTGTATTTGCCTAAGATTCTTGGGTAATTCTAATTCTACTGTTACTGGGTTTATGATTCTTTTAATTGGAAAAGGTCCCATATATTTTGGTCCAAGTTTTTTACAGGGTTGTATGGATTTTACATATTTTGTAGACAAGTACACGATTTCTCCTATAATGAATGGTGTGGGCTCCACCCTTTTCTTATCTGCTTGTGCTTTGTATGCTTGCCTAGCTTCCTCTAGAGCTTTTCTAACTATTGGCCAGGTGTTTTGTAATTGTTCCATCCATTCTTTCAGTGATGGGATTGCCGGTTCATTTGGGGTTAGTTCTGGCATGGGGTTGAAACTTTGGCCGGTAGCTATTTGAAAAGGAGTGTAACCTGTGCTGGAGTGAACTGCATTATTGTAGGCAACCTCTGCAAAAGGCAACAGGTCCGTCCAATCTGACTGCTGGAAATTAAGAAAACATCTTAAATATTGCTCAAGTACTGCGTTACATTTTTCCGATTGACCATTTCCTTGAGGATGATGGCTAGATGTCAGTCCCTGGGTGGTCCCTAAAAGGGATAGAAATTCCTTCCAAAATGCAGACATAAATTGCACTCCCCTATCAGATATGATGCGTTGGGGTGCCCCATGCAATCTGTAAATATGTTGCACGAAAAGTTTTGCTAAAGCTTTTGCGATGGGGATCTTTTGGCAAGGAATAAAATGAACCTGTTTGGAAAATAAATCCGTGATCGTCCAAATAACAGTATTCCCATTGCTTTCTGGTAATTCCACTATAAAATCCATAGCTATTTCTCTCCAGGGGGCTGAGGGATTTGCCACTGTTTGTAACAGTCCTGGCGATTTCCCTTGCGACCTTTTTGCAGTTGCACACTTTGGGCAGCTGGCCACGTAACTTTCTATGTCTTTTTTCATGAATGGCCACCAAAATTGCCGTTTAATTAAGTGTAATGTTTTTACAAATCCAAAATGCCCTGCTGATTTTGTGTCATGGCAAAGTTGCATGAATGTGATCCTTTGGGTGGTCGGTATATATAACTTCTGCCCCACCCAAGGCAGTCCGTCTTTCATTGACCACACGTGTTTATTTTTCTGGAACCATTCATCTGTTTCCAAACTTTTCCGGAATTCAATTCTGGTCTGGCTATCCAGCTGTGGTTTTAATTTAACTTGGGCTCTGGTAGTCACTGGCGCTGCCAGTTGTGATTCTCCCATGATCGGTTTACAGTCAGTGGCTCGTGTGCTGTTATATTGGGGCATGCGAGATAATGCATCTGCCAGAAAGTTCTTTCCCCCTGGCAAATGCTTGAGCATAAAATGGAATTGGTGAAAATGCTGGGACCAGCGGGCTTGCTTGGGGTTGAGCTTCCTGGGTGTTTTCAAGGCTTCCAAATTTTTGTGGTCTGTCCACACCTGGAAAGAGATTTTATTGCCTTCAAGGAATTGACGCCATGTAAGTAATGACCAACGTATCCCATATGCCACTTTCTCCCACACAGGCCAGCGCTGTTCCGTTTCAGTGAGTTTCCTGGATGTATACGCGCAGGGTTGCAATATTCCTTCATCATTTTCCTGTAATAGTACAGCCCTCACTGCCACATCAGTTTCATCCGTCTGTATTACGAAGGGTTTGTCCATGTCTGGGTGCCTCAGTACTGGTTCGGCAGAAAAAAGCGTCTTTACTCTCTCAAATGCCGCTTGGCATTCCGTTGTCCATTTTAGTGGCTGGCTAGGTTTCACTGAGGATTCTCCCTTCATTTTTAGTAAGTTCGTGAGGGGCAGGGCTATCTGGGCAAATGAGGGGATGAATTGGCGGTAAAAGTTTGCAAAACCCAGGAAACTTTGCAGTTGCTTTCTTGTGCGAGGTGGTGCCCATTCTAATACTGCCCTGACCTTTTCTGGGTCAATTTCAATGCCCTGTGGGGATATGCGGTAACCTAGGTAGTCTATTCTTTCCTGGTGAAATTCGCATTTTGATAATTTGGCATATAGGTGGGCGGCTCGCAGTTTCTTTAAAACCGCTCTGACTAGGTTGACATGTTCCTCTTTTGATTCGGTGAAGATAAGGATGTCATCTAAATAAAACAGGACCCCCTTAAATAGGTGCTCCCTTAGTGCCTCATTGATTAATTGCATAAATACTGTGGGCCCCCCTTGTAATCCAAATGGCAAAACTTTGAATTGGTAGCACCCCATTGGGCAGTTAAATGCGGTTTTCCATTCATCCCCTTCCCTAATTCTTACGCGGTAATACGCTTCCCTTAGATCTAGTTTAGTAAAAAAAAAATCCTTTCCAGAGGTGTGATAACATGTCCTTCATGAGGGGTAGGGGGTATAGGTTGCTTTCACTGATTGCATAAGCGTAGAGAACCATCCTTCTTCTCTCTAAAGAGGACCGGAGCGGCCACCTTAGGCTTGGCTGGTTCAATGCACCCCCTTTCTAGTTTTTTCTTTATAAATCTCTCCATTTCCTCCTTCTCCTTTGGGCTCATGGAGTATAATCTGGGCTTCGGGAGTTTTGCCCCGGGCTTGAATTCTATGGCACAGTCCATGGGTCGGTGGGGGGGAAGCTCATCCGCCCTCTCCTCGCTGAAAACTTCAGCCAGATCTCTGTATTCCTCTGGTATTTCTGGTAGCCCCTTTTCTTCACCCATGGACGCTATTTCCGTTTTTAATTTTGGTAGATCCCCTTGGGGTTTTAAGTCTGTAGGGTCCTCTTTCAGGAAATTGATTTCTTTCGTCCTCCAATTTACCCAGGGGTTCCATTTTGTTAACCATTCCAGCCCTAGGATCATCGGGCATTTCATGCCTGGGGTCACTACAAACGTTATGTCTTCCTCATGATTTCCCAGGGATAGGTGGATTGGTAACGTGGCTAGGGTAGCTGGCACCCCCCCTGCTATGGACCCATCTAACTGGCCAAATGAGATTGGTTGTTCCAGCCTCCTCACCGGAATGCCCAAATTTCCCACTAGCGTCGGGCTAATGAGGCAGCGGGTGCAGCCAGAATCTATTAAGGCTTTCACTTTGACAGCTTTGGGCATGGAGTGGGCTAATATAGTCACTGTCTTAAGGATGGGTGGGATGGATCCACTTACCAGTGGTTCGCCCTCCAAGCTGTCATCCACCGGCCCTGCGGTGTAGGCTGGAGCTATTTCCCCACGATGGGTGGAGGTCGGGGATTCCACAGCCTCTATCCCTCTCATGGCAGAGTCTTTTGACTTAGCTGGGGACTTCCCGGATTTGCTGGCCGGTGGTCTGTCTGGGTTGTGCTGGGGGGCTTTCGAGCAGCATTCTACAGCCCGATGCCTCTCTCTCCCACATTTGAAACAGCCCATTGGCTTCTTGGCCATAGCCGATGGCTTGGCATGTTCGTGCGTCGGTTCAGGCGGTGAGCGGCTCCGTTGTTTTCTTTGGTGGTGCCTCTTCAGTAGGTCGATCTCTGCTTCCTCTGCCAGGACGTACCATTCGTCGAGTTGGTGTGGGTCCCCCCGGGGCAGGCAAGCATCATATAGGTTGTAATTTAGACCGTCTTTGAAATGGCTAAGGAGGATGTCTTCCGGCCAGTTCAGCTTGCTGGCAATGGTTCGGAATTCTTGCTTATATTCGGCTACTGGCCGTCTGCCTTGCCTCATCGTTTTGATTCTTTTGCGTGCTTTGCAATCAGCCAGGGGGTCTTCAAATCGCCTTCTGAGAGAGGACATGAAACGGTTGAAGTCGTTGAGCTCTGGGGCATTGGAATCATGCAAATTCACCACCCAATCGGCGGGCAGCCCGTCCAGAGCAGATTGCACAATCCAGATACGGGCTTTGTCGCTAGGGATGTGCCACCCATGTTCCTCCATGTAGCCAAGGACTTGGGTTAGGAAAAACCCCAAGCGTGTCGGCTCCCCCTTGAATTTCGCGTCCAGCGGCGGGAGTCTTTGAATGGTGCCTTGTTCATCGGTATTGTCTTCCATCCGGATCGCCATCTGCAGGTTGGCGGGGGGGGGGGACTACTGGATCAGCGGATGTCCCCGGGGCTGCAGGTTCCAATTCCCCCTCAGTGTCTCTCCAGTTGCGGCTCCAGGAGTTGGTGCGGCCGTGGGGCTCAGGATTCTCCTCTCCTAGGGAGCTGAGGGTTCTCTTCATCAAGTCAATAGCTTTCTCTAGGATCCAGTTCAAGTGCTGTGCCCAGCTTCCTTCATCTTCGCTTGTGTGCAGGGATCTCTCCATCTCCTGCTTCCATCCTGGTTGGTTGGCCCCCCGTCTCAGGGTCACCTTTCTTGATTTGTTTTCCCACTCGCCTTTCTTTCCAACGCCCATTGACCACCGAGGCTTGTGGTTACGCATCTCCGCCACCTCTTCTCCTGAGGAATCTGACCCTTCAGATCCGGATATTTGGCAGGTTTCCAGTCGGGGCAACGGCTCCCTCTCTGGGGGGCTTTCCCCCTTCCCCGCTTCGTCGTCTGACATGGTATTTTTTGCAAAGTCCCCCCGCAAGGTTCTTCCTTCCAGATTTCCCAAGCTTTGCAATCTCCCCCCCCCTTTTTCCTCGCTGCCGGTACAAGGAGACTTCATAGGGAGTGAGATCAAAGGCTGATGGCCGCATTGTTATGGTTAGTACTCTCGAAGGGAATCCACAGGGGATGTTACTTTGTAGTTGATAGTGGAAATGCCAGTCATAAACACCCGTGTTTACTCCCCCCCCCTTTGTAGTATGACAGAATCCAGAAGAGAGTAAGAATTGGGTTTTCTCAGAGTAGATAGCTTGAAATAAAATATAATTGGATTCTGACAGTTATTAAACCTCCCAACAATAAAGTAACATTCTTGGAGTCTCTCTGATCTCTCTGATCTCTGTTTCTTTACCTTTCTTTCCTATTAAACAAATATTTTGGTATTCCATTTCTGTTATTTTTCTATGGAGATTTTGTTAGAATTCTTCTTGTTTATTATTTGGTGCATATATTGCTATCAAAAGTGTTTGTTTTTGGTGTAGAAATATTTCTACTATCACAAGTCTTCCTTCTCCATCTGAAGAAATCATTTTAGAATCTATTGTCTCTTTAACATATACAGCTACTGCTGTTTTTTCTGTTGTGCTAATGCATAATAGAGTTTCCCAATTTTTGGGTATTCCAAGAGTTTTTTTTTTTTTTTGAAACAAGTTTTATTAGTTTTTCAATTTTTACATCAAGGTGCTTAGGAAACAACGTGGTGATGGGGTAATCAATTATCCAAAAACAAAGTCATACATGTATAGCTCAGGTTAACTCCTTAAAAATTCCCTCTCTGTTTCCCTCAATTAATATAACATATTCAAATTAATATATTTCTGAATAAAATTCAATCAATCAATAGGATTTATCAATAACATTTTACCTATACAAGTCCAAATCCTGTTTTTAAGCTTTACTAAATTCCAATTACCATATTCCAATTTAGCCTTAAATAAGCATATTGTTTACACTTCGGGTATCCCTAATTTCCCTCATTTCATAACATAATAATTATAATGTCTAAAATAAGCATCTTATTCCAACAATTACATTCTTACATTTCCCAAATGTATTCTATTTCTTATTCAAATAAGTCCTCATTTACTAATACCATATCTTCCATTGTCACAATCCATTTCCTTGTTCTCATTTCATTACAAGGTGATTATCATACCTAAAATAAACATATTATTCCAAAAAATACATTCTTACTCTATTTCACGTGTATATTCTATTTCTTATCCTAATAGCTCATTTAAAACCTTTTTCATATTACAATTCCAAACTATAATCTAACCAATAATTTTCATCTCAGTTATAGATCTAAATCCTAAACATTAAATCAGTCCATATCTCTAAAAAGTCTTTAGTTTTCATCTCAGTTAGTATTAAATCAGTCAATATCTCTAAAAAACCTTTTTTACCCATTAAGTAAAGTTTTAAATCCCATTTTTAAATCTGACTCTGGCTTTCTTTTTGTGCCAGGCAGGTTTCCATAAGAGAGCCTCTATATCATCGAATCTCAATGTTTGGTTAGACATATTTATCATCAATTCAGTCTGGTCGTACTTCTCTTCTCCTTCTTCCACTGTCATCTGAGTAGCATAATCAATTTTGTCCAGTGTTATGATTGCTGGTTGGTTATCCAAGTTATCACCGTTCTCAATAGCTCGGATTTGCAGATCAATTCCTGTTGGTTTTGTCGTTACAGGTGTTTTAATTAAAATCACTCTTTGGTCATCAAGATTCTCAGTGGATTGTATGTAGGATTGTGTAGTGCCCTCTTTGGTGTTGATTTGTTCCTCTTCTGTTGTTTTTTGACTTATGGAATAGTCAATTGGAGTCTGGAAATCAGTTTGAAGTTTGGGGACAAGGGCTTTCATTCTAGAGTTCACTTGCTCAGTAGCTTCAAAAACTTTTTCCAGTATAAGTTTATAGTTAGGTTGTGGATAAAGTTCCTCCATCTCATTATGTTGTACATGATGTTGAACACAGGCCTCTTTGATGTTGATCTGTTCCTCCTCTGCTATTCCTTGTCCTATAAGTTGATCGGTTAAAGTTTGGGGTTCAGTTTGTAGTTCTGGAATATCATCTTTAGTTTTCATCCTAAAGCTCATTTGCTCAGTAACTTCCAAGATTTTTTCCAGTATGAGATTATAGTTAAGCTGTGGGTAGGGTTCCTCCATTTCAATGGTGGAATAATCTTTTAGTGTTTTAGTTGAGGCTATGTTTAATAACAGTCAGCCAATATCCATCTCCACAATTTCTAGCAGTTAATTTCACCACCCAGCTGTTTCAAATTCTTTATCTTTTCCCTTTTATGATAATTTAAAGGTCAAACCCAGCCTCAAAATCAAAGAGAAAATGCAATTGCAATGTCAGCTTTTGCCACAAGATGTCCCCAGTAGGCTGTAAAATCTTTTCCCAGATACCAATAAAGTTTTATCCAGTTAAAAAAAGTAAAAAAAAGTAGAAAAAAACAATATTCTCCATTTTAATAAGTAGATAGAATAGTAAAATTCTATAGTAGGGATTTTTTTGGGACCCCAGAGTATCCAAGAATAGAAATAGTCATTAAAAATTAATTATTTTTTTCTTTTGTTTCCAAAGCTTGTTTTCCCAAGTGAGCAAACGCTGCTCTATCAAAGCAGGGAAATAATTCCAGGGGCTTTTCACAGGGAGATAGTTAGGGTAGAGAGAGGAAAGGAAGGGTCTCACGCGGATCTTCCACGGTGGTTCTTTACGCTTAGATGTTCTTCTGACTTTCGGCTGGAACGGCTAAGTGATCGGCCATGTTAATGGCCGATCTTTTCTCCGTCGGCCCTAAGGAGCTGCCTCGGACCGCGGAAGGAGCTGCCACCCTTCCGCGGTCAGACGAGGGGCCTCCTCAATGGTGATCACCCCTCCAGGGCGATTTTCGATCCTATTTAGGGTCTACTGGCGGAGGGAAACCGCCCTGCGAAGAGACAATTCTCTTCGCATGACCGCCAGCGCCGCGATCCGGAACCAGAAGTCCGGGTATTCAAGAGTTTATAATATTGTTTTTTTATATGTGTCTCTTGCAAACAAATTATATCAATATTTAATTTCTATAATTTTTGAAGATTTTATTTCTTTTTGATAGGGAATTCAGTCCGTTTATGTTTACTGAAAAAATTCTATTTTCTTTCTCCATTTTGTTTACTTATATTTAGGTTTTGTTGATCTCATAGTTCTCTGCTCCCTTGTCATTCCCTCACCCTTTTGATCAGGCTTCTCTTTCTCTTCTTCTATTTGTAAAGTTGTTTCCTCTATTGTTTGTTCTGTCTGTTTTTGGTCTTTCCTCTCCTCTTGTTGATGTTGTACTCTTTTGTTTAGGAATGCTTGATTTCTTTCATCAAAGTCTTCTGCCTTCCAAACTGAGTCCAGTCGATATCTTATATTGTTCCAGTTGATTAAAATCCCTTCTGGCATTAACTATCTAAAGTTTATACTTTTTGCAATTAACTTTCTGGTCAAAAAGTGATATTGTCTTCGGGTGTCTCTTATTCTCTTAGGGATCTGCTTTAACACCACAATTTCTTTATTTTTATATGGTAATGGTTCATCTCTAACTCTTCTCTGTATCTCATTGTTTTCTTTATAAATCTTACATGGACCTCTCTGGGTAATTTGTATTTCCTTGCATAGCTTGAATTCATTCGAAATATTTCATCTATTTCCATTTGTATCTCTGTTCTCTCTGTTTTTAAAGCATCCGTCAGTAAATTAATAATCACTTCTGCTATATCTTCTTTATCTTCAGATATATTTTAAAATCTTAGATAGTGTACAGCTTTGTCCATTTCTAAGGCTGCAACTGCTCCTTCTAGGCTTTGATTTGCTTGTTCTAATTTTTCATTTTCTTGCATTAATGCCACCATTTTTTAATCAATATCTTCCAATTTATTTTCCATTTTCTGAATTCTTTGTTCATTTTTAGTAATCATTTGTTGATGGGCATCAAATTGTGCCTTTATATTCAACATTTGTTCATCTAACTTATCAAGTTTACTATTTGTCTCTTCATGATTTTTCTGTATTGATTCTTGAATTAGTCGTAATGTGGTTTGCATCTCTATTTGAGCATTATTTATTTTTTCTCACTGCAACATTGTCTCAATAGATCCCTGATTTGCTGAACTAGGTGTTCCAACAGAGGGTGCAGAAAAGTTTTTTTTTCATAATTTTAGTGAGATTTGGTGCACTCATTTTTTTTTCCTTTTTCACTTTACAATTTACAAAACAAAATACATTTTTTCTTCCTTAACAGTACTGTGTCCTCTATTTCTTACATTTATTTACAGTTGGTTACATAGCTTTCCTACTTTTTTGTTCTTTGATCTAACCAAACATAGCACTTGTTCCATGTCTCGTAATATTCTGTTGCTTCCTTATCCTTTATTTCTAAAGTAAGCTTGTACATTTCAGCGCATTCTAGTATCTTATAAATGATCATGTCATTTGGTGGTACATTCTCACATTTCCAACATTGCGTGTATGCGATGCGTGCCGCTGTTATTATGTGTACAATGATGTATTGAAGTTGTTTTTTTATCTTTGGATTAATTATACCTAATAAAAATAGCTCCAGTTTAAATTCAATTTGTTTTTTGGTTATCTCTTGTATCCATTTTTCAATTGAGTGAGTTTTGTAAATCCACAAAAAGAAAAGCAAGATAAAAAAAAGCCAACTGCCTTAGGCTATAATCCAACCATAAGATGAGCCAACTGCTTTAGGCTAATCCAAATGTTCCAATTAGTTTAAAAATGTAAAAAGCCCTCTGTTTCCAAATAGTTTCTATTGTAGTTATGTCCAGGGTCAAAAAATATGATTGTAAAGAGTCTTTTCTAACATAGAGTCATGTAAAGCTTTTTGTTTACACCAAGTGTTGTTTCATGGTCATAGGCTTCTCAAGTTCTTTTGATATTTTGGTATTATTGTAATATCTCCTTTCACCACTAGATGTCCTTATTTACTATATTGTCTATATCCAGGTTTAGAAGATTTTGTAAAAGTTTTTTTAAAGTTCTTTTTAAATTATTTCTCATAGAAATTGAATATGAAAAGATTTTTCACACCATAGGGGTTAACTAAGTTTTCTTAAATCAGTCCAAATTCCATTTTTATATATTCTTTTGTATTCCTTAATTTCCTTCCCCTATTTGTAATTTCTCACCGCTTTTAACTCCCTTCTTCCCTAGTCTTTCCGGGGTCTTTGCTTCAGAATTTTTTCCCAATCAGGGGATCTCTATTTCCAAGTCCAAAAGGAAGAGGAATAAAACAATCTCACCCAGTTTTCAGCACGTTGTTGACAGTCAGCTGTTCGGCAGCGTGCTGCGGCTCGCTTTTTTTCCGGCTGACAATGACTTGGACTGCCTGTGTCTACAGGCAGCCTTTCTTCCATCCATTTGAAGAGGTTCCTCAGTTCGTCTAGACCGACCGCCATCTGGTCCAGACTCCCAAAGCTTCTCTTCTTCTTCATTGCCTCTCCAGGGCAACTTTCCAACCCTGTGGGGTTGCCAGACAGAATGAAATCGGGCTAAGAAGTCAGAGCTCCAGTTTCTTCCACCCGTCTCGTCATGGCATCAGACCGGAAACCTCTAGGTCCAGTATAGTTTTTCCTCTAGTTCTCTCCTCTACCTTTTTGATGACAAAGTTGTTAGCTAAGTTGGTTAGGAATCTGTTCGATCTCCCATTTGCTGCAGAGTTTATCTCCCAGTTGATATCAAGGTAGTATGGGAAGTCTGCCCTCCCCAGAGAAAGAAATATTTTGGGGAATATTAAAAAGGCAGAATATATTTCTCCAAAGGAATAATGGAAAATCTTAGGCAGAAACTATCCCCCCAAGTCTCTCTGCCCCAAGCAGAGGCCAGGTCTGTAGAAATGCAGATGTGATAATCCTTTCAGAAAGATTGGAGCCAGAAAGCTTAGAGCTGATGGGATTAAAAAGACAAAAGATTCCTAGAATCAACAACCCCTCACCCCAAAAAATGCAACACAGGAAGTAAGCCATAAGCCACAGCCCTAGAGAAGCAGGATATGACCTTTGGGATATAATAGGATTAACCCACCAATACCAAACAGGACACACTCAAAACCTCAGGTCAAAGTTCATGCCACAGGAACAGGAACTCCAAACACAAAAGCCCAAGCAGGTATAAAAACCCACCACTCCTAGCAACATGTGGTCAGTTTTTCCAGAGCCATATTTCTGTCTGGCTCTGCTCTTCAATAAACTACAACCTTCTTTCTAAAGCAGTCTCCATTTTGTTTATTCCCAACTTGGACTGGACCCTGATGAAGATTTTTCTTTCTACAGGATGGGACTTCAAGCTAACCTCTCCAGTGGACTGAGACTGGGTAAGCCCCATCTTGCCGGCAGCAGACCCATTGTGTCTATGGATGGGTTTCCCAGGCCCTGTCCATGTGGAGCGAGGGTAGTAAAGGGAGTTTTGAGTTTGAGCTCAAGGGCTGCTTTGGAAAGAAGGTGAGTACCTCTAAATTTTAACTTTAAAGCCCAGGGAAGTGAGGGAAATGTGTGTATGTCTCTCTCTCTCTCTCTGTGTGTGTGTGTGTGTGTGTGTGTGTGTGTGTGTGTGAAGACCCTTTTCCCAATCACAGTGGGATATTGTTTTCTCTGGCCTTCCTAACTGCCAAAATATCTGTTCTATCAACAAACTCTGGGGTTTGGCCAGAGTGCAGGACCCTTTGTTAGGGAAAAGGGAGAGACTGTGTGAAAATGGAATGGAAAAGTGAGTGAGAGAATTGGATTTGGACAACCAGCTGGTAAGGCACTGTAAGCAAAGCCCGGTTGTACGAGGTACTCATACTACTGCATTGGATATTTGTTCGAGGGACAAGAGGCAAGTGCCTGTCCTAGCCTGTATGAAAAGGAACCGAGCAAGAGAAATTTGTCAAGAATGGGCTTTGCTGGGAAACCAATTTGGCTAAATAAAGATATTTAAAAGGAAAAGGAAATTAAAATATAGGAATAATGATTTCTCTCTCTTTCTTTCTATGCAACCACATGATATGTGTAAGATTTGTGCCTTCCCTAATTTGAGTTAACTGAGATTTATAGTGGAAATGACCAGGGTGTGAAAACTGAGTGTTCTGTTTTCCTCTCCTTTTCTCTTTGTCTTTGTATGTGTGTGTGTTAAGGTCTTTGTGTGTCCTAAGGTAAATGTTAACTGCTGGGTGTCTCTAATCCCTAGAGACAAGAATTTTAAAATTCTGCTAGAAATTCTGCTTAAAATATCTTCACTCTAGTTTGCCTGGCCAACAAAATAGAGTGAAGAGACCTATGTCTCTCTCTCTCTCTCTCTCTCTCTCCCTCTCCCTCTCTCTCATTGGCCCCATGAAGCCTGAGAAGACTATGGGGGGAGGATGGAAACTCATTGTAAGGTTTTCTTTCTTGCCTCATTTGTATTGTAATTAAGCAGTTGAATGGATTCATGGAGAGATGGCTTTTGGGAATGGTTGGTACAGAAAGTATTGAACACTTTGGACTTCTGTCTGGTGGGAGGAAAATTTGTCCAGGATGTTTGTATTACCTGTCTTGTAGAAGTAACTGCATGCACACATGCACACGCGCACACACACACACACACACACACACACACACACACCATTCAGATTCATACTAAGGCTATCCCCTTCACCTACTTCAGTAAAGCTCCAGGCTGGTTCTTGTTCTGTGGCACTAAAGCTTTGCACGCACAACTTCCTGCAAATTCCAAGGGGGAGGGAACCAGACCCCCTCAGATGATTTACAATGCATATGCCCTCACTGAGGAGGTAGCAGGAAAGAGATTTCCAAACCCAAGCCCTGAATATGTTGCACTGGTGGACTCATAGTGGGAGTCGTAGGGCTCACTGTGTGCAATTTAAACAAATATTAATAGCCTGACTTGCACACTGGCTAACCTCAACTGAACATCACAAACCTGGATGCACTGAACTAAGAGCTAAGGCAGGAAGCAATCCTTGAAAATGGGCAGCCAGTGGTTATGTACTGAGGTAAACATGGCTGTGAAGAATTTTGGGAGGCATGTGCTTCAAAAAAACCTGACTGGAAGCTCAAAGTGACATCAACATCTAAAAAGTATTGGCACAGAATATTGCCCATATTGGACGCTATAAATTTCTTTTCCACCTAACAAAATTTGCCATGACTTTTAGACCTTTATGGGTTGAAAGGCTCCCTTTTTGGGAGCCACTGCAGGGATCTTTTTCTGCTGCCTCTATTAGTGTCTTCCCCTTCCTGCATTAACAGTTTAAAAGCTTGTTTCCCCACATCCTGGAGCCCCCATAGAAGTACCCATCAAGTCTCCCTGACCAGATCAATTTTTAATCTTGTGCCAGTAAAAGTGTGTCACCCACACTCTTATGGCACAAAGGGGGGACCCTGATGAAGATTTTTCTTTCTACAGTAGTTAAAGTCTCACATTACTACTGTGGTATATTTCCTGCATACATTTGTTAACTGATTAGCAAAGAGTTCATCTATTTCTTCTGCTTGGTTGAGTAGCCTGTAGTATATGCCTATAGCAATGTCATTTTTTTCCTTTTATATTGACCCATATGGATTGGGTGTGTCTTGGTTCTAAGCCTCAATTTATTCATGCCCAGTTGGATTTTTATGGGTTTTAATAACCTGAAATTGTAGAACCAGACATGTCTTTTTAAATAATCCTCTCCACTACTGTACTTACTTTTAAAATCTTTAGGGCTTTCATACTGAATATATGCTATTTCAGTTAATATTCATGAAATGCTTATGGTAAGGCGAAAAACCCATTACATGTTATTATTGCTCTCAAATATTAAGAGGGAAGGAGACAAAGAAAGTATTTTTGGTGCTGTTTGATTAATATGAATTATTGCTCAGTCTCTTTTTAATGAGGAATACATCAGAGGTTCAGTTCTAGCTCATTTTGTATCTGATTGCAGTACTGGAGTATGCAAATACCTAATGTGAAACCTGCCAAGACCCCAAGAGCACCTCTCCTGATTGCTCAGTGTTTGATACATGATCATTGCTACTCACAGTGGGAAGGAAATGAAAAGCTTTCAAATCCTAAGAAGTTATGTCAAAACAACTTCACAGGATTTTACAGAAAAAACATTTCACTTTGGAGAGAAGAAAATTGTACATCCTTATAAAAAACAAACCAGTCAAGTTTGCAGAACATGCCTGTGCAAGGCCAAAGCTAAATTTAAAAATTGGGATGGAAATTTACATGTAAAAGCTGAGAAAATAAGATTAGACCTGTGTGGGGAGGGGATAAATATACAAAGATGATACATATTTTTAGAAGGAGTTTACACTTCAAAATGAATGGTGATGAAATGACAGCAAAAAAATAATTCAAATTCTTTGATCCATAAATGTTTACCTTGATTGTTTTTGGTGGGGGGAGGGAGCAGTATTTTTAAGCAAAACAAATCAAATTGTTTATTACAGTTGTAAAGTTGGATGCAGTGAAGTATCCAATAATAGAACTGTTACATACATCTATATATAAAAGAGAAAAAGAGTTTAATAATATCTAAAGCAGTGACTCCCAACCTTTTTGGGCATCAGGGACCAGTTTCATGGAAGACAATTTTTCCACAGATGGTGTGTGTGGGGGGTATGGTTTTGGTTTTGCTTGCTCCCCAGCACTCATCTCCAGTGTGCAGCGCAGTTCAGGCCACAGATTGATATCAGACTGTGACCTGAGAGTTGGGGACATCTGGTCTAAAATTAATTTTAAGCATTTAATCAGTGTTTCTCAAACATTCCAACTTCAAAAGATGAGGACTTTAACTCCCAGCCAGCCACACTTAAAGTTTGAGAAACACTGATTTAGATCTTCCTCTTTTGTTTCTTTCCCTCTTACTCCTTTTCCTCTTACCGGATATGATCAGAGGGTTATGGTATTCAGTATTCAGGTGCAAAACCTAAAAGATATAAGATAGGAACAAGGATGAAGAGAGAAACATAAAACGAGTAAAAGGAAAACAGGATCTAATATCATAACAGTTCTTACAGTGAATATTATTGGTATTGTTTATCGTGGTTGGACTGGAAATAAAAATAGTTTGTAGGTTTTTCAGCTCAGTCTATGGAATGATATTTCTCTTCCCTTTTCTTCTATAGATACTATAGATAAAATAGCTAACTCCCATTGAACATAAAAGGAAAGTTACAAGTGAGAGCAGTATTTAATGTGACATAAGGTATGGAAATGTAAGATAAAAACCTTGGTGATGAACTATTTTAGATTCTGTCTCTGTAATCTAAGCCTTGTGATTTATTGCTTCTGAGATAATAGCTAAAATATTGATATCATGAAGTAGACTAGTTTGGGTTAATCTGGTTCCCTTTAGGTCTGTTACAATACAACTCTCCTGATACATTGCTAACAAAGTTTCTTGGAGAGAAATACGAATTGTAATTGTAACTTATCTAATTCATCTATCAAATTGACAAAAAATAAAATATATACAAACATGTATTGTAATCTGATAATTCAAATAGGACTGATCAGATTATTTAAATCAAATCTGTCTTAATTCATACCAGTTTAATGAATTCATTTCCATATTAAACCCTTTTGATTGTGGGCTTTACTTGACCAATGTTGATTTGATTTGGACACTGATTTCTCTATCCTTAAGGCGGCAAAAGGGTAACAATACCAGTAATCAATTGAAGATAGAAGCACTGTCTTTGGCAAGAAGTTATCTGGCCTATTTTAAAATCCATATCAGGGAGAGATACTTCTTGGTATGTAAAATTTTTACTTGCAGATAAAAATCCTAAAATTACAGTGGCAAATGCCAAATGTTTTAACCATGACTATAAAAATAAGGCTTTTAGTTACAGAACAATGAGTTGGGATT
>JALGBA010000879.1:0-86809 GCA_023970755.1 Azemiops feae
ATCATACACCGCATCGATAGTAGTGAAAACATCAAAAACACCATCAGACAACGAGTATCAGGACTACTCATCAGTCACAGAACACACCACACATTACCAAAATCTGAGAGCAGAGCCTTGGAAGATTTAAGAAAAGATGAATCCATCATCATCCTCCCAGCCGATAAAGGTAGATCTACAGTGATTTTAAATAAACACGAATATGACCACAAAATCCTTGACCTACTTGGTGACACAACCGCATACCACGTCACCAACAAAGATCCTATGACATCACTCACCAACAGACTTAACAACACTTTAAACAGACTAAAGAGACAGAACAAAATAAAGGAGGAAGACCACAGATCCATCCGACCCAAGGACACGGCCATGGTGCGCATATATGGACTCCCAAAAATCCACAAGGTAGGAGTCCCTTTAAGACCTATCGTGTCTTTCAGAGGTACACCCACTTATGGCCTAGCAAAGTGGTTAAGCCTAAAACTTAAACACCTGATCAGCGACTCTCTAACCATGGTTAAATCCCCAGAAGATTTTTTGATGAGATTACGTCCATTAAAGGTTAAGGACGATGAGATCATGATCTCATTCAATGTGGTATCCCTTTTCACATCTATCCCCCAAGACCTAACCACCTCTGTTTTTAGAAAACTTTTACAGAAAGGAGAATTTCAACACCCCAATTCTCTTAACACGGAGGACTACATACAACTACTGGGTTTCTGCCTTAAAACCTATTTTACTTATAAAGACACAATATATGAGCAAGTAAAAGGCACACCCATGGGGTCTCCTATCTCAAGTATTATAGCTGAAATTGTGTTACAGGATCTAGAACATATTGTGATGACTGACTATCAACCCAGCTTTTGGGTTAGATACGTCGATGACACTTTTGCGGTCATTAAGCGGTGTGACACTACCAGATTCTTACATAAACTAAATTCATTCCATCCAGACATCCAATTTACCGCAGAAGAAGAGAGCAACAACTCCTTACCTTTCCTGGATGTGCTAGTCCATCGCCTCCCAGATGGAAATTTATCAACCTCCATATATCGTAAAACCACCCACACAGATAGAATCCTTCACTATTTAAGCAATCATCCCACATCACACAAAGTCAGCTGTATAAGAACATTATTCAAAAGAATCAAGACCCACTGCAGCACAGAAACAGCAAAATCTAAAGAGAAAGCCCACCTACTCCGCATATGTAAACAGAATGATTACCCACTAAGTTTCATTAGGCGTTGCTGCAAGGATAGGACACCACACTCAATCCACAATTCTCCAGCTACTACGACTTGGGCAACAATCCCGTATATCAATGGAGTCTCAGAAGCCACTGCCAGGATTCTTGCCCCATATAACATCAACATCGCACACAAACCCAACCAAACACTACGCTCCAAGCTGATGCGGCCCAAAGAACCATTACCAACCAGTGATTTATCCTCCATCATATACAAAATTGAATGCAATACATGCCTGTATTGTAACTACATTGTGGAGAAACATCAAAAAGACTTAAAACAAGAATACATGAGCATATTTTAGCAATAAAAAGGCAGGAACAACGCTCCCAAGTCTGGACTCATATATCCGAACATGGCCACACTTTCAACTTTAAAGAGGCAAAAGTCATCGCTCAAGATTCCACCAAAGGCGGCCGTCTTTTAAAAGAAGCTTGGTTTTCAGACTGCCATTCCATCAACAGACACATTGACCTACTACCCCCTTACCAAACCCTAAAAAGTCACTTACAGCAACACAAAACACCTAAACACTTCAACTCAACCAACAACAACACGATAACACCACCTCAGCCACATGCCAAACTCCTACATAACAGACACCCTTTCTTCAACACAACTCTTTTCATCTAATCCAAATAAAGAACACAACTCTAACACAACCATGACAACTTGCACAACCAACACAACACATCCTGACACTTTCACACACAGAAGCAACAACACTACTGACCACTGCATCCATGACACAAACATCCAAAACATAAATCCAATCTCACAAGACACTCACACACAACAAAACATACACACACAAGACCTGAACAGAAGCAGAATATTAAGACCTAGACCAGAATTGACACCTGCAATAAAACAAGCTGTTACAACCCAATTCCAAAACTCTGCAAAACCACCCACAACAGACAAACACAACAAACAACCACACACAAACATTCTAATTGATTATACACAACAATACACACACACGCAGCAACCTTACTCTGGAAAAACTGCAAAATCCAAAAGAGTGACTCCTATAACAATAACGATTCCACAACGTTCCAAAAAAAGGGGGGGGAAATAAGGACAAGCAAACCACTTACATGCCCTACGAGGGCATCTACTTTCTCTCCCTGCAGATCCGGTCCCACAGCACCTGCACGTGAGAGGGCAAGACGAACATCAAAACTGCCCTCTACGGAAGGAATCCAGCCGGCACAAGACTTCACGCAATGCCCCGAAAAACCTCGCGCCGAACAGCTGATGAGAGCGATCCGACTTACGCGCCAAACAGCTGACAGATCCAGTCCCACAACACCTGCACGTGAGAGGGCGAGACGAACATCCAAGCTACTCTCCACTAAAAGAATCCAGCCGGCACAAGACTCCGCGCGGCTCCCTGTTAACCTCGCGCCGAACAACTGACAGGCACGCTCCGGCTTGCGCGCCTGACAGCTGTCAAGCGCGACTTTTAAATCTTGTCGGGAGACTTTCTACTGTATACCTACTACCGTCAATGTGATTTTTCTAAACGAGCTTCCTAAGCACGCTATGTGCACATGCCACAATGTAACCGTTTTCTAACTGTTATGTGAATTTATGCACATGCTCCCTTGCCATTTAGCCCTTTGCTCTGATGATGTTAACAGGTTGTTAACGAAAGCTCAGCAATAAAGAAGCCTTTTTCTAATATCCCAGAGTTCATTATTTTATTTAATTGACTTTAAATGTCCATACCTGGGATTCCAATATTTAAAATTATTAAAGACACATATGGACGGGCAGCACTACAACAAGCCAGATATTGGGAGACTTTATCCAAACGCAAGACCACCAGCTATGAACAACTAGCTTTTTTACATAACTGCATCTATAACAACATCCCACCAAAATCTTTACGCAAGAAGCCACCAATTAAGTCACCAGAAGGGTATGCAGCAGTTTGGCAATTTCAACGCCGCATCATGCGTGCCATGATTAATCACCACCACAGACGCATTTATGCCCAAACCACCAGAATCCAGCATCATCGTGAACAATGCCGATCCATCCTCACCCAAGAACATTTCAACATCCTTAACCTCTTAATATACCACACAACCAAAAAAGCACGAGATCACAAAACAGAGACACTTCAAAGAAAAACTGAAAGCTTAACCACCTCAAGCAAGAAAGAAGTTGTTGAGAAGTTAGTACATAACCTTTCATCGAGGACCTTGACCACTCAACAAACCTCACTACTACGACGTGATGCTGGCACTAACCTTACAGATGCCAAACACCTTGATTTTGCAGCAGCATTCGAACCGATCATACACCGCATCGATAGTAATGATAACATCAAAAACACCATCAGACAACGTGTATCAGGACTACTCATCAGTCACAGAACACACCATACATTACCAAAATCTGAGAGCAGAGCCTTGGAAGATTTAAGAAAAGATAAATCCATTGTCATCCTCCCAGCCGATAAAGGTAGATCTACAGTGATTTTAAATAAACATGAATATGACCACAAAATCCTTGACCTACTTGGTGACACAACTACATACCACGTCACCAACAAAGATCCTATGACATCACTCACCAACAGACTCAACAACACTTTAAACAGACTAAGGAGACAGAACAAAATAAAGGAGGAAGACCACAGATCCATCCGACCCAGGGATACGGCCATGGCGCGCATATATGGACTCCCAAAAATCCACAAGGTAGGAGTCCCTTTAAGACCTATCGTGTCTTTCAGAGGTACACCCACTTATGGCCTAGCAAAGTGGTTGAGCCTAAAACTTAAACACCTGATCAGCGACTCTCTAACCATGGTTAAATCCCCAGAAGATTTTTTGATGAGATTACGTCCATTAAAGGTTAAGGATGATGAGATCATGATCTCATTCAATGTAGTATCCCTTTTCACATCTATCCCCCAAGACCTAACCGTCTCTGTTTTTAGAAAACTTTTACAGCAAGGAGAATTTCAACAACCCAATTCTCTCAACACGGAGGACTACATACAACTACTGGGTTTCTGCCTTAAAACCTATTTTACTCATAAAGACACCATATATGAGCAAGTAAAAGGCACACCCATGGGGTCTCCTATCTCAAGTATTATAGCTGAAATTGTGTTACAGGATCTAGAACATATTGTGATGACTGACTATCAACCCAGCTTTTGGGTTAGATACGTCGATGACACTTTTGCAGTCATTAAGCGGTGTGACACTACCAGATTCTTACATAAACTAAATTCATTCCATCCAGACATCCAATTTACCGCAGAAGAAGAGAGCAACAACTCCTTACCTTTCATGGATGTGCTAGTCCATCGCCTCCCAGATGGAAATTTATCAACCTCCATATATCGTAAAACCACCCACACAGATAGAATCCTTCACTATTTAAGCAATCATCCCACATCACACAAAGTCAGCTGTATAACAACATTATTCAAAAGAATCAAGACCCACTGCAGCACAGAAACAGCAAAATCTAAAGAGAAAGCCCACCTACTCCGCATATGTAAACAGAATGATTACCCACTAAGTTTCATTAGGCGTTGCTGCAAGGATAGGACACCACACTCAATCCACAATTCTTCAGCTACTACGACTTGGGCAACAATCCCGTATATCAATGGAGTCTCAGAAGCCACTGCCAGAATTCTTGCCCCATATAACATCAACAGCGCACACAAACCCAACCAAACATTACGCTCCAAGCTGATGCGGCCCAAAGAACCATTACCAACCAGTGATTTATCCTCCATCATATACAAAATTGAATGCAATACATGCCAATGTAACTACATTGGAGAAACATCAAAAAGACTTAAAACAAGAATACATGAGCATGTTTTAGCAATAAAAAGGCAGGAACAACGCTCCCAAGTCTGGACTCATATATTCGAACATGGCCACACTTTCAACTTTAAAGAGGCAAAAGTCATAGCTCAAGATTCCACCAAAGGCGGCCGTCTTCTAAAAGAAGCTTGGTTTTCAGACTGCCATTCCATCAACAGACACATTGACCTACTACCCCCTTACCAAACCCTAAAAAGTCACTTACAGCAACACAAAACACCTAAACACTTCAACTCAACCAACAACAACACGATAACACCACCTCAGCCACATGCCAAACTCCTAACCAACATAACAGACACCCTTTCTTCAACACAACTCTTTTCATCTAATCCAAATAAAGAACACAACTCTAACACAACCATGACAACTTGCACAACCAACACAACACATCCTGACACTTTCACGCACAGAAGCAACAACACTACTGACCACTGCATCCATGACACAAACATCCAAAACATAAATCCAATCTCACAAGACACTCACACACAACAAAACATACACACACAAGACCTGAACAGAAGCAGAATATTAAGACCTAGACCAGAATTGACACCTGCAATAAAACAAGCTGTTACAACCCAATTCCAAAACTCTGCAAAACCACCCACAACAGACAAACACAACAAACAACCACACACAACATTCTAATTGATTATACACAACAATACACACACACGCAGCAACCTTACTCTGGAAAAACTGCAAAATCCAAAAGAGTGACTCCTATAACAATAACGATTCCACAACGTTCCAAAAAAAGGGGGGGAAAATAAGGACAAGCAAACCACTTACATGCCCTACGAGGGCATCTACTTTCTCTCCCTGCAGATCCGGTCCCACAGCACCTGCACGTGAGAGGGCAAGACGAACATCAAAACTGCCCTCTACGGAAGGAATCCAGCCGGCACAAGACTTCACGCAATGCCCCAAAAAACCTCGCGCCGAACAGCTGATGAGAGCGATCCGACTTACGCGCCAAACAGCTGACAGATCCAGTCCCACAACACCTGCACGTGAGAGGGCGAGACGAACATCCAAGCTACTCTCCACTAAAAGAATCCAGCCGGCACAAGACTCCGCGCGGCTCCCTGTTAACCTCGCGCCGAACAACTGACAGGCACGCTCCGGCTTGCGCGCCTGACAGCTGTCAAGCGCGACTTTTAAATCTTGTCGGGAGACTTTCTACTGTATACCTACTACCGTCAATGTGATTTTTCTAAACGAGCTTCCTAAGCACGCTATGTGCACATGCCACAATGTAACCGTTTTCTAACTGTTATGTGAATTTATGCACATGCTCCCTTGCCATTTAGCCCTTTGCTCTGATGATGTTAACAGGTTGTTAACGAAAGCTCAGCAATAAAGAAGCCTTTTTCTAATATCCCAGAGTTCATTATTTTATTTAATTGACTTTAAATGTCCATACCTGGGATTCCAATATTTAAAATTATTAAAGACACATATGGACGGGCAGCACTACAACAAGCCAGATATTGGGAGACTTTATCCAAACGCAAGACCACCAGCTATGAACAACTAGCTTTTTTACATAACTGCATCTATAACAACATCCCACCAAAATCTTTACGCAAGAAGCCACCAATTAAGTCACCAGAAGGGTATGCAGCAGTTTGGCAATTTCAACGCCGCATCATGCGTGCCATGATTAACCACCACCACAGACGCATTTATGCCCAAACCACCAGAATCCAGCATCATCGTGAACAATGCCGATCCATCCTCACCCAAGAACATTTCAACATCCTTAACCTCTTAATATACCACACAACCAAAAAAGCACGAGATCACAAAACAGAGACACTTCAAAGAAAAACTGAAAGCTTAACCACCTCAAGCAAGAAAGAAGTTGTTGAGAAGTTAGTACATAACCTTTCATCGAGGACCTTGACCACTCAACAAACCTCACTACTACGACGTGATGCTGGCACTAACCTTACAGATGCCAAACACCTTGATTTTGCAGCAGCATTCGAACCGATCATACACCGCATCGATAGTAATGATAACATCAAAAACACCATCAGACAACGTGTATCAGGACTACTCATCAGTCACAGAACATACCATACATTATCAAAATCTGAGAGCAGAGCCTTGGAAGATTTAAGAAAAGATAAATCCATTGTCATCCTCCCAGCCGATAAAGGTAGATCTACAGTGATTTTAAATAAACATGAATATGACCACAAAATCCTTGACCTACTTGGTGACACAACTACATACCACGTCACCAACAAAGATCCTATGACATCACTCACCAACAGACTCAACAACACTTTAAACAGACTAAGGAGACAGAACAAAATAAAGGAGGAAGACCACAGATCCATCCGACCCAGGGATACGGCCATGGCGCGCATATATGGACTCCCAAAAATCCACAAGGTAGGAGTCCCCTTAAGACCTATCGTGTCTTTCAGAGGTACACCCACTTATGGCCTAGCAAAGTGGTTGAGCCTAAAACTTAAACACCTGATCAGCGACTCTCTAACCATGGTTAAATCCCCAGAAGATTTTTTGATGAGATTACGTCCATTAAAGGTTAAGGATGATGAGATCATGATCTCATTCGATGTGGTATCCCTTTTCACATCTATCCCCCAAGACCTAACCGTCTCTGTTTTTAGAAAACTTTTACAGCAAGGAGAATTTCAACAACCCAATTCTCTCAACACGGAGGACTACATACAACTACTGGGTTTCTGCCTTAAAACCTATTTTACTCATAAAGACACCATATATGAGCAAGTAAAAGGCACACCCATGGGGTCTCCTATCTCAAGTATTATAGCTGAAATTGTGTTACAGGATCTAGAACATATTGTGATGACTGACTATCAACCCAGCTTTTGGGTTAGATACGTCGATGACACTTTTGCGGTCATTAAGCGGTGTGACACTACCAGATTCTTACATAAACTAAATTCATTCCATCCAGACATCCAATTTACCGCAGAAGAAGAGAGCAACAACTCCTTACCTTTCCTGGATGTGCTAGTCCATCGCCTCCCAGATGGAAATTTATCAACCTCCATATATCGTAAAACCACCCACACAGATAGAATCCTTCACTATTTAAGCAATCATCCCACATCACACAAAGTCAGCTGTATAAGAACATTATTCAAAAGAATCAAGACCCACTGCAGCACAGAAACAGCAAAATCTAAAGAGAAAGCCCACCTACTCCGCATATGTAAACAGAATGATTACCCACTAAGTTTCATTAGGCGTTGCTGCAAGGATAGGACACCACACTCAATCCACAATTCTCCAGCTACTACGACTTGGGCAACAATCCCGTATATCAATGGAGTCTCAGAAGCCACTGCCAGGATTCTTGCCCCATATAACATCAACATCGCACACAAACCCAACCAAACATTACGCTCCAAGCTGATGCGGCCCAAAGAACCATTACCAACCAGTGATTTATCCTCCATCATATACAAAATTGAATGCAATACATGCCAATGTAACTACATTGGAGAAACATCAAAAAGACTTAAAACAAGAATACATGAGCATATTTTAGCAATAAAAAGGCAGGAACAACGCTCCCAAGTCTGGACTCATATAGCCGAACATGGCCACACTTTCAACTTTAAAGAGGCAAAAGTCATAGCTCAAGATTCCACCAAAGGCGGCCGTCTTTTAAAAGAAGCTTGGTTTTCAGACTGCCATTCCATCAACAGACACATTGACCTACTACCCCCTTACCAAACCCTAAAAAGTCACTTACAGCAACACAAAACACCTAAACACTTCAACTCAACCAACAACAACACAATAACACCACCTCAGCCACATGCCAAACTCCTAACCAACATAACAGACACCCTTTCTTCAACACAACCCTTTTCATCTAATCCAAATAAAGAACACAACTCTAACACAACCATGACAACTTGCACAACCAACACAACACATCCTGACACTTTCACACACAGAAGCAACAACACTACTGACCACTGCATCCATGACACAAACATCCAAAACATAAATCCAATCTCACAAGACACTCACACACAACAAAACATACACACACAAGACCTGAACAGAAGCAGAATATTAAGACCTAGACCAGAATTGACACCTGCAATAAAACAAGCTGTTACAACCCAATTCCAAAACTCTGCAAAACCACCCACAACAGACAAACACAACAAACAACCACACACAAACATTCTAATTGATTATACACAACAATACACACACACGCAGCAACCTTACTCTGGAAAAACTGCAAAATCCAAAAGAGTGACTCCTATAACAATAAGGATTCCACAACGTTCCAAAAAAAAGGGGGGGGGAAATAAGGACAAGCAAACCACTTACATGCCCTACGAGGGCATCTACTTTCTCTCCCTGCAGATCCGGTCCCACAGCACCTGCACGTGAGAGGGCAAGACGAACATCAAAACTGCCCTCTACGGAAGGAATCCAGCCGGCACAAGACCTCACGCAACGCCCCGAAAAACCTCGTGCCGAACAGCTGATGAGAACGATCCGACTTACACGCCAAACAGCTGACAGATCCAGTCCCACAACACCTGCACGTGAGAGAGCAAGACGAACATCCAAGCTACTCTCCACTAAAAGAATCCAGCCGGCACAAGACTCCGCGCGGCTCCCTGTTAACCTCGCGCCGAACAACTGACAGGCACGCTCCGGCTTGCGCGCCTGACAGCTGTCAAGCGCGACTTTTAAATCTTGTCGGGAGACTTTCTACTGTATACCTACTACCGTCAATGTGATTTTTCTAAACGAGCTTCCTAAGCACGCTATGTGCACATGCCACAATGTAACCGTTTTCCAACTGTTATGTGAATTTATGCACATGCTCCCTTGCCATTTAGCCCTTTGCTCTGATGATGTTAACAGGTTGTTAACGAAAGCTCAGCAATAAAGAAGCCTTTTTCTAATATCCCAGAGTTCATTATTTTATTTAATTGACTTTAAATATATATATATATATATATGGCAATTTTTCATATGTATTCATACAAGTTTTTTGCTTTCAGGGTTATTACTGGAAATAAGGAAAAAATATTTTTAGACAAACAAAAGTCATTATGTTTATGACAGTATAAAGACTCAAGCCAAGCAAAATAAACATCATAATCCTAACAGCACTGAGTAGTATATATAGTATATATTTAATATTTAATAATAAACTGTTAATAACTTATTTAAAATAATCACCCATAACTTGCAAATTATTTCACAAGTTGCATTCTTAATTTAATAACCTCCCACCAAATAGTTAGCTTTAGCAAAAACTGTCTTTAAATTTCTGTCAGAAATCTTTTACATATTTGAAATTAGATCTGGCTAACATGGCTCAAACAATCTGGTTTTTTCCCTAAACTATAATGCAAATTAATAATGTTTATTAATATCTCTGATGTGCATGTTAGTGCATTCTACTTTTTCTAAGCATGATTTTCTACTATTATGTGCTGCCTTTCCAGTAGGAATTGCCATATTTAAAAATCCATTTAATATTACCTTTTATATATTTCCAAACATGCTTTTAAAACTTGAGTGGTAAGATATAATGCAGATTATTTATTTGCTAATTTTACTCATGCATCTTTTACATTTATATGGTACAGGTTTCCTCCTCCTATATAAAAATTATTCTTTGAGTATAGTTCATTAATAATATCATTGTTCAAATTCAACTTCATTGAATATTATTTGAAGATAAATTAAGTGAACTGTATGTGGTTAATCTTCTACCAAGCATCTGCTTTCATTATTATAAAATTCCTGTTTGCTCCTTGTTGCTTTTCTCAGCATTTTGTACCTTATTAGTATGGCTTAGCTGTCTTTATTTGAAAACTGACTCACTCCCTCTTTTACCGATTTTCTTTTAGGGCAATCTTTTAATAGAGTGAAAGTACAAACATTAATAACAGAACCCACCCATATAAAAAAGTGATACAACGTACTGCCACAATAACATCTTGTATAAAATCCATTTAACAGCCTCAATCTACTGCAGCTGAGCTCCTAATCTAGCCAAGGAAACTGAGTGATCCATTCTGACTATTCAGTTCTGTTTGTTTTTTAATTTAATCTCTTTCTTTATATATTGCCCTTTGAGCTCAAGCCCTCCTCTCTCCCCCAAAATGGATAAATACTACAGAAATATTGTTTTGAACAATGTAGCAAAACAATAAACTGCATTAACATTTTGATTCTTTTTCTTCTGAATGCCTAGCAAAATAAAATGGTCCTTTGCTGGTTTTATTAAGATTTGTAAACTTAGACATCACAGTGCCAAAACCCCCACTTGCATGCCAACCTCGATGCTCAGAATGCAAAATCTGTAGCATCTCCTCTGAGAAAAGTGATGTGGGGCAAGGCTTAATTTGCATTCTTCCACAGCATCTCTGTGTTGTGGGGTGTGCCTACATTTGCAGGGTGTCTGTGCCATGCGCAAAAAGGTGTGCTGGATGCAATAGTGCAGAGGGATCATTGAAGATGGGATTGATAGAGGTGTCTAGGTCTCCTTGCAAAATGCATTCTCGTTGGATCTTAATGATGAGAAGAACTCTGCATCCCATAAAGAGTGCCACGAAATTTTGAAAAGCTCCCAAATAAATATTTGATAGAAGCCACTACAATGTTTTATATAAATAGTTATTCTTCTGGTGTAAAATTTGCCGCCATGGGAAGCTTAGAATAAAATGTCACAGTTGGATATTAAAAGGTTTTGAATAAATGCCTGAAATGTATATTTGCTACAATGGCTTTTGAGATGAGATACTCAGATTGTGCAAAACAGTATATGTGGGAGTATTACAAAAAATATTGATCAAGTTAGCCAGGCAAAATGTATTAAATCATTTTTTCTCTATTTTTTCATAAGACAGGAGGCAATTGATTACTGGCAGCTGGCTGCGATGGCAGATTTTTTTTTTTTCTGATTCAGCCACATTGTATTTCTTAGAAAAGAAGGTCTTCCCCCTTCAATGGTTTGGGGTTGAATTGTTTCTCCAGCTCAGCAATAGGCAACATTTAGTGACAGGAAACCCCACCATTGTGGAGAATAGGACCTGGGGGAGACCTGCAGGGTGTTGGAGCTGTAACATTAAAGTGGGACATTTGATTCAACTCCACATAACAGACCCTTAAAGAAATGAGCCACTGCATCGATCCATCATTATCCTCTTCAGTTGATAATACCATTGCAGTATGGTCCTATTACATGTTAAGGATAATTGCAATCACGGTTTAATTCTATCTATCCTCAGGTTTAAAAAGTATTAAACAAAGATGCATTGCCCCTGGTTACAGTTTAATTGGTACATACTTACATCATTAAGGCTTTTGCTAAGCCAGAATTCTATTGTCCATTCTCACCCATTGCCCCCTTTCTATTCTCCTATATGCTAATGATCCCACAGAATAGCCAAGAGTTGGACATGACTGAATAGATAACATCATCATCAACATCATAGGCTAAAAATTGGGCCATTCTATCCATAACACATGTGGGTACATGTAGGTACAAAGATGCCTCAAAGTACATTCCTTGTCTAAGAAATTACTGTTACATAAAGGAAATTCTCAGGAAAGCACTTTAAGTGTCCAATTAGTCAGAAGATCAATGAAAGACTTATTGAGCAGGTTAACACCTTTAAGTACATAGGTGTTTCAATTCTCCATCTTCTACCGACAGGACCAACCAAGCCAATAAGCTTAAAGTAAGAACTCAGAGATCCCTTGCGGTTATTAAATTCTCAAGTTGATGTTGTAATAATTATGTCCCAGTAGTTATTAAATTATTTAAAACTAATGTTCTGGGTTGCCTGCTATGTGGTGCTCAGTTATGCATCTACAAGAATGCTTCAAGTTTCATCTAATCAAAATTCTTGATAACTATTAGACACATCCCTTATTTGACTCTTAATGCCTTCATACAGCTATTTGGAAGGGGGGGGGTGTCACCTAAGATTTTATCTTAGATTCTGATCGAAACAAATTTTCTTGGAAATGGCCTGATTTCACCTTACCTTCTGAGATAGATCTGTTTCTTTCTTGAGGAAACAAATCAATCACAATTTGGTATATTGTGGCTTTTCTGTTCTCACAATATCCATTCCCCACTTGATAAAATTGACCAAGTTTAGGCAGAGAATTTGAGACTGATAGAGCCAAGTTTTCCATCTCCATTACAGTGCAATTTCCCCTTCTTCCTAGATTATATATATGTATATAATCCTAGATTATATATATATATAATCCTAGATTATATATATATATAATCCTAGATTATATATATATATATAATCCTAGATTGTAGGTCTTTGGTAATTCGGGTTTTCTCCCGCGTAAAATTGGAAGTGTCTTGGCGACGTTTCGACGAAGTCTCATTCGTCATCTTCAGGCTGGTGTCTCTTCGGCCTCGTGCTTCTAGGAGCAATGTGTGATCGCAGCTGTTTCTTCCTTTTAACTGCCAGTGGGGGTATGAACTGATTGGGTGGGAGCTTGGCTGTGTTCTGATTGGGTGGAGGTGTGCTCTGATTGGTTAGGGGCTTGGCTGTGCTCTGATTGGCTGGGGGTGTGTTCTGTTTGGGTGGGGGCTTTGTTGTGCTCGGATTAGTCTGAGTTGCAGCGGGATTTGAGATGGAGAGCTGCATTGCTGTTGTTTGGCTTCGCGTTCGTGGTCGTGCCATATCATCAAGGTGGGTGTCAGTTTGCTTCA
Organism: Azemiops feae; assembly: GCA_023970755.1. NCBI lineage: Eukaryota > Metazoa > Chordata > Lepidosauria > Squamata > Viperidae > Azemiops > Azemiops feae. The sequence continues at coordinate 13,872 of JALGBA010000879.1, forward strand.
TGTATGGATTGGAGGGGTTTGAAATGGCTAATGATGCAGCTGTGGTCTGGTTTCTGGTTTGTGGTCGTGCCTCATCATCGGTGTGGGTTTGGGTTTGCTTTTTGCGTGGATGTGTGGTGGTGACATCCTGTGTGGTTTTCATGAGTGTGGGTCTAGTGTCATTCTTTGTGTTAGGGACTCGTTTGTCAATAAGGGTGGGTTTCCAAATGGCTGGTAGGCGGGAGGTATCATCTCGTTTATTCATGCTGTGTGGGCGTTTTTCTATCTCGATGGCTTCTCTGATTATTCTGTTGTTAAAGTGTTCAGTTTTGGCGATAGTTCTGGTATTTTTAAAGTCAATTTTATGTCCTGTGGCTTTAAGGTGTTGGACCAGGGAAGAAGTTGGTTCCTCTTTTCTGACTGAGTTCTTGTGTTCTTCAATGCGTGCACTTATTCTTCTGTTGGTTTGTCCGATGTATGTGGTGGGGCAGGCGGTGCATGGGATTTCATATACTCCTTGATTTTCTAACTGAAACCAGCCTGACCAAAATCAACCCCGATGACGCTAACAGAATCAGACTTGAAATCTCCAACATCCTCTGCACCAACAAGCCACCCAAAAGCAACTTACACAAAGAGGAACAGACAGCACTACTTAACCTGAAAGAAGACACCAGCATAATAATCCTACCAGCAGACAAGGGCAACGCCACGGTGGTTATGAACACATCTGACTACCAAACCAAATTAACCAACCTACTCCAAGACTCCACATACAAACCCCTAAACACAGATCCCACCACCTACCTGGAAAAAACCACTAGATCCAAAATAAAAGCCTCCCCCATCAGCGAAGAGATCCAGCAAAGAATCATTCCCAGAGAAAAATCATCCAGATGCCCTAAGCTCTATGGTCTCCCCAAGATACACAAAGATGGAACCCCACTTAGACCCATAGTCAGCTCCATAGGCTCACCTCTACAAAACCTAGCCAAATTTCTCACCAAACAACTACAGCCCTATGCAGAATCCATCACCTCACACGTAAAAAACTCATTCCAATTCATAGAGATCATAAAGAAACAAAACTTACAGCCCAGCGACCTACTCGTGAGCTTTGATGTCATTTCCCTCTTCACCCAAGTGCCAATCAAAGAAGCCTTGACAGCTATCCAAAACAAATATAACCCCCCCAAGCACATCCTAGATCTGACCAACCATTGCCTATCCAACACATACTTCATCTACAATGGACAAAAATACAAACAAATAGAAGGAGCACCCATGGGATCACCCCTCTCACCTGTCATTGCAAACCTCTACATGGAACACTTTGAAACCCAAGCTCTAGAAAAATCTGATCACAAACCCAAACTCTGGCTCAGATACGTAGACGACACCTTCATAATCTGGCCACATGGGAAAGAAAAACTAGACAACTTCCTCACACACCTCAACAGCCTACACCCCAAAATACAGTTCACCATGGAAACAGAAGCTAACAACCAACTTCCCTTCCTGGATGTCTTAGTCTACAAGAAATCCAATGGCTCCCTAGGACACACCATCTACCAGAAGAAAACACACACAAACCGCTATCTGCACGCACTCTCACACCACCATCCAGCACAGATCAACTCCGTAGCCAAGACACTCATCTCGAGAACAAAACGCTTAGCTGACGAACAACACCTAAAAACCGAACTACACACTCTCACTAACATACTAACATCCAACGGATTCCAAAGAAATAAGATTACCAACCTAATCCAAAAAGAAACCCCCACTAAAATCCAAGACAGAGAACAAGAAAACGGCAAAGCCCTCCTCCCATACATAAAAGGCACCACAGACAGAATCAGCAAGATCCTCCACAAACACAACATCAAGACAGCATTCTGCACAAACCGAAAAATATCCACCATCCTAAGAAACCCCAAAGACAAAATTGAGTTAGAAAATCAAGGAGTATATGAAATCCCATGCACCGCCTGCCCCACCACATACATCGGACAAACCAACAGAAGAATAAGTGCACGCATTGAAGAACACAAGAACTCAGTCAGAAAAGAGGAACCAACTTCTTCCCTGGTCCAACACCTTAAAGCCACAGGACATAAAATTGACTTTAAAAATACCAGAACTATCGCCAAAACTGAACACTTTAACAACAGAATAATCAGAGAAGCCATCGAGATAGAAAAACGCCCACACAGCATGAATAAACGAGATGATACCTCCCGCCTACCAGCCATTTGGAAACCCACCCTTATTGACAAACGAGTCCCTAACACAAAGAATGACACTAGACCCACACTCACGAAAACCACACAGGATGTCACCACCACACATCCACGCAAAAAGCAAACCCAAACCCACACCGATGATGAGGCATGACCACAAACCAGAAACCAGACCACAGCTGCATCATTAGCCATTTCAAACCCCTCCAATCCATACATGAAGCAAACTGACACCCACCTTGATGATATGGCACGACCACGAACGCGAAGCCAAACAACAGCAATGCAGCTCTCCATCTCAAATCCCGCTGCAACTCAGACTAATCCGAGCACAACAAAGCCCCCACCCAAACAGAACACACCCCCATCCAATCAGAGCACAGCCAACCCCCCATCCAATCAGAGCACAGCCAAGCCCCTAACCAATCAGAACACACCTCCACCCAAAGCCCCTAACCAATCAGAACACACCTCCATCCAATCAGAACACAGCCAAGCTCCCACCCAATCAGTTCATACCCCCACTGGCAGTTAAAAGGAAGAAACAGCTGCGATCACACATTGCTCCTAGAAGCACGAGGCCGAAGAGACACCAGCCTGAAGATGACGAATGAGACTTCGTTGAAACGTCTCCAAGACACTTCCAATTTTACGCGGGAGAAAACCCGAATTACCAAAGACCTACATACAAACACCCGTGAAAACCTCAGAAAACATAATCCTAGATTATATATATATATATATATATAATCCTAGATTATATATATATATAATCCTAGATTATATATATATATAATTCTAGATTATATATATATATATATGTATATATATATAAAATCCTCAAACTCTGGGATGAATATAAAACAGCTGTTTATTGTTAAAACAATAAAAACAATAAAAGCAACTATTTACAAAACCTAAAATGACTGTCTTAGCTTTCGCTGGTCCACTGCCAGCGTCATCAGAGTAAGCGTTTGGGGTGGGGAGTTTGCTTATAAACCCAGTTGACTACGTGCTCTACCTATTGATCGTGTAATGGGACCGTCTGTTCTAACTAACCGTAATTGCTCTAGTTGTCCCGCATCTCCTTGTCCGCATTCTAGTAATATTTCAAATATTATGTGTCCCACAAAAGAGACTTCTCCCTGGCTCAAATTGATATGCTGTGTTTTAGGGGTAACAGTGGCCGATACATCAACCTCTTTTATGAAAACATGTATGTTCTGATATGGAAGACGAATCTGTATCACATGTGTTGTTAAAAGTCCATTGTACATTCAGTGATGAAGAGATTTTAAATACGGTCACTTTTGATATATTTGTCCATTTCATGGAGGGCAGATGGAGGAAAGAGGTAAAAACACATTCTACCAGCCTGATTAGGGCACTACTTCCTTATCGTCTCAGGGAGTTAGGTGCAATTGGATACCTATTCCTTGAAATGATGATATTATTCAAATATCATGATTGTGTTGTTATCAGTGATACTAAAAGCAAAAGATAGTTGGCAGGTGGGTGAAAAGGAAGAGTTCCAGCCTTACTGACACTGTGTTAGTCCTCTTCCTTTTGAGAAGATCAGTTTAATTAATGTTGTTGTCTGTTTTTGCCATACAACACAGATACAAAGAGAGTACAGGTGGCCCTCGGCATACAATCACAACTGAGCCCAAAATTTCCATTGCTACGCAAGACAGTTGTTTACTGAACTTTTTCCCATTTGACAACCTTTCTTGCCACAGTTGTTAAGGGAATCACTGCAGTTGTTAAGTTAGTAACATGGTTATTAAGTGACTCTGGCTTCCCCATTGACTTTGCTTGTCAGAAGGTCGCAAAAGGTGATCACATGACCCTGGGACACTGCGACCGTCATAAATATATGCCACTTGCCAAGTGTATTTTGTTCACATGACCATGGGGATGCTACAACTGTAAGTGTGAAAAATGGTTATAAGTCACTTTTTTCAGGGCTGATGTTACTTCAAATGCTCAGTAAATGAATGATTGGAAGTTGAGGACTACCTGTAGCTACTCAATGTATTCTTGCAAGGAGAATTCACGGGGCCTGGCCATGAACCCAGCAAACCATGAGTGTACTAGGAGCCTTGGCAAGATGGCTACGTGTCCCAAGCTGTGAATTGTCAAAAGAGAAGACTCTGTGAAAGTGTGTCTACAAAATAATCTTCTTTTCAGCAATGAAATATAGAGGGCTGGATTACAATTCATCCAATAATGAATTCTCTTGCCCTCACCAACACTTCCCGGAAATGCATTAGACTTGGTGAGGCTCTAGGTTGGTGATGGCAAACCTATGAACTGTTTAGTACAGATGATACACTATGCTATTTTTGGGACCCTCTGGAAATTCTTCATGAGGTCCCTGCTCTCACATGGCCTCCCGAAATCATGCAAATACATGCTTGCCTGCTCCCCCCCCCCCCGAGGCTGCAAGGCTATGCAAGAGCATTATCCGAAGTTTCTAGGCCTCATACAACCTGGAGCTACTCTAAGCTACATAAACTTGGAGGCCCTTTGTGAAAAACTAACTAAGATGCCTAACAAATATGATCTTGGGCCTTCACAAAACATATACAGTATATTCCTTTTAATTAATTAATAGCAAGGTATTTAAAATCAAAAATACAAATGATGTTCAAATGAATACATTTACTTATTTATAAATATTACGTATTTATCATTTGCCTGACTTGATTTCTCTCGCAGATTAGTTTATTTATTTATTTGTATTCTGCCTTTGTTATTTTTATACATAACAACGCAGCGAAAATACCTAATGCTCCTTCCTCCTCCTCTTTTCCTCACAACAACAATCCTGTGAGGTGGGAGGGGCTGAGAGAGAGAGTGACTGACCCGTAGCATAGCCAGGAAACAATACTGACATATAATTTTTAAAATACTTTTAAGATATATTAATTTATATGTACAAACACTGCTTGTTCACAAAATTAGAAAACTGATATTCTGAAATTTTAAGAAGCCCTGTGGACTGTGAGGCTCTAAGCCAGGGGTAGGCAACGTTGGCTCTTTTATGACTCGTGGACTTCAACTCCCAGAATTCCTGAGCCAGCCATGCTGAGGGGAAAGGGAGAGGTTTCCAAGCTGAGCCAAGCTGGCTCAGGAATTCTGGGAGTTGAAGTCCACGAGTCATAAAAGAGCCAACGTTGCCTACCCCTGCTCTAAGCTGTAGCTTGTTTAGTTTATGCCTAAATCAGGCTCTGCTGGAAAGCCCTCAGTGATGAGATAGATGCCTGAAACCGTCTTAGAAGAGGCTGGAGGGAGGGAGAAAGGGGGAGAGAGAACAAATGGTAAAAATGACCTTCCTGCTGCTTTTATCCATGGAGCCTTGCTGGGTCTTAGGCTCTTCCAAAACAAGGGAAGAAAAGTCTATATGCCGCTTGCAGTGAAAAAGGCACGGAAGAACAAATGACAGTTTGCAACTTGTTAGGGCCTGAGGAAAGGCCTCTGTGTTTGTTTATGTCCAAGACAAACTCATTGGGGCTACATAGGGGAGCTGCTTTTCAGAATTGATGGTCCTCTGAGAAATTTCACTGAAGTCATTCCTAAATTAACAAGCAAAGCACTGAGATGCCAATTGGCCTCGGTAGTTCCACAGGGACCCTAGACGTTTCTTTGGGATTTATGCGGTATGGGAAGAATCCAGAGAAAGAAATATTTTGGGAAATATTAAAAAGGCAGAATATATTTCCCCAAAGAAATAATGGAGAAGAACTTAAAAAAGACAGAAACCAGCCCCCAGAAATCAGTCCCAGCCCCTAGGCAGAGGCCAGCTTTTAGAAATGCAAATTCAATAATCCATTCAGGAAGGTTGGGGCCAGGAAGCTAGAAGCTATGAGATTAGGAAGACAAAGACCTCTAAAATCTACATAACCCACCCAAACTTTAAACACATGACCTTTGGGGACATAATAGGATTAACCCACCAATCCCAAAAGGGCACACTCAGTTTTAGGTCAAAGTACATGACACAGGAAATACAAAGCCTCAAACAGGAACAGGAAACAACCTCAAGAGCCCCAGAAAGTATAAAAACCTACCACTCCCAGCAATATGTGGTCAGCTTTCCCAGAGCCACATTGCTGTCTGGCTCTGCCCTTCAATAAACTCCAACCTTCTTTCTAAAGCAGTCTCCATTTTGTTTATTCCCAGCTTGGACTGGATCTTGATGAAGATTTTTCTTTCGACAGCTGGTTAGGGCAATTGTTCACCCTGGGCCTCATATACAAGAAGAATGACTTACTGGTACTTAATAACCACAACTGAGCCCAAAGTTTCTGTTCCTAAGCAAGACAGTTTTGCCCCATTTTACCACCTTTCTTGCCACAGTTGATAAGTGAATCACAACATTAGTTAAATGAGTAGTGTGGTTGCAAAGTGAATCTGGCTTCCCCATTGACTTTGCTTGTCAGAAGGTCGTAAAAGGTGGTCACATGACCCTGGGATGCTCTAACCATCATAAATATGAGCCAGTTGCCAAGTGTCTGAATTTTGATCATGTGGCTATGGGGATGCTGCAATGGTCATAAAGTGTGAAAAACGGTCATAATTGATTTTTTTGTGGTGTTGTAACTTCAAACAGTCACTATATGAAAGTTTGTAAGTTGAGGACTACCTGCATTTTCATTGCGATCCAAGAAGACCTCTGCTCACACAATGTGGGTTTTTCTCTTCTTTATTCCTCTTACTGCAAAATGATGTTGGAAATCAAAATGCCCACAGTATCTGTGTTGTGCAAGTGGAAGTATGCTGTTGGCTAAAACGTTTTAACTTTCTAATTTTATTCAAATCTTAATTTACTTCTCACTTTATAGAAAGCAAAAGTGAAGGAGGAGAGTTGCTTCCAGAGAGTTATGCAAGAGGGCAAAAATAATTCAATTGTTGGCAAAAGATTTATTCTTAAAATTAAAATATCCAGAGAGCTAGAACATTGATTTATTTGAAATGGTTATTATGAAAAAGGATTCTTTCTAATGAATTGTCCAATTTTTAAGACGCTACCTCGACTTTCAGGGGTTATAAATTCTCAATATAGAAATGTAGAGTTACATTAGAAATCCTATCCATATGCCTTAGCACAGCTAGAAGAGATGGTAGAGAAGATTAAACATGTTGCCAATGTATTGGCTTGTAATGCAGAGGGAGGGAGGCAGGGAGGGAGGGAGGGAGGGAGGGAGGGAGGGAGGGAGAGAGAGAGAGAGAGAGAGAGAGAGAGAGAGAGAGAGAGAGAGAGAGAGAGAGAGAGAGAGAGAGAATGAGAATGAGAATCTTTAGCCTTTTTCCCATTTGCAATACAAATTGGCACTGATATTCCTTGTTAACTTTGAGGTTTCCTGTTTGATGGCTGAAACTGTCCTTCTTCAGCTCTCAAGCCAAATTTGTAGCAGTCTTATGTCACAAAAGCAGGGCTTTTTTTCTTGTTTAATTCAATATGGTCCAGGAAAAAGCTGTGTGAATTTTTTCAGGGAGAAGGCACAAAGTTGCAGGATGGGAAGAGAAAGAGGTATTGATAAAGGGCAATATTTGTGGCTCAGGGTTGAACTGTGGAGTCCTTGATGCTCTCTGAGCTTGGTTGTTTTCTTGCAGATATTTCATTGCTCAACTAGGTAACATCATCAGAGAAGGAGGTTTTTGGCAAAGTATGTGAAGAGTAATAGCAATAGCACTAACACTTAGGCTTATATACCACCCCATAGTGCTTTACAGCAGTATCTGGGCGATTTGCAGAGTCAGCATATTGCCCCCAATTATCTGGGTCTTCATTTTACTGACCTTGGAAGGATGGAAGACTAAGTCAGTCTTGAGCCCCGTCAGGATCAACATCCAGACTCCGGCCAGAGTTTGCCTGCCATACTGCATTCTAAGCTCTGCATCACCAGGGCTGTTAAGAGTAAAGTCATGCTTCCTTCCGCTGAACCAATCTGCGCTCGGATTCAAGATCTTTGTTTCTTCTCTCTTTAAAAACTAACTTTCAAGAACATGCCTTCCAAAGAGGGACATGGCTCTTTGGGAACCATTATGTTAAAGTAGAGAACCAATGCAATCACCAATGGAAGAATGGGTATGGTGAAAGCCCCTTTCTTACCAGAAAGGTCTGAGAACCCCGGCGTGTTTTGTTATGTTAAAATGGTTGATGAGAAGTTCAAAACATTGTTGTTTCCTCCTTCTGATTACAAGCAGAGGCCATCCCATTGTCTTCTGCCTATCTGCCAGCTCCTTTACTTTCCCTCTTGGCACAGTTACAGATTCATGAACTCCAAAAATTAGCTTGTGCTGGGATATTATTGCCTAGTCATTTGTCAATGTAAGTCATAGAAAATATTAAACAAGGAGTCAAGTTTACATTTCTGTTTTTGGTTGTATGTGTCAACAGAGGATATGTTACCATTTCTTTCATTTATTATTTAATATATTGAGAAACATTAGCAGAAATTATTGCCCTCACTATCTTTACTCCTCTCTCAGGAAAAGGGGGGAGAGTGAGGCCTGTTGATGCCCACCTTTCTAACAAAAAGCAATATGAAATAAAACACCTGGAATAACATTTGCTAGAATCATGTTACATAATGGAACTTTCTGTCTAGAAATTATATATATTTTATACATATCAATCTTTCAACATCAGCACATCACAGCCAGAATATGAAGCAGGAGCCCATGAACGTCTGCATATTTACTGGTTCCAACAAAAATATTGAATATTGATTTCTACTAGATATTGGAATCGAACAAGCTTCTTGTATGGTCTCACTTCCTCTAGGTCAGGGGTCTCCAAACTTGGCAACTTTAAGACTTGTGGACTTCAACTCCCAGAATTCCCCAGCCAGCACTGGGGAAGTCCACAAGTCTTAAAGTTGCCAAGTTTGGAGAGCCATGCTCTGGGTGATTTTTAAGGGCTAGGCACAATGTGCTCTCATCAGTACTTCTATATTTCAGGTATGGCAGCATCCCATACCTCTGTGTACACCCCCCTTATGGTGGTGGAGAAACTGAAACAATCAACATGCCTTCTTTATTGCAACTTTTATAAAGATCTTCCTGTTTCCTGCAAGTGATAGGGCCACAGTTTCTATACCTACTATTTCTCTTCAGGCTCATATCATGACATCACCCATACAGTAGCTAAATTTATCACTGCAGCAGTTAAAACTAGGCAACCGTTAACTTCAGTCTCAACCTGTTAGCTCAATGTTCTTGGACTGTTTTATCTCTCTCTCTTCTTATATAACCCTAAATTGTGATTATAATAAACAACTAAGTAGGTATTAAGCAAGCATAATCAATTATGCTCAAAGTGTTATAGGTAGAACTTTATAATTGTAGTGTCCGCCTTTGTATTTTATCACTGCATTTTAATTATCTAGATGTTTTAATATAAGATTATTTTAATGCTTCAATAGACTATTACACAGCAATACAGATTTCTGTAACTTAACAGTTAAGCATTTTCTTGCAATTTTCACTGCCTTAAATTTTATTTGATATTCCAGTTCTTATTGGCTGCTTTTATTTTTCTTCTCCTTTTTTGTTTTGTAAGTTGCTTGGCAGCCTTTATTCCATTTCCCTTCCCACACCTTAATGTTGCTATTAAATTGTACCTACATCTTGTTATTGACTGTAATAAAGATTTGATTTAAATATTGGCTACTCCAGAGCAGTGCTCTGTTTCAGACTCAGGTACAAGATGTAGATTTTTTCAAGCTGGTTACTCACTAGAGATCTGCAACTGATTGTGAAGCTGGATGAACTTACAACCTCATTTTGTCATTTTTATGGAGGCTGATATTGAACTTTTTATTATACGTACCTTAGTCCCACCTAGGAATTATATTTGACAAATGCAGGAACTTGCAAATGTGTTCTCCTAGCAGGATGGGCATATGTGTGTGTGTGTGGATGTGTACAGTATGTGTGGATGGATGGATGGATGGATGGATGGATAGATAGATAGATAGATAGATAGATAGATAGATAGATAGATAGATAGATAGATAGATAGATAGATAGATAGAATTCAGAAAGTATTCAGACCCCCTTCACTTTTGTCAATATTGCTGCAGCCTGATTCTACAGTTGTTGAGATTCATTTTTTTCAGAACCCCATAATGACAAAGTGAAAACAGAAGAGTAGAAATGTCTGTAAATTTATTAAAAAGAAAGAATTGAAATAGCACAATGGCATTAGTATTTAGACCCTTCACTCAATACTTTGTTGAAGTACCTTTGGCAGCAATTACAGCCTTGAATCTTTTTGGGTATGATGCGACAAGCTTTGCACACCTGGATTGGGGAATTTTCTGCCATTCTTCCTTGCAAATCTTCTCAAGCTCAGTCAGGTTGGATGGTGATTGTCAGTGGACAGCCATTTTCAGGTCCCTCCAAAGATGTTCAATAGGGTTCAAGTCAAAGTTCTGGCTGGACTACTCTAGGGCAGGGGTGTCAAACTGCTGGCCCACGGGCCGGACACGTCATCAGGAAGCTGCGCCCACTCCATTGCCGGCAATGGCAAAACCGGCCCGATACGTTGCGTGACGTCACATGACATCGCAAGTTTGACACCACTGCTCTAGGACATTCACAGAGTTGTCCCTAGGTCACTTCAAAAGAGCTGATTTTAACAAACAGAGAACCTAGGAAAGATTCCATGGATGAAAATCCTAAAGGGGAAAACAACCCAAGAAGCGTGGGAAACTCTGAAAAATGCGATCATAAAAGCCCAAACCAGCACAATACCACTGAAAAAGAAAAACAAGAAATTCAAGAAGAAACCAGCATGGCTGCATAAAGATCTCTCTGACAAACTGAAAGAAAAAAATAACAAATAAAAAAAATGGAAAGAGGGGCATATAACTAAGGCCGATTATCAGCATACAGCCAGAACATGCAAAGACGAAGTCAGGAAAGCAAAGGCTCAGAACGAACAAAGACTTGCAACAGAAATCAAGGATAATAAAAAAAGTTTCTTCTAACATATTAACAAGAAAAAAGTTAAGGAAACTGTAGGTCCACTAAAGAGAGAGGATGTCAAGGAAATAATAGGCAACCGGGAGAAAGCAGAGCTGCTTAACTCATTCTTTGCATCAATCTTCACACAAAAAGAAACTACAGCCCAACATAGCAAAAAAAACCACTGCAAAAGACAAATTAGAAACAAAAATTAAAATAGGCAAGAAAATGGTAAGAGAGCACCTATCCGACCTTGACGAATATAAATCACCTATCCGACCTTGATGAATATAAATCACCGGGGCCTGACAGATTACATCCCAGAGTTCTGAATGAGCTGGCAGATGTCTATCTCAGAACCATTACACCACATCTTTCAAAAATCCTGGAGCACCAGGGAAGTACCTGAGGATTGGAAAAGGGCTGATGTGGTTCCCATCTTCAAGAAAGGGGAAAAAAAACGGACCCAGGAAACTACAGACCAATCAGTTTAACATCAATACCTGGGAAGATCCTAGAAAAGATAAATCAAAAAACAGATCTGCGAACAACTAGAAGCAAACACGGGTTTGTTAAAAACAGATCATGCCAAACCAATCTTATTTCATTATTTCCTTCTTTGATAAAGTGACTAAACTAGTACACCAGCGAAATGCTGTGGATGTAGTATACTTAGATTTTAGTAAAGCATTTGATATAGACCACAACCTACTCCTTGGTAAACTAGAAAAATGTGGAATAGACAACATCACCACCAGATGGATCTGTAGCTGGCTGACAAACCGTACTCAATGAGTAGTCCTCAATGGCACTCCATCCACATGGAGAGAAGTAAACATTGGGGTACCACAAGATTCCGTCTTAGGCCCAGTACTCTTCAATATCTTCATAAATGACTTAGATGAGGGAATTGAAGGGGAACTCATCAAATTTGCAGATGACACTAAACTGACAGGAGTATCCAACACCGCAGAAGACAAACTCAGGATCCAAAAAGATCTTGACAAACTTGAACAATGGTCCCTATCCAACAAAATGAGTTTCAATGTGGAGAAAAGCAAAGTTTTACATTTAGCAGGAAAAATCAAAGGTACAAGTACAGATTGGGCAAGACCTGGCTTAAAAACAGCAACTGTGAGAGACCTTGGAGTCCTAGTGGACGATCACTTGACTATGAGCCAGCAGTGTGCAGCAGCAGCCAAAAAAGCTAATACAATCCTGGATTGTATAAACAGAGGCATAGAATCAAGATCATGTGAAGTATTAGTACCGCTTTATAAAACCCTAGTAAGACCACACCTGGAATACTGCAGCCAATTTTGGTCACCATATCACAAAAAAGATTTTGAGAGTTTGGGAAAAATTCAGAGAAGAGCAACTAAGATGATCAAAGGCCTGGAAACTAAAATATATGAAGAATAGCTGCAGGACTTGGGTTTGGCTACTCTAAAGAAAAGAAGAAATAGGGGAGACATGATAGCAGTGTTCCAGTATCTGAGGGGCTGCCACAAAGAAGAGGGGATCATGTTATTCACCAAAGCACCAGAGGGCAGGACAAGAAACAATGGTTGGAAACTGTTCAAAGAGAGAAGCAACCTGGAATTAAGGAGAAACCTCCTGACAGTGAGGACAATTAACCAGTGAAACAGCTTGCCTCCAGAAATCATGGGCGCTCCATCACTGGAGATTTTTAAGAAGAGGCTAGACAGTCACTTGTCTGAGATGGTATAGGTTCTCCTGCTTGAGCAGAGGGCTAGACTAGAAGACCTCCAAGGTCCCTTCCAGCTCTATTCTATTTTTATTCACTCCTCTGTTGTCTTGCTTGTGCGCTTAGGATCATCGTCATGTTGGAAAGTGGCCCAGTCTGAGGTCCTGAGCGCTGTGGAACAGGTTTTCATTGAGAATAACCCTGTAAAGCTCCATTCAGCTTTCCCTCAACCCTGACCAGTCCCCCAGTCTCTGTTGCTGAAAAACACTCCCACAGCATGATGCTGCCACCACCATGCTTCACTGTTGGGAGGGTATTCGGCAGGTGATGAGCGGTGCCTGGTTTCCTCCAAACATAATGTTTAGAATTGAGGCCAAAGTGTTCAATCTTGGTTTCATCAGACAAGAGAATCATGTTCCTCACAGCCTGAGAGTCCTTCAGGTGCTTTTTTGCAAACTCCATGTGGGCTTTCATGTGTTTTGAACTGAGGAGAAGCTTCCGTCTGCCATAAAGGCCAGATGGTCAGGGCTTCAGTGATGGTTGTCCTTCTGGAACTCTGTCCCATCTCCAGACAGGATACAGTATCTGGAGCTCAGTCAGAGTGACCATCAAGTTCTTGGTCACCTCTCTTACTAAGGCCCTTCTCCCCCAATTGCTCAGTTTGACCAGGCAACCAATTCTTGGAAGAGTTCTGGTTGTGTCAAACATCTTCCATTTGAGAATTATGGAAGCCACTGTGCTCTTAGAAACTTTCAGTGCAGCAGAAATTTTACTGTAGACTTCCCCAGATCTGTGCCTTGCAATAATCGTGTCTCTGCGCTCTGCAGGCAGTTCCTTTGACCTCATGGCTTTCGCTCTGCTACAAAATGAATTGTCAGCTATGAGGCCTTCTATAGAGAGGTGTGTGCCTTTCCAAATCATGTCCAATCGATTTAATTTACCACAGGTAGACTCCAATTAAGGTGTAGAAACATGTCAGCAATGATCAAAAGAACCGGGAGGCACCTGAGCTACATTTCAAGTATTGTTGCAAAGAGTCTGAATACTTATGCCAATGTGATATTTCATGTTTTTTTTTCTTTTTAATAAGTTTACAGACATTTCTAAACTTCTATTTTCACTTTGTTATTATGGGGTACTGAATGTAGATTAATGAGAAAAGAAATGAATTTCAACAACTGTAGAATCCGGCTGTAGCACAACAAAATTGACAAAAGTGAAGGGGGTCTGAATACTTTCTGAATGCAAGATAGATAGACAGACAGACAGACAATTCTCAATCCCATTTCATAAACTAGCAGCACAGTTTTTTAAGAAGAGACTGGACACCCATTTGTCTAGATCAGGGGTAGGCAACCTTGGCTCTTTTATGACTCGTGGACTTCAAATCCCAGAATTCCTGAGCCAGCATGGCTCAGCTTGGAAACCTCTCTCTTTCCCCTCAGCATGGCTGGCTCAGGAATTCTGGGAGTTGAAGTCCACGAGTCATAAAAGAGCCAAGGTTGCCTACCCCTGGTCTAGATGGTATAGGGTTTCCTGCTTGAGCAGGGACTTGAACTTGGAGATCTTCAAAGTCCCTTCTAACTCTGTTATTCTGTTATTCATAACATTCCAGATTTTTACATAGGGATTATGAGCATCTTTGTAGCTAGTCCTTGATCCAGAGGGCAGAGCGGACATGGATTTCATTCTCATGTTTTCAAATCACCTTTTCTCACCTTTCTAGCTGTGATGATAATTTTAGATATTATGCTCTGTTTGATTAGAGGACACACATACAAAGGCAATAAAGAAAATCAGAGATTTTCATGAAACTCATCAATCTCCCATTTGACCACAGATGTATAATAGTCTCATAGATCAACTTCAGTAGACATATTGCATCATGCATACAATACAGATATTTACACAAACATTCTTGCTGAACAAGTGATATGATAGAATTCAAATATCCACCAGTTTTTATCCCCCCATAACCAATACTGAACGTGTTTAGAATATGGTTCCAAGCCTGAAAATCTTTAAACTATATTTGAAATGCTATTGAAAAGTGGCTATGCCTTCTGCAGCATTTTAGAAGCACCAAAGGACTGGTGGACTTTGAAATATTTTGTGAAATTAGGTTATTACACATGACATCCAAACAAAAGCTAGGAAACATTCCAGCACAAAATATGCCAAAGCTATATTTGCAAAAATTTAGACAGCATACTAAAAAACAGAGACATCACCCTGCCAACAAAAGTACGTATAGTCAAGGCCATGGTTTTCCCAGTTGCAATGTATGGCTGTGAAAGTTGGACCATAAGAAAGGCTGAACGCAAAAGAATTGAGGCCTTTGAACTATGGTGCTGGAGAAGACTCCTGCGAGTCCCTTGGACTGCAAGGCGATCAAACCGGTCAGTCCTAGTGGAGATCAACCCTGACTGCTCTTTAGAAGGCCAGATCCTGAAGTTGAAACTCAAGTACTTTGGCCACCTAATGAGAAGGAAGGACTCACTGGAGAAGAGCCTAATGCTGGGAAAGATTGAGGGCAGTAGAAGAAGGGGACGACAGAGAATGAGGTGGCTGGATGGAGTCACTGAAGCAGTAGGGGTGAGCTTAAATGGACTCCAGAAGATGGTAGAGGACAGGAAGGCCTGGAGGAACGTTGTCCATGGGGTCGCGATGGGTCGGACACGACTTCGCAACTAACAACAACAACAAAATATTTGCAAAGTATTCATCGACCTGATAAACAATTACCATCATGACAGTACAACAACTTTGTGTTAATACAAATGAAACAGTCAATATGTAGCTTATGAGCATAAACGAAAGGGATTTACCCTAACCTGAAAAAGATATTTGCCTTAATTACAGAACTGCCTGTAAATCTGTTCTGGCTGTAAATGTAGAGATTTAATACAAAGGAAATGAGGTTACCTCATTATTTATGAGATTCATTAAAAACTGTATTTCACATACACATGCCTGCACTTTTCTCTGTGTGACTCAAGGAAGTTTATTAGCCTTTCATTGTACTTAAGCTTTAACTTTGATCTAATTTCCTTGCACAGCTACCTTAGTCAGACTCTGAGGGGCAAAAGAGATGGTCCCGTAATTTGTACTAATGAAGCCGATAACCGAGTGATCAGTAGCTCTGAAGCAGCAAAGCCCGCAGTCTGGCAGACAATGCTGTAACGCATCGCCAGGCCAAAAGCAACAGCATGAGGCTAGGGACCAAAAGGTCAGATCTTGAAAATCAAGGGGAAAAGAAATATCATGAATTTGGACAGCTAGAGGTCTGGGTATTAGTGAGGACAAGGAATGAAGTAATGCCAGAGTTTGTTTTCAGCAAAAAGCTATTGCTTCAGAAGTCAATAATGTCCTTTGTTAAGCGAGAAAGGATTAGCAAGAGTGGGAACAAAGGCTGGAGTTGATTAATTTGATTTCAGGACCCAAATACCAGATGGCTCTGAGCAATGGAATGATTGGTCACCAGAATAGGGAAGAGGATTGGAGAGGTCCCAGAGTAGGCAGCTGGGACACATGAGGAAGGGGGGGCACTGGAATAATAGAAAAACAGAAGGGATCTTGGAGGTCTTCTAGTCCAACCTCCTGCAGGAGTATCCCTTTGGAGGGTGTACATTTAATTTTCATTTTGAAATAAAAGAAGCACCTTATTTTTCTAGTTGTGTCAATTCCCATAGTTTTGCTTGTTTGGGTCACCAATCAGAAGAGCACTGAAGATAGGAGCCGGCATCACTAAAATACCTTGAGGCTTTCTGCCAGGAGACTCTGAAACAAATATTACTGCCAATGATCAACGGGGCCACCCATTGTCATTTCCCCCATTGTTTATACTGAAATGTATAGAAGGCACAGGAGCCTGGGACAAGCTGGTTTCCTAGATGAGAGGCCAAGCATTCCTTGTTATTCTCCTGCCTCTTTGCTGCACTGTTTCACGCAGATCATTAGGGGTCAATACACGATAACTTTGCAAGCAATGCACACAGATCCGTCATGTTTTCTATTTACATGTTGGACAGAATGTTAGATAGCAGGGTTGGGGAATGATGACCCTTTTATGACTTGTGGACTTCAACTCCCAGAATTCCTGAGCCAGTCATAAAGGGACCATTATTCCCCACTTCTGTTGTAGAATGAAGGGTAAGTACTGGAGCTGGTGATGCTTAAGGTCTATCATGAGACAGACACTGGCAGAAGACGGTTGGCGGGAGACACCAAGTGGCTGGTACAGGAAAAGGAGGAGCTGTGTGCTAGCGCAAATAGTTCACCCCCAGGCCTCAGTGTGTGTGTGTGTGTGGGGGGGAGTCATTGGGAGTCTTTGATTCAGGCTACGGCTGGTAACAAGCTTACCACCCACTGAACACAATGCCCCCTCACCCGTTCACATACAGTAAACTCACTTCCACAAAATGTATTCAATTCAGTACGTTTACCCACACTCACTTAACCACCACCCCCTTTTTTGTGGAACTACAGTGTGGAAAGTTTGGCCTAGTAGTAGTTAAGGCACTAGGCAAAATAGCAAGAGGAAGGAATATTAGATATGTTTGCTGCCTTGAGTTATTTATAAAAAAAAATAAAGATGGGATTAAAAAAAACACAATAAACCACCCAACAATCCCTGAGATCATAACACAAACACTTTAACCCATTTATTTTACCTTTCTCCCCTATTTCACCCTCCCCCCTTTGACTTTACTCTCATTGGCCTGTCCCCCCTTATTCTATCTTCCCAATGTTGCCTTTCACTCAAGACCATTAAAAAAAAGGAGAGATTTTGCTGTTTCCATCTCCTTTTCATAGGATATGTTCTTGTCCAATTTTGTTTGCGAAGTATTGCACACCCAGTATGTCATAAGCTCCACTCTGGAGACTATTAGGCAAGAAAAAAAAAACCAGTTTTAAAACGTATTATCTCAGGATAAGAATCCCAAACAAGAGACTTTTTCCCCCTTCCCCCTCTGCTGTGAAGTCAGTCACTTCCTGATTTGTGCTGCTTGCTGAGTCGAAAGTTTTAGGTGTTTATTAGTTGCAGCCTTCGTGCCAAGCCAATGGGTTGTTGCCCCATTGATCATTGGCAGTAATATTTGTTTCAGAGTCTCTGGGCAGAAAGCTTCAATGTATTTTAGTGATGCCTGTTTCTCACTATCTTCAGTGCTCTTTTGATTGGTGACCCAAACAAGCAAAACTGTGGGAATTGACAGAATCAGAAAAATAAGGTGCTTCTTTTCTTTCAAACCTGAATTTCTAGCTTCTCTTACCTTTAGTATTACAGGTTGCCTGCAGCCTTTTAGCAGCAGAGGAGAACAACCAAGGGATCAACCCCATCTGAACGCAATAGCATTGATTTCAACGCAGGGTCTGCTTAAAAGAAGTTCATGTACCAGGGATAATACCTGATGGGAATGATGTTAATTTCTTGCACCCCTGCAGGGAGGCAGTGCATGCTCAGTGGTGACAGAAGCAGACTGATAGAGTTTATTCTATCAGTAATCAGTATAAATAAGTACTAACGTATTGATGATGCCCAAGTTAAAACAATAAAGGCCAAATTGCAAAGCCTGTGCCGATAGCGAAGCTTCTTGTCCCCAGTTCCAAATTGTCAAGTCTTCCAAGCGTTGTGAAAGGTTAAATTGGGCCTATTTTATGCATCTTTTTCCTTCCAAGGAAACTTTATAGGGCAATGAATGTCCTATGAGTGTTATCCATCAACTAGTTATAAGCCTAGCCCTTTTGGTAGGAATAGATAGTTCTTATTCTTTGCACATCTCCATTCTTATTCTTAATCATTTTCTCCTGGGTAGCATTTGAAGCTATTGCCAAGGTAATAGCTCCTAATTTCCAGCTGTTCAAGCAGCAATCATTTATCCATTGTCCTCTACTAATAGTGAATGGCTACCAATTACAGTAGCTGATATTTTACGGGGTTTTGCTTTATGACGCTGAATAATATATTTGAGAATCAATTTATATTTTGTTGTTGTGAGCTACCTGAATTTCTGATGGGGGTGGCATAGGAATATTGAGACAAAAAGTAAATATTGCAAGATACCTTGCAAGATCACCATACATTAGCCTGTGTGATTATTCAGATATGAAATCAGAGATTTATTTAGCAATGATTTATAAGCAGCATTTAAGAACATTATTAGTTGACCTCTGAATTCATCACCTCTTTGCCTTAACAGAATAACAAAGTTGGAAGGGTCCTTGGAGGTCTTCTAGTCCAACCCTCTGCTCAAGCAAGAGACCCTATACCAGTGGTAGCAAACCTATGGCATGCATGCCAGAGGTGGCACTCAGAGCTTTCTCTGTGGGCACGCACGCCGTGGCCCCATCCCACCTCCCCCCATGGCCCCCTCCTCACCAGCAGCCCCCCCGGAGGATAGTCGCCCCCAGGCGCAGCCCGCGCAGAGTAGGGCAGCCAAGGATATGGCAACTGGGCAGCAGGGACAAGACTCCACCCTTGTGCCCCGTCGTGTGCAGATGATGCTGCGGGGCGCGGGCAGAGGGCGTGGCCACCGTGGTGCTGCAAGGCCGCCTGGGCAATCTGCTGCAGTGGGCCGTGGAGACAATGGGTGACCCTGCGGGTGGGCGGGGTGGGGGCGGGGTGGGGCGGAGCAGGGGCGGGGGCAAAGCGGGAAGGGCGGGAGGGGGTGTTTGGGTACTCGGTCTCTAAATGATTCACCATCACTGCCCTAAACCATTTCAGAGAAATGGCTGTCCAGTCTCTTGTGAAAAATTAATTTCTTTTACTTTTTCAAAAAAAATTAAAGTATCTTGTAGAAAAATGTAGGCCACAGCCAGATACTGATTATTTTCTTTTGGTTTGAGTGGCAGCAGATTTGACACAATCATATAGAGAATTCTATCTTGAAAAGCAAATTTACCAGATTATTCCTGATCTGGATGGATTTGGCTTGAATCTGGGTATAAGTAATACTTAGGCTGAAACTGACACGCATCCTAGAGAGAAGAGGCAGTGAAGAGAAAGGTCCAACGTGAATAATTGTGTTTTCTTTCTGGTGATAGAACCTCTTAATAGATTATTCTGGGTAAAAAAGGATTCGGGGACACACTTCAAGTCTTTGGACCTCCTCCTTCCTTGGCCAACTTTTCTTTTGCTCTCTGCAAGAGTGGGCGAGTATAGGTGAGTCCCCAACTTACGACCACAATTGAGCCCAGCATCTCTGTTGCTAAGTGAGACAGATGTTAAGTGAATTTTCCCCATTTTACGACCTTTCTTGCCACAGTTGTTAAGTGAATCATTGCAGTTGTTAAATTAGTAACCCAGTTGTTAAATGAATCTGGCTTCCCCATTGACTTTGCTTGTCAGAAGGTCACAAAAAGTGATCACATGATTCAGGACACTGCAACAATCATAAATATGAATCAGTTGCCAATTCTGAACACATTACCAAGGGGATGCTGCAATGGTCATAAGTGTGAAAAATGGTCCTAAGTCACTTTTTTCAGTGTTGTAACTTTGAACAGTCACTAAACGAACTGTTGTAAGTCGAGGTGTACCTGTATATGGCACATTCAAAGGGGAAAAGAAATCCCTCTCTTTCCTTCCATAGAAAGTAGCTTGTCAACTAAATTAGTTGCTTACAGAGCAATATACCCATGTTTCTCCGAAAATAAGACCGGGTCTTATTTTTTTTGCTTCCAAAAGAGGCACTAGGTCTTATTTTCAGGGAATGTTTTTTATACTCGCCTCCGGCTCCGACAGCCCCGCCCAGCAGGTCCACTTTTTCTGTGGCGCAAAGGAGCAGTTTCATTCTGCAGCTGTATTCTGGCCTGCATTTTGCAGTCAGGCCTTTCTGGAAGGCCTCTGCAGCCGAATACCGAGCTATGGATTCAATCCATAGCTTGGTGCTTGACTGCAGAGGTCTTGCAGAACTGAGTTATTGATTGAATCCATAGCTCAGTTCTTGGCTGCACAGGCCTTCCGGAAAGGTCTGTGACTGAGAAATGCAGGCCTGTCTGCAGAAGATGCCTCAGAAGAAGTGGGCGGGCAAGAAGAGGCCTGGCTGCAAGGTAAGTGGGTGCGGGGCATATGGGGCAGATCCACCCCACATCCCACCCCAGCCCTAGCTTGATTTTTAAGTGTGTGCCTCGCCCCAAAACTAGGGCTTATTTTCGGGGTAGGCCTTACTTTCGGGGAAACTTGGTAGCATCCCATAAACTCTTTAGTTGTTATTTTGGGCCAAATTTTTGTAATTGCAGAAAATTGTTCCTTGGTTATGACATCCCACAGAGCAAGAAATCACATGGGTCGGTATATCCACATAACACTTAAGACACATTATGAATAATCGTAATTGCCAAGTTAAATTAGCTATTCTTATACGCTTCATGTATGGTGGAATAGATGAGTGGAAATGAACGATCTTTGTTGTAATTCAGGAAAATAATATCCTGACAAGATGAAATTCTTTATTTTCATTATCTGAATTAGCTCTCTCAATCTGTGCATTCTCATTTCTGAAATGTATTATGTAAAACGTGTCCCAATTTCTGTACTGTCCTTTTGTTTTACATATTGACTTTGAAAGAATACTCAAGTTCAGCCTGTTCAGAAGACATTGGAAATTTATATTTCATTATTTTCTATTTAGTCAGCAAGCCTAGTAGTCCTCAAAACCAGGTTAAGGAAGAAAGCTCATAAATACCTCAAGTTTTAATATTTACTTTAGTTGATAATTCTAAAAGTTTGTGTCAAAATACTGAAAAGATTGACTGTCTCCTGACTTTGATTTGACAAATGTGACAGAATTCATGCTTCCAGTTCATTTTTTTAACATCCAAACTTTAGATTGTGTATTTATGGCACCTATTCCTGCTGGTGCAAAGTCAACTCATCCTCCTGTGGTGCACCTTCGGAAGCGCGCAAGTGTGCCCTATAACAAGGCTGGTACCTTGACAAGCTAAACTGCTAATCTGCAAGCATTGTGGTTTCCTAGCTATTATAACTGCCATACGCTAATAATAATAATACTAAACCCATTCCTTAACTGGGAGACTCTACTCTATGTCATGCCCTGTTCACTTCCTAGATGGATTACTGTAATCCGTTCTACATGGGGCTGTCCTTGAAGAACATCAGATGTTATAGCAGCTTCCCAGGCATCTGCAATTTTAGCTTCCTTCAGAGTTGCAACATTTGACTAGAAATCAACAATTCAGCTCAATTAATTAAATAATGAAATAAAAATCAGCATTCTGTATATATCTGTATTGTTAAATGAAGTATTGGAACATCCAGTTTTGAAGAGTCAATGGATTTAGCTGTTAAGAAATGTGAAATATACATTTTATGATTAAAAATGTAATTAATTCATTTAAATCATTCATAATTAATTCATTCATTGCACTAGCAATAGCACTTAGACTTATATGCTACTTCATTGTGCTTTACAGTACTATTTAAGCAGTTCACAAAGTCAGCATATTGCTTCCGAATCTGGACTCTCATTTTACTGATCTTGAAAGGATGGAAGGCTGAGTCAATCTTGAGCCGATAAGGATTGAACTCCTGGCTGTGAGCAGAGTCAGCCTGCAATACTGCCTTCTAAACACTGCACCACCACAGAATTAACTTTGTATGGTTTTATATAATTACTACCTGGATTTGTTAGATTGTTTTCTTTTTTCATGTTTACTTTATTTTAACCACCATACATATTTTTATTGCATAATCAATTTTTTTCTCTAGTGTAGGTTTTTTTTAAATTTCACTGTTAAAACAATAATAAATGAAAAGCAAAAGAGAAAGACTGTGCAATTATAAAATTCATGTTGCATCAAAGAAATGAAGTTTCCTTTACTACTTCCCAACTCTTGTTGGTCTCATGGATACAGCCACATAGTTTTCCTGGCAATAAAAGTGAAGTCATTTCTTATTGTCTTCTGCTGCATAGAAGCCTGAAAAAAGTAAATAGAGCAACGCAAATATTTTTAGCTTACATTATCCAATTTTCTTGAATTGAGAGGTTTAGAAATTTTAAAACTGAAAAGGCAACTTTGCATAATAATCTCTTAGGGTTTTCTTTCATTTTTCTTGAATATTTTATCTTTTTCTTGAAAGCAACCAGTGTGAGAAAAAGTACTGAAAGTATTCCCTAAATAGTCAAGGACATGACAAAATTCATTTCGTGTTCCTTCCCTCTTCACCCTCTACACACTTTCCAAGTATTGTTGCTAACATGCTTTATTCATCTCAGGATAAAGTGTAAGAGTCTGACTCCCTGCAGGGAGAGGACGAAGGAATATTTGTGTACAAGCTCCTGCACAGCTGTTCAGGAAAGACATTATCCTTCTTCATAAAACTTAAAACTTAACTTTTAGTATATAATACAGTATATACTATAGAATAATATAGTATTCACTCAAGCCATCTAGCCGATTTCCAAATCCTAGGAGAGAATTCTCTCTTAAGCCAGTAAAGGCACCTTCAGCTTCACCCATTTTGTTCCCCCACTTCTACCATTCTTGATCCATCAAATCTAAACACCCAAACATTTAGCTTATAGCACTGATGTGATGGCTTAGGTTTGTCACCACCCTTCTTTTAGTGATTGGAAATGCTGACCTCTGCTTCCAAAAGGTGATGGGACTCAGGGTCCAAACAGTAGAGATGAACTTGCCCCAAGAAACTAGCCATGTGACAAGAACTTTTACTTTACCTTACTTTACTATAAACTTTACTATAAGGGATGTAGTGTTAAGTTTGTTGTGAAAAGCAACCATAGTTATCACTGCAAAATTGCTCTTGGATAGTACCATTAATACGACCAACCAAATTTGAAGACCACCTCAGTAGTAATAAAAGAAGATTCTGACAGAATGGCCTGGACCCACAAACTTCATTGCCTGCCTTAGTATCTGTACTTGCCTTGCAAAGGAATCTGTTTGCATGCACAATCGCTCCAATCCCAAACACAAGTATCCCAGACTTTGTTTCCAGTAAATATTTGAATCCTGTTCAAAGGCAAATGAAGCATCTCTAGATTTGCTGCAGATATGTACTTCAATAGTGAAGAGTCCTTCCTAGGGAGGAAAAACAGCATGCATAACCCTATTCTTTTCGTGGAACCTTTTTTTTGCTACTTTCACTGGGACTGCCACCAAGCTTCTTAGGATTCTGGAGCAAAAAGCACTGCAGGGGAAAACTGGCAAGGTGAAGACAAAAGGTATGCAACCATTTGTAACCAGAAGTAGTTCTTCCAACTCATGCCATGCACAAATATTTTTCTGCATTTCATATTGGTTCTACGCAATGAGCAGATGAGGCCCCTCAAGAATATTTCCTTTCCAAATTTCTTTCAAAGGGGAAGAGAGTTTGAGTGCAGTTCACACAGGATGAGTTTTTTTTGTAACAGTAACAATATGAGAGAGTTGGAAAGGACCTTGGAGGTCTTCTACTACTGCAACCCCTGCTCAAGCAGGAGACCCTATGCCATTCTGGACAAATAGCTATTCAGTCTCTTCTTGAAAACCCTCAGTGATGGAGCACCCACAGCTTCTGAAGGCAAGCCGTTCCACTGATGAATTGTTCTCACTGTCAGGAAAGTTCTCCTTATTTCTAGGTTGGATCTCATCTTGATAAGATTGTGTTCTTTATTGAAAAAATGTGGCTTTCTGGAGGGGGATGCTGAGTGAGGCTGCCCCCCCAGCTGCTTGGAGGATGTCCTTGTATTGATTTGTTACATAATGATGTGATGACTTCCATTACACTGTTTTATCTCCAAGAGTCCCGGTTCTCTGTGTTCTCAGGTTTCAGATCCCAGGGAAGACTTTATGGGAGTCCTCTATGGTTTTTCCAGTTGGGAAATATGAGGAGTCAGGGAGTATCAGTGTGCTAAAAAGCCCTATAACCCAAAACAACAACACCAGTAGTAGTATTCTTCACCATTTTCAATAACAGAGGAAGTTCAAAGACACGACCAAAAAAACTTTGAAAAAGATTCTCAAGTGCCTTGCAAATAAGATAGACCATGGATCTCCAAACTTGGCAACTTTAAGACTTGTGGACTTCAACTCCCAGAATTCTGGCTTGGGAATTCTGGGAATTGAGGTTCACAAGTCTTAAAGTTGCCAAGTTTAGAGACTCCTGAGATAGACAAACAGAAGCTTCTTTCATTAGGGAAGAAAACCTCAGAACCTCTAAGGCAGATTTTGGCCCAGCATTCACCCAAATGTGAGGTTGCCAATCCCATCGTAGCCCCTCAAAATGGTATTTCAATGTATCACTGAAATGCAGTGAATTTAGTTTGGTTTTGTGAGATGCTTCTCGTCATCTAAGCAAGTAACCGTCTTTTTTTTTTTATTGATCTGAGCTGGAGATGGAAGAGATGAACAGCAAGAAATGTCAGGTCTTCTTTTAGCTTGTCAGCATTATGGGAAGTGAGTTGTTTCTCTCGGGGCCTCATCTTCTCATTGCTTGTGGGTTTGGGATATCAAGGCTCTTTATAGTTATGACTCCATTTTATTGTTCTTGTGGATTCTTATTTCTAGAATGTAAATTGAAGTTGCTCAAGTTAACATTTTGCCAACCGAGACCTATATTTGGCTTCAACCCGCTTCAAATATATAAACACAAATGAATAGATTTTCTTTCTTCTTCTTTTTTTGCAGTACCTCAACCACAGAAATGGCAGGCTCTTTAAGGTGATTTAGCTCACCGCAGGGACAAGAAGATATTGTTCTCTTGTTCCTAGTGAAAGTGTTTCATTCTTCTCACATGTACGTTTGTATATATCCCGTATAAAAAGTGTTCAATTGTAATGTGTCAAAATAGTTTGCAACGCCTCCTTTGAGGTCATATTTGGCAAATGGGAAGCAAAGCTGAAAATCCATTTCACATTGGCATGGCTTTCCATTCCATCCAGCAGACTGGTTGAAACATAAATGAAATGGAAGGATGTTGAAGGGTGCCTGTGGAACATAAGGCAACAATTCCTCATTTAACATTTTCAATTTTCCAGCTGAAGAATATTCATTTGCAAACTCGGTTCCAACAAGACTTGCTTTGTTTTCAATTCTGTGTGGCTTAAAGATCATGCCTTCAGGGCTAAAATGACCTTTTAATGTTATAGACATGGTGCATCATATTCTAGGCAGAGAAAATAAGTAAGTAAAGTAAGTAAGTAAAGTAAGTAAGTAAGTAAGTAAGTAAGTAAGTAAGTAAGTAAGTAAGTAAGTAAGTAAGTAGATAAATAAATAAATAAAAGCTAAAGTGCCCTGAGACTTTAGAATTCAAACAGACAAGCACCTCCCACATAACATCCCAGATTTAACAATTGTCAATAAGAACGACTGAAAAGTCTGGATAATAGATGTGGCAGTACCTGGAGACAGCAGAATAGAAGAGAAGGAACTAGGAGAAGATAATAAAATACGAAGAGCTGCAAATAGAAATAGAATGACTGTGGCAAAAGAAAGCAAAGGTAATAGTAACAGTAATAGGTTCCTTGGTTGCAATCCCAAAACATCTGGAACACCTCTTGAACACCATCAGCATTGACAAAATCAGCATTTGTGATTTCCACCACTTGGAACAGCTTGCATCCAGCAATGATACCTTTCATACCGTCAAACAACAACCTCTGCCTATCCCATTTGATAGGTGGACCAGAATGCCAAATCCTATCCAAACATCTGTGTGGCAAACCGTAATTTATTAAATGTATATGCTACTTGACTTCCAGCTATTCAAATTCTTCATTCTCAGTTGATGCATTGAATAACTGCCTTTTACAATGCCTCTTTGTGACTTTTACTTATCTCCTCTGCTTTCTTGAGGGAATGACAACATTCTTTATGTTCCTCCCTCCCTCGTTTTCTTTCATATTGTATTTTAAAAAGCCAATCATGGTCTCCATGATTTAAAAAAAACCAACCCTGTCCTTTAACCCACCTTTCCTTTCTAAAAACAGGCTTACCTCCTTCAGCATTTCATCTCCAAATTAATAGGATGCTTCTTTCTGCTGCCTTGTTGTCTCTATGGCTGTTCCCCCATCCCCCCTTACTGTTATTTTCTTATTTCCTTGCTGTCATACTTGATACATCTGCCCACAAAATGTGCTAGGTTAAGGTATCGGATTAGCGCATTTTGTGATTTTGATCCAGTCACTCTCTCGTAGTCCAATTATCCTATTTCACATTGTGAAGAAGAGAATTGGAAGAGATTATATATGTCATTTGGCAGCTTCTGGAGGAGAGGCAAAAAAATGGATTTAACCAATAAAATAAATATTCACAAGCTTCACTCCTCTTTTTTTATATAAGTTTTTATTGATTTTTTTAAATACACTTCAACAGTGCTTATTCAACAAATGTGTTGTCTGAGTTTATCATTCACTAATACAAATTAAATTCCTAATCCCTAGTTCGTTTCTCCAACCATTGATAAAATAAGTCCCACGTTTGAAAATATTCTGTTTCTTCTTTTTCTTTCAATCTCAGAGTAAGTCTGTCCAGTTCTGCACAGTCTAGTATTTTTTTAATTATTTCTTCCTCCAATGGTATTTCTTCATTTTTCCAATATTGTGCAAATATAAGTCTTACTGCTGTTGTCACATGCAAAATCAAATATATACTTCGTTTGTCAAGCTTTTCTGGCATTATACCTAATAAAAAGTTCAGGTTTAAAATCTACAGGTTTCCCCAGCATCTTTTCTAGCCATGTATGTATTTTTGTCCAGTATTTCTTTGCTTTAACACATGTCCACCATACATGATAATACTTGGTTTATGATTACATTTCCAACATTTATCCAACATATTTTAAAACATTTTTGCTAATCTTGCTGGTGGCAAGTGCCATCTATAAAACATTTTGTATAAATTTTCTTTATAAGAGGTTGACATTGTCAATTTATAATTTCTTTCCCAAGGGCTTTGCCATTTCTCAAAATCTATATTGGATCCAAAAAAATTTGCCCATGTTATCATTGTTTCTTTTACTTATTCATCTTCCATTTTCAAATTTAATAGAAAGTTATACATTTTCTTAGTTAGTTTTTCATCAGAGGTTAATAATATCTGATCAAACAAAATCTGCTCTTTATAGAATCCATACAATTTAACATTTTTATCATATCTCACTTGCATCTGTAAATGTGACCACTATGATAAATCAATACCCTGATTTTCCATCTCTTGTCTAGATTTTAAGTTCCCTTCAGAGTTTAGAATATCTTTATATGTCCATATTTTCTCAAGACTAACTAGATTTGGGTATACGAATGCTTCCATTGTTGAAAGCCATTCTGGAATTTTCAAATATATTTTACATTTTATTTTTTCCCATGTTAGTAATAATGCATTTCTAATATAGTGGTTTTGGAAATATTTATGAATTTTATTTTTCCCGTACCATAAGAAAGCATGCCAACCAAGTTGTAAGTCATGTCCCTCTAGATACAGCAATTTTTTATTTCTGAGGGTTATCCATTCTTCACTCTTCTATTTCCACACTTTCTATCATGCAAACATCTCCAGCTGCCTCATAAGGTCCTTTCTTCCTTTGTTGTCTTGGTGGTTAGAATCGAAGCCTAGAAATATTCTTTCTTCTTTTAAATACTTTTAAATACTTAAATAAGTTTACTTCAGTTGCTGCTTTCAAACATCTTGTCAAACTCATCTTTTCCATACAATATGTGCTATCCTTCTGTGGTTCCTGTCTCAAGAGTGTTGCTTTGCTATTAAGCTTGAGAATATGCAGTGGAAGCATGCTTTCTGTCCCTCTTTCCCTAGGAATTTTTCTATATTGTTTGTACATTATAAAAGCACTACATGTATTAATGCTGATGATATTGATGAGGATGGTGATGTTTGCAATCAGTGGAGGCTTAGTTGGCCCTTTGATTAATGATGATAGAGAGAACTGGTTTTGTCCAGTGGTTAAGGCACCAGGCTAGAAGCCAGGAGATTGTGAGTTCTAGTTCCACCTTAGCTATCTAAGCCAACTGGATGACCTTGGGCCAGTCACTTTCTCTCAGTCCAACTCACCTCAGAGGGTTGTTGTGGGGACAATAAGAGGAAGAATGTGCATTAGACAGGTTAGCCATGTCGAGTTATAAAAACAATAAAGGTGGGATATTAATTAATTAGACACAAAGATAGTATTTCCCCCATGCCATCACTCAGATGAACATTTAATTCCCACAGCATTGTCTCATTTCTCCTCTTTTCTCATCTTCTCATCTTTCCTACTATCTTCTCCTATTCGTTTCTTATGATTTATCACTTGTTTGTAACTGATGATTAATAATTGTAACTATGATTTATGATCTATGACCTATTACTTGCTGTTTATATGTACATTGTGAGCTTATGCACTGGAGACAAATTCCTTGTGTCTCCGATCACACTTGGCTAATAAAGAATATTCTATTCTATTCTATTCTATTCTATTCTATTCTATTCTATTCTATTCTATTCTATTCTATTCTATTCTATTCTATTCTGTTCTGTTCTGTTCTGTTCTGTTCTGTTCTGTTCTGTTCTGTTCTGTTCTGTTCTGTTCTGTTCTACTCTACTCTACTCTACTCTACTCTACTCTACTCTATTCTATTCTATTCTACTCTATCTACTCTACTCTACTCTACTCTACTCTACTCTACTCTACTCTACTCTACTCTACTCTACTCTACTCTAATCTAATCTAATCTAATCTATTCATAATGTAGTTTCCATAATGTGGACCACAGAATTTTCATGATACAGAGATTCTCTTGGAATCTGGCTACCTACGTCTTTCTGCTTGCAGCTGAATTAATGCTGTAGATGCAGCTTACTTCCTTTTATATTTTGTTTGTTATCCATTTAGAACTTGGCAAGATTACTTTTTTAATTAACTGCCCCTTTCTTTAATGAATTCAGTTGGGTTACTTCCAACCAAGGCTACAGCTAATCTTTTGGTTTGCTTACCATTGGCTCTGCTGTGTTGTCAAAGAATCATTTCACACTGATTCCAGGCAAGTGCAAAGATTTGATTAAAACCAAACCCATTCAGGAACATAACTAAACAGGTGCCTCGTTCTACTGCTGAGTGCAGCTGCTTTGTTGAGTTGGGAACTTTAGCAGCAGCAAGATGGGACATTTCATTTAGCTTTCAGCCTGTGAATTACCAACTCCCAATGATGTTGCTGGTGGCTTCCCTCGATGGAACATTTCCATAAGTAACATCATGGATAAATTTAATTGCAAGAGCAATTGTAGGAATCCAGTCTCAACCCATCAGGCACCAGATTGTAAATCACATCCCACCAATCCCAGACCAAAAAAAAAAAAAAAAGCTTGGAACTGCACATTACATTATATCATGGCAAAGTTTATTTCTGGCTTAGCAGAATGCATGAACTGATTCATTATCACTTACTGTTTAATTACAAACCCTTTTTTAAAAAAAAATCCCAATCTACACTCTTAGCCATGAACAGAATTTGATGTGTCACAAAGTCAGTGTCGAGTCTTTGTAACTTCCTACATAGATTTTCTGTAGGATGATTTCTCCCCATGAGACCTTCTCTTCAGATCTCCAAGAAATGGTCTCCTAACCATTAGAACTGAGTCCATCTACCTTGCTACTGGACATTGTCTTCTCTTTCCTTCCATCTTGCCTAACATCAGGTACTCTTCAACAGAATGAAAACCACTGCTTAACTATGGATTTAGATAAACCCGGATTTTGACACACACAAAGGAAGCTTTTCATTCTACAGATAAAAAGATTCCTCCCAGAAAATATAGACCTTTTAAAAATGATGATGATGATGATGATGATGATGATAATAGAGTTGGAAGGGACCTTGGAGGTCTTCTAGTTCAACCCTCTGCTCAAGCAGGAAACCCTATATCATTTCAGACAAATGGCTATTCAATCTCTTCTTAAAAACTTCCAGTGTTGGAGCATTCACAATTTCTGGAAGCAGGTTGTTCCACTGATTAATTGTTCTAACTGTCAGGAAATTTCTCCTTAGTTCTAGGTTGCTTCTCTCTTTCATTAGTTTCCATCCATTGCTTCTTGTCCTGCCTTCAGGTGCTTTGGAGAATAGCTTGACTCCCTCTTCTTTGTGACAACCCCTGAGATATTGGAACACTGCTATCATGTCCCCCCTCGTCCTTCTCTTCATTAAACTAGACATACCCAATTCCAGCAACCGTTCTTTATATGTTTTAGCCTCCAGTCCCCTAATCATCTTTGTTGCTCTTCTCTGTACTCTTTGTAGAGTCTCAACATCTTTTTTTACATCATGGTGACCAAAACTGGATGCAGTATTCCAAGTGTGGCCTTACCAAGGTGTTGTAAAGTGGTATTAACACTTCAAGTGATCTTGATTCTATCCCTCTGTTAATGCAGCCTAGAACAGTATTGGCTTTTTTGGCAGCTGCAGCACACTGCTGGCTCATATTTAAGTGACTGTCCACTAGGACTCTGACATCCCTCTCACAGTTACTATATTGAGCAAGGTACCATCTATACTGTACCATGCATTTGGTTTTTCTTGCCTAAATGTAGAACCTTACTTTTTTCACCATTGAATTTCATTTTGTTAGATAGCGCCCAATGTTCAAGTCTGTCAAGATCCTTTTGTATCTTAAGCCTATCTTCTGGAGTGTTGGCTATTCCTGCCAGTTTGGTGTCGTCTTGAAATTTGATGAGTTCCCCATCTATCCCTTCATCCAAATCATTGATGAAGATGTTGAAGAGCACTGGGCTCAGAACAGAGCACTGGGATACCCCACTGCATTCTTTCCTCCATGTAGATGCAGTTCCATTGAGTGCGGTTGGTCAGCCAGTTACGAATCCATCTGGTGGTGATGTTGTCTAACCCACATTTTTCTATCTTATCATGTAGTAGGTTGTGGTCTAGTTTATCAAATATCTTACTGAAGTTCAAGTAAATTATATCCACAGCATTCCTCTGATCCACTAATTTTGTCACTTGGTCAAAGAATGCAATAAGATTTGTCTGGCATGATCTGTTTTTGACAAACCCATGTTGGCTTTTAGTAATGACTTTGTTTGCCTCTAGGTGTTCATTGATTCGTTGCTTGATTATCTTTTCCAGAATCTTCCCAGGTATTGAGGTCAGGCTGATAGGTCTATAGTTTCCTGGTGTTTCCTGATGATGATGGTGATGGTGATGATGGTGATGATGATGGTGGTGGTGGTGATGATGGTGTTATTGATGGTGATGATGATGATATTCATATTTAGACATGGATTCACCATGGTCTGATTTTTAACTGTTGAGATCTTACATAGATAAAACAAGAGGGCAATTTTTCAGTCATAGAAAATAGCACATTTGGAGACTGTAATTGCTTTTAGAAATAAGACCTTCCAAGCCCTAGTCTATAATGTAGCGTACATATGCACAAACAATGCTTTCATTGGGACTGTTAAAAAAGACAAGTCTCTCAGCAAGCACGCACATGAGAAAACAAAGCAATTTTTTGAAATTTTAGCCTGGCTTTACAAAGTACATGGAACTGAAAGGTATAACAACAGATTAAAAAGATAATTAATCTTGTTTATTATTTTTTATGCATGGTGTGGCATTATACCTTCATCTGTGGAGCAGAGATTCATATTTACAAGCCACCTAGAAATTTCAACTGGAAAGGAATATAATTAACTTTGGGCATCTAAGGAACTTTATTCTCCTTATCATTCTTCTTAATTATAGGAACAATGACAGAGTTAATTGAGTTGCAGTAGCTATAAGCAATACCATATGCATTTTAGCTGACTGTTAAAACTTTTCATATTTTAGAATGCTTCAAAGATTTTGCATGTCTTAAAAGTGTGGGAAAAGAACTGAAACTTTTTAAAAATCAAATTCCTGAGAACTAGAGAGCAACTTTGCAATTCAGAAAAGGCAACTCTCCCTTTATTGGTTAAGACACTGAAGCCAAAAATGAACTCTAAAGGCAAAGACTTGTTCCTACACATGTACAAGATGTTAGTTATGCTAGTCTCTCTTCTGGGGGTGTACTTCTGCTTTGAGTTCTTCATTCCTATTTGACTTTTATTTATTGCTTTCTATAAAATATGATTTCAGTGTGCCTATTTCTGCATTTCAAATTGATAGAAGCAATATTTTTGTTTGAGGTCAGTGGGTGTATCTCTCTATACCTCTTAAACTGCTTTATTTTTTTTAACATTATGGGTAATAAAAAGTGTTTCCCAAACCCAGAAGCTTTCAACATGGAATATAGCTTAGGGCAAAAAAGGGATATGAACTAATCCTTGCTCTTTCTGTCCTAGGTTATTTTAAACCTTAAGGGAACCAAGGACATCTAAGCAGAGAATACCCTATCAATGACAGACATTTGAATTAGACACTAAATAAATATTCTGGCCCCCAGCCACCAATGAACGCTATCAAAGTAGCATGTGCCATGATATCACTTGTCAGCTTCATCTTTCTTCCAGCAACTGACAAGTCTGAAGAGCTGCTTTCCTTTTTTTCTCTCTTGCCCCAAGAGGATGTGAAGACACAAGTCCTGTATAGAGTACTGCAGGGAATAGATGACAGCAGGCTAAAATCTGTCACAAACTGGATAAGTCAGTGCAGATATTGTTCATATCTTTATGGCTGGTGAGTGCTTGGGGAAATGGGAATTAGTTGATGGAAGCCAAGATTAGAATAAAACAACACTTTATAGTTTTTATCATCACATTTCCCACATGTTAATTAGTTTCATTTGAACGCTGGTCTTTCAAGTGAAGCATAAAAACAGATCTAAGTTCCTTTGATCATTATTTTTTTAATAGCACTTGGATATATACATCTATCTATCTATCTATCTATCTATCTATCTATCTATCTATCTATCTATCTATCTATCTATCTATCTATCTATCTATCTATCTCTTCTCCATCCATCCTTCCATCCATCCATCATCTATCTATCTATCTATCTATCTATCTATCTATCTATCTATCTATCTATCTATCTATCTATCTATCTATCTATCTATCTATCTATCTATCTATCTATCTATCTATCTATCTATCTATCTATCTATCTATCCATTGTCTATAATTTCACCTCACATCATGATAAATATATACATAAGTTTCACAAAAATTTCATAGTTCTCCTGATCCATCTTGAACAGATGATTTAACCTTCACAATTCTCTGCCTTCTTACCTGGAAGTAATTCCTTTAAACCTACCAGTATAAATTTGAGTAGACGTGCAGTGAATCGCTCAGAATCTGAAATCCAGCTCCCTTAAGTGTCTGAATAAAGTATACTGTATATTCCACAATGGGAATTCATTTTTAAGCTTCCACTCATTCTGCTCTTATGGGTCCCTCAAAAACAATAATTGCTTTGAAAACCAAAACCATCAGACATATTTCATATTTCTCACAAAATAATGGTAATTTGGGCGTGGCTTTTTAATACCAAGGTAGTAACTGAAACATGTGAAAATAGATTATTACTCCACACATAAAATCTCTTTTCAGTTTATTCTTTATTCTCTGCTCTAAATAGGAGAGGTGCAGCCAGTGGTGGGATTAAAATATGTGAACAACCAGTTCTCTATGTGAATGCCGCTTCTGAAAGTCCATTCTGGGCCTGGGCAACAAAAAATTAGCTACCGGTTCTGCCGAACTGGTGCAAACTGGCTGAATCCCACCACTGGGTGCAGCCACATTGCTCCAGGAGAAGCTGTTGCCCAGAGGTCTTTCTGCTTTAGATAACCATCTTGGTGTTTCTATCCTTTTCACTGAGTGAGATTGTCTTGCTTTAACCTTTTCAAGGTGCGATAGCATCTATTAATAAGATTAGGGGCTCTGCATTGGTTCACATTAATGCAGGATACACCCCATATCTACTCTATGAAAGAAGAGATTTTGATTGGGGACTGTGTTTCTGATGATGTAGGAATTTGATCAATAAATTAAAGTAGGTCTTTTATAACCAGTGCCAGACCCTATCTTCCTCTTAGGGAGATCATTCTCATGTTTGGATGGCACTATGTATGAACTTATTGCCTTAACAGGATTCCTTTCAATATGGCAAACTCTATTGTATCAGTAGAGGATACTACAGGATACTGAAACTGGTTGTAAATGCGAGCCAGTTGCCCAGTGCCCAAATTGTGATTATGAGATCATGGAGGTGGTATGATGATTGTACATGCAGACTGGACTTTTTTCAGCATCACAATAGCTTCAAACAGTCCCTAAATGAATGGTCTTAAGTCAAGGACTACCTGTAAAATGGAGAATCAATCTTTTGAGCAAAATATAGGATGAAAAGCCTCATATGGTGCTTGTGATTGATAAATTCTGATGATGCAGTATTACCAGGTTAAAACATATTCAACAAGTTTCTAGTTAAGAAGGTAAAATCAGGACTTTCTCAGTGTGACTTGTAGTCTGTATTTGCTTTCTTTCATGATAAATTGGTAGATACTATCAAAACAAGACCACCAGTGCAGAATAAAGGAAAAGTCTAGTACAATTGAGAGATATTTGGAAGTAAGAATGTTGACAAATGCTATTGGTCTCACACTTCACCATCATGCTGTTGACAAGCTGCATCTCCTGAAATGTCCAGTCTGTTTTGAGTTTAACCTGCAGTAATATGAGAACTTTAAGAAATATCTATGACTGGTGGTCACTGATTCAGCTGGAAGAAAAATCAAAGCTTTCTATTTACCTACATTTCTGGGGGGGGGGAAGTCCTATTGAGTGCAGTTGAATTCCAAAGTATTCTCCCAATTTCCTTGGGGCTTTTTAATACTACTATATTGCAACCTATTCCAAAATACTTTAAATAGGTTATGAAACAGGCTGTAAGTCATCACTGACACTTATAAGATGTAATAAACTTGTGGCTACTTCGTTATTTTCTCTCCTTCCATTCCTGGCTTCTGTATGTAATAAATGATTTGTCATTGTTGCTTGTATAAATAGATTTAAGTGGAGATTAATCGAACAGTTCCTGTTAATAGAAAGCATTTTTTTAAAAAAATTCTATGTAGCAACTCTTTCTAGCTTTTTCATTACTCTTTCTCAATGTTCATTAAAGCCAGAGGCGGAAATGGGGTGGGGTGGGGGGGACAACAAATAAAAGGTTTTCATTATGAAAATTGGATTTCCTTTATAAATGGCATTGAAGTAATGTAACTCAGAGCTGGCGCTGCAGATTTTTCAGTTCCAGAAAACTTGGCAATTTTTCATCTGCATATGTAAAGCATTTCCAAGTATTTTAACATGCAAACGACTCAAATACGTTATAAATAATTGCATAAGTAATAACCCCATGATGCATGCAGGCACAAATTTGAGGAGATAATTGTTGGAGAATGTGTTTAGATTCTTAACTATATATGCACATAGCATTAATATTAAAAATCAGTATAGCTATTTTTTTTTTTCATTCTGGCTGGAACTTGGCAATATTAACATTGCTTTTTGAAATTGTCAGTAGTGGAAGTGTTATTGTCCTCTGCCTTCAAAGTTGTTAAAGTTTATTATTCAGTTTATAATCCCACTATAGTTTACTCTCTATATGAAGGATTATAAGGCTAATACTGTACTGACCAACTCTCACTGTACTGTATATTATTGTAATATCTGTACACCATAGCTATCATCTGATAATAATAAGGCCTTGATGGGTGGATAAAAATGATCAAAATCCATTCTAAGCATCTTGCTAACTGTGTGACCTCACACACCTTAGTATAGTATCAAATTAACCAAGATCTGCCCTACATTTTGCTTTTAGGTTTGACTTTGTCTCAATATTTAGGGTAAATTGTGAAATAAATTCATCAGTTCTATGGCTGACTGTCATCTATTATTGTTGCCATTAAAACTTCATGAAAACTACTGCCTAAAACTCCAATTTACCCTCCTAGGGCAATTATCTTGGTGAGGAGAGTCAGACAGATTGCATCTGAACACTGATATCATCTAATTCTTTACATTGACTCTTTTATTACCTATCAGTATAGCTCTGACTCCTCCCTTCCCCCTTCCCCCAAAATAGCTCACAGGTATATGCCCATGCTCAGTGGTGGGATTCAAATACCTGAACAACCGGTTCTCTGCATGGATGCAGGCCTGGGCCTCTGAGGCCTAGAATGGACTTCCGGAAGTAGCATCCACGCACTTCTGGTGGGCCGTTCTAGGCCTGGGAGGCCTTCTCCAGACCTCCGAGGCCTAGAACGGACTTCCGGAAGTGACATCCATGCACTTCCGGCAGGCTGTTCTAGGCCTGGGAATCGTCCTTCAGGCCTCCCAGGCCTAGAACGGACTTCCGGAAGCAGCGTGCATTCAGCCGGTTCTCTGAACTCAACAAAATTTAGCTACTGGTTCTGCCGAACTGGTGCGAACCGGCTGAATCCCACCACTGCCCATGCTTCTACAGTATATGTCATTAATTCTCCTAACTCAGATCTTATTAGGACTAAAACATGCCCCAAGATCACTTACTGCTTAGAGTAAGGACCAATAATTAACAATTAACTATGAAAAGATGACAATATTTGTTAAATGTCCTAAATTTCATAGGTAGCAACTAAATGGCTCTGAAAGCAATTTAGTTAAGATCTTTAAATATGTTGGATTTATTTTTCAGGCTAGCATTGGGAAACTGTTCCTCTGGATTATGTAGCCCAAATACTCCAAAATTAGCATGGGAATTAGAACTTTTTGATTGACCAAGGGGAACCTTATTTATCTCTGTTGCCTTGAAACTCTTTTCTGCAAAAGCATATGCTTAGTTTTTGCATGGCGCATAGCGTGGACCTTATGATACTTGCTTAACATTCTAAACTGTGCAGCCAACATTTTTAAGAGTCATCTTCCACGTTCCACCCACTCCTTCAAATGTTGTTCTCTGTTTTGGAGTGGAATAGTTAAGACTGAATCCAAGATATCACTGCTTAAAAATTCTTAATTAAAATTATTATTTTTAACTCATGGGTTTGACTCCTCCACAGTAGTAGATAATTGTAATGGTAGATGGAAGAGCTACATATCAGAAAACCTGGATTTTTATGGCTTTTCCAAGGAAGCTCTCTGTATGCAGGGAATGAACATTCCAAGAAGCTACGGACACAACAT
This sequence comes from Azemiops feae, assembly GCA_023970755.1. Taxonomy (NCBI): domain Eukaryota; kingdom Metazoa; phylum Chordata; class Lepidosauria; order Squamata; family Viperidae; genus Azemiops; species Azemiops feae. The sequence goes on from JALGBA010000879.1 coordinate 51,908, forward strand.
GTTTTGGGCATGGAAAGACAACGAGATCAATCAAACTTTCTGAGAGATTTTAAACACTAACCTCCCTTGTTAAGTGTGACGTATTTACATTTTTGCACAGTTTCCAAATGAGAAGGTTTCAAATGTTAGGGTAGTTCAACGTTTTGCCATCAATAAAAGCAGATACAAGAAAATACCCTACACTGCCCAGTTATTCCTATGAGGCATGCAAGCTGTAGAACCCTCTTCTTGTATTTCATTACATTGCAAGTTTTACTGAGCTGTTTGGGTCCGTTTTACAGAATACAGAATAACAGAGTTGGAAGGGACCTTGGAGGTCTTCTAATCCAGCCCCCTGCTCAGGCAGGAAAAACTACCATTTCAGACAAATGGTTGTCCAATCTCTTCTTAAAAACCTCCAGTGTTGGAGCACCCACAATTTCTGGAGGCAAGCTGTTCTACTGGTTAATTGTTCTCACTGTTAGGAAATTTCTCCTTATTCTACATTGCTTCTCTCCTTGATTAGTTTCCATCCATTGTTTCTTGTCCTGCCTTCAGGTGCTCTGGAAAATAGGTTGACCCCCCCTCTTCTTTGTAGCAGCTCCTCAAATACTGGAACACAGCTATCAAGTCACCCCTAGTCCTTCTTTTTATTAAACTAGACATACCCAATTCCAGCAACCGTTCTTTATATTTTATTTATTCTGAGATAGCAAAGTATTCAGGGTATAGTGATTTTTTTATGTGCAAATTCTTTTATCTGACCAGCCAGACTCCATTTCTTTGGATGTCACTAAGTTTTGCTATACCGCTTCCATAACTAGGCGGGAGTTGACATCTTCAGATTGTTGTCGCCCAGTGACTGAAATAAAAACCCTGGGTGAGAGATAATAAAGGATTTTATTGCTGTATACATACTGCCAAGAAGATTTATGCTTCTCCCTCAGCCATATGTAGCGGCTTTAGATTTAGAGTTTTAGTCTTACCGACATTATGTTCTTTAGATTTTATTTATTTATTTCTTTAGTTTTAGAGTTATAGCTGTGGCTTTAAATAATATTGTGCATTTAGTTTTAATCTCAGTTTTAGTAATAACAATATCTTCCCCCAATATTTTATTTTACATCTAGGAAGTCACTTGAAATAATGTTTTCTGTTTTTAGACTGCTTTATTTGATTGTCTGACTCTTTTTTTTAAATGCTGATCACTGAATGAAATACTGACTGTCTGATTTATAATTCAAAACTCAGAACATCTTTGGGGCTTATTTAGAAGGTGTTACTGAAATATAATTCAACCAGTTAATGACTCTGTGTTTAAATGGCTACAAAAGTTGAAACAGAACAATTGATATGAAGCAATGGACTCTTCAGTGGAAGACACATATTCAATTTACTGTGAACATCACACTTAGAGAAAATTGATAGAGGTTGTTTCACTGCTGTTACAGATAGATGCAATGACTTCACAACCAAACCATATTGGCCTGATGCAAGTACACAAGTCACAATGTTTGTGATGTCAAGATGCACCTTTTTTCTTTGCCTAGCTGGTGCCCTGCAGATTTTTATGGCAATGATCTTTTTAATGAACCAACTTTCACTCATTCCTATTTCTGTAATACCCAATTTTCTGTCTCTGTCTTTTCTCTTCCTTTCCTAAAATGTTACAATATTTTGTTTTGTTTCAAAGACAATAATCTGATTTTAATTGTTAGTTTTTTTATAGGTGCTTCCCTCCTCCATCATCATCTTATAATCATGATCATTACTTTTTCATTATTCATATAATAATGGCAAATATTAATGTCATAGGATGTGCATCCACTTCATTGATATTATTTTGATCGGTATTCCCAACAAACCCACACAGGTCCTACTGATAGATGCATCCATATTTGTACATTAGGCATTAATAGTTCTTTTGTGGCCTCTTCGTTCAGTTATGTGATATTTTGATTAAGTCTAGCATTACCCACAATTGGTCTTCAACAGAATTAGCCAAATTAGCCAATCAGCCAAATAAAATAAAAAGGATAATGAAGGACTAAAATGAGACAGTAAAGGCAAAGAAGAAAATTGAAAAGCCGGGAACACAAGTTGAAATGATGCATATGCTTTGTGAGATGAGTATTTCTCAGTAGTCTGCTCAGCCACATTGTGCCAATTATGAGGTACATTTTAAAATTAGATAATGTTTGGCACATTCCTCTGCCTAATGAGTTCCCAGATACACCAGGTTGTGCAGGAAAACAAACATACAAAATGCATAGGAAATGGATTGACATATGTTACAGAGCTCTAGGGAAATTTGGCCAAGAGGCCAACATCCATATGATTTTGGCTAGTGAAAGAATTAGCATTCCTAACTAGATCCATCTGATTTTAGTTCTGTGTCATTTAATTCTGATTACAGCTGGAATGTTCTGTAGGAATGCAGTGGTGGCATCACATTCAGAACTTTATTTTAGAAGATACTGAGTTGATGCATGTATCTCTAATGGTAGCAATTATTTAATAATAAATGATTATGCCCTAGAACTTGAGCAGGGCTTCCCTGTTAGTAATTTTGGAGTGGAGTTTTAATACTGGTCAGCCTACTTCACACCGCAAGTGATGTGACTGATTATATTCTCAGTTTATGACAAAAAGACCAAAGATTTCTACCTTGTGTTGATCCCAACACACATCCCTCTGGGCAGTATGGATGCAAATAGGAATGAAAAGCTTCTTCAAGAATCCTAAATGACTTGACCCAGGTCATGACAAATATTATTACATTATTACCACACAATTATTGTAAATCAGTTTTTCATCTTGACATCACATTTCTTAATAAGAAAGGTCAATGTCTGAATCACACATATTTTCCTTAATATCTTATCAAAGCCATATAATATTTAAATGAAATAAGGCTCCATTTTCTACTGTACAAGGGCTTTACAAATTAAAGCATATTATTGCATCTACCATTATACTGTGAGATAAAACAATAAATTCTATCACTTTTAATATTATTTTGCTATAGAAATGGAAGCTTATTATTCTGAAATGGTAAGGCTTGTAAGTCTCATAGTCATGTTGCAATATTGGTTTCAGCTCCTGTCTTGGAACCCCAAGTCTAACAACTTTGCTAGTTTTCTGTCAATTATTTTATATAAAGTTTAAAGTCAATTCAAAGTTCATTTATATAAAATGTCTCTTTCTTGACTATCCTTCAGATTCTGGGGCAGGGGTCTCCAAATGTGGCAACTTTAAGACTTGTGGAATTCAACTTCCAGAATTCCCCAGCCAGCATGGGGTTAGTTGCAATATTAATGTCAGTTTGTGAACTTACACTCTTGAAAATGCAGAAATGTTTCCCACTATACGTATTTTACATGTTTTGCATAAGGCATTTGAGAGGTGTTTGCAAGTACAGCACCATGGATAGCTCCAGGCAAGCCTTAAAGCCAGATAAACTGCCTGGGTTGCCACTGGAATTATGAATTATGGGCTTGTAGGAGGTAAGGGAGGGGAGCTAATTGCTGCCGCTTGGAAGCTGGAGTTGATGGTCCAGGTCTGAAAGTCTTGGATTTGGCTTCCCCTGATGCTGGCTCAGACAACAAGGAAGAGACGACTGCAGGGGTTTTGGAGGAGGGTGCGGGGAAATGCACCTCAGGAAGATGCTTAGGTCTCCGAGCAGGGAATGAATGGGCAGAGGAAGAGAGGCCAGGAATCTTGGAGGGGTATCAGAGGAACAACCAGATAAATTCCTGGCTGAAGAAGAAAGGGGAGAGATGCAGCTGCAGCTGGAGGGCTTGGGGACCCAGTTAGAAGTGCAGGGCTGAGAAGGAACGCAGTTGCAACTGGTCAGCAGAGCTGAAGAGGAATTGCCTCCTTCACCTGATCCCAGGATGTGCAGGGCTGAAAGGAGGCTGGCGCAATGGAGATTGGTGATGCTACTTGTGAGGAGGCAGCCTCACCCCTCCTAATGAATTAACCAGTTGGTGCCAGCTTAGCCCGACTGGGTAAGCAGCCTGATGCTAGAAATAACAGTTCAATTTCCTTCTGTATCTATTCTGGTTTCTTGGATTCCTGTCTTGTTTCTTGACTCTGGCCTCAGACTTTATACTCGTGAGTGGACTCCAGACTTGTAGCTTGGATCTCGCTATCGTGCCTTTGGACTTGTGCCTAGACTTTGGATTTGTTAGTGTGGTTGGTTGACTTTGTGTCGAACTTTGCTTTTATTGGAACTTTGAGGGGGCTGTTTGCAGGCAAGTATAGTACAAAAGGACTTGGGGGAGTGACATTAGGGACTAGTGGTATTTAAATAAAGCTCTTAAAGTCTTTGTATGTGTATGTTTGGTCTGGAGCAGGACATTCAAAGTCCTTCTGCCCTTTGGGTCACTACCTTTGGCTTCCGCTTTAGCTGATATAATTATCTATGGTTAATTCTAGAACCCACAGTTTCTAGACCTATTTTGCATTCTGCAGGGTTGAACACTGAATTTTATTTGCATTTCCGTCTCACATGACATACATGGAACAACTGTACCTTCACATTTATAAAGCATTCCGAAAGAACATGCTGACATAGACATATCTAAAAATGGGGAATATTAGCAATGTATGCAAATGCACAAATAATATATAGATACAAATAAAAGATGAATCAGACAATTTATGTAAGAGCTGCAATACTAGCCTCATGTGCAGGTAGCTTTAAGCTCCAAAACTCCCCAGCTGGATAAGAAACACCTTATAAGTATTTAAATCTACGCTTAAACCTTTTTCTATATCCCCTGCCACCCTTTCGAGACTCTGTAAGCTATTGCTGACTTCACCTACAGGAAACCCATCATGAATTTCCAAAAGCATTGGTTTGTTATCATTCCTCTAGTAAAATTAAATATACATATATTTTAATCCATTGAGCTCAATCATTCTACCTGAACATGCTACTGTTTATCTTCCATAGCACCCGAAACGCTATAGTGCTCGAAGGTGTGAGAAATAACAATCCACAAGACATGCACAAGGTCGTTTGCAATTCTTCAGGGATTCTGCTTGCTTTCTAACCAACACCAGTAACCTTGGCTGAAGCTTAAATATTAGTTTGCATCTCTGCAAAAGTATATGGCTGTGTAATCGTGCCAGCTTGTTCTACAGCTGCAAGTTCTGAATTATAAATTTGCTTCATATTTTTAGAAGCAAATTGCTGTTTTGTTATGAACTGCCCTATGTGAAAAATACAAGAATATATTATGAGCCAAGTTTTTTGTCTTCAATGATTACAAGTACAAAAGCAAAATGTTGGCATAGAGAACATGTTAAAATGCAGAGTAGTTCAACACAGAGGTTCTATCATGGATTTCCCTTGGTAGTTTGGTGTAAGATGTTTGCAGCCAATGTCCTTCAAGGAAGAAGATCAAGACAGTAGTCTTACGGTTTTTGGCCCTGATTGCTTAGCTATCAGTCCTGATTCCAGTGACCCATGTCATCAGATGCTTCAGAACTCCGAGACCTAACATGATGCTTATTGACCCAGGTGACAAACCGGTATAGGTTTCTCTAAGTTACATCTCATTATATTGTTTACAGGAAAGACACTCTTTGTCTGACTCCTTTAAGAAAACCTGTCCAGTATGGTTGAACTTCTGGCAGTGCTTTTATCTTCCTCAGAGAATGCAGGTCCCACAACCACATTGAGGTAGTATCTTATTGGAAGTTTATTATTATTATGGCTGGTCACACAATCAGCCAGATGTTTAGATTGGATTTGACATCTTTATCCACCTATTGGTTCCTTCTGAAAGACCTCGGATAGACAAATGTTCTTGTTTAATAATATTAAAGGTGACATTGCAGGATGTAAGCTGTTCCAAATAAAGCTGCCTTTTGCAATTGACTGATGGTGATTTTGTCAATGCCAATTTCTGCTATACTTCCGCAGTATATGGTTGCTAGGTTTTCCATGGGGCAGTCTTTTTACTGTGACCCCACTTCTCAACTCCTGTATTCACCTTCAGCATTTCATTTGCATCTGGAATAAGACAGATGTAGCATCTGCAATCAATCTTCTCTTCCCCTCCTCACTGAATTTTAGAATCTTGGCGCTTCAATAACCTGCTGATTATGTATGCATCATTTACAATTTATCTTGTTCCATTCATCTCACACTGCTCAGAAGAGTTTCCATAAAGGCTTGATGTGACATCGTGCCACCATATTCACAGCCACTCAAAGCTAGAGCTATGCAAAGCTTTCTCACCTCAAAACAATCTGTTTTGAATGTTTTAAATTCAAAACAGAGCATCCCAATCCCAAGAGTTTTTCCTGATCTTGGAACAAAACACATGGATTTGTTCAGCACACTAGGCGGGAGCTTATTTGAATGTGACATTGTTTCAAACAGGCTGAGAATTTTGAATCCTTTGATTGGCTTGTTGCTTTAAAGTTACGGTGGTGGAGAATTTTTATCTCTGAACATACCCGGTGAAATAGCAAGAAGCAGTTCCATCCCGCTAGGCTAGGTGAGAGGGCAAAAAGGCTGTAGGTGAGGAAACAGCAGGAATTAAACATGTATTCACATGCTAATGTTGCTGCTGTTGAGTTCTCATCTGGGCTTGATAAAATCCTTCAATCTGCATTCAGAAGTCATTCTGAAAGATTGAGGTTCTCATAGTTGCCCACTAGTAGATAAATTTACAGCTTTTTTTTTAAAAAAATAAATCTTTGCTATGGCTAGGTTAGAATTCATTGGCATGTTTTGTATATATTTTATGCATTATGAAAGCTTGGGATGATTATACAAGTAAAAATTAAAAATTAGCAGGCAGAAAACAGTAATTGTGTAAACCGAGCATTTATGATGCTGAGCACTGATCTGAAGAGACACTGTCATTTTGCTACTGCAGTAACACAGCAAGACATTTGGTGCTGTAATGACATTTTAAAGTGAAAATTCAAAACAATAATCCACTGAGAGAACATCTCATCAGGGTCCTCCAGGGTAGCACTTACAGATTTGACATTTCTTTTTAGGGTCTATCGTGACAACTGTAAGATGTTCACTTGAAATAAAGTAATATTTGATACTGGATCAATGTGCACTTGCCAAATTTCAAGGATCAAAAAAATATATATCCCCAAACACCACTGTCAACTTACTAGATCTTCATGGAACTTTTTACAAATGACAAATCCTTGAGGAGTGGAAAGAAAGGAGGTAACATTTGAACTTGTAACTTCTGAATGGTTCCACATTTCAGGTTAGAAAAACTGTGGAGCACTTGGGATTTTTCTATCAAATAGCCTTTTCTCTCTGAACAGAGTGTGATTACTGATTATACCTACCTCTTGCTTTGCCATCAAATTCTGTGTGCCACCTCTTTTATTATCCAATCCACTATGAGATGAATAATGCTAAAGACATATATTTGAACCTTGTTTTCCATATTCTACTCTCATTCTTAACCCCTATATTGCCTTAAATCCAAGACTGGATAGCTTGGGTTAACTTCATACTGAGAAGTCTCCATTTCTATCTAGATGGAATGGCACTGAGATCTTTTTCTCTCCTTGGTGCCTGGAAGTGACACTTCCAAGAATATAACTGTGGACTTGCCCTAGGAAGGCTGGGGATTTCTGGGAGTTGAAGTCCATCTTAAAGTTGCCAAGTTTGAAAAACATTGGCCTAGGGCAGGCATGTCAAACTCGCAACATCACGTGACATCGTGCGATGTATCGCAACTTTTTCCCCATTGCCGGCAATGGGGTGGGTGCGGTTTTGGCATGATGCATCCGGCCTGCGGGCCAGCAGTTTGACATGCCTGGCCTAGGGAGTACCTTGAGGTCACAATTCCATAGAGATGACAAGTGCCAGAAAGGTGCAGTGGTGCAGGGAAAATATGAGGGACCTCATCCACTGCTGCTCCAGTGTCTTTCCTGGAGGAAACATGGCTCCCAATTCTTTGCATGCAATGAACTGAAGTCTGCTGTTGACATGAAGTCATTTTTAAAAGAAATGTTAGTATTTGTTGCTGCCACAAAATGCCAGCATGGCCCTCAGTTCTTTGCATGCCGTGACTTAAGGTCTGTCTCTTGACATAAAGCCATTTTTAAAAGAAATGTTAGCACTTGTTGCAGCCACAAAGGGCCAGTTTTTTCCCCCTTGAATGACTTATTTGATTACTCATGGAAGCAAGAATGATCTTAAATGCATTTAGTTTCTCTTCTATTAATATTCTGAACTGACAGACTGCCATTACAGTTCTGTCATGCACACAATCGGACTAGTGAAAAATGTCTTGTTTGGGGTGATAATTTCCAAGGATTAATTCACATCGAAAACTTGAAAGGTGTGCTTACATTTAAAGGGCTATTTCTCCTCTTCCATCATCGAAAAGGGATTCCCATTTTTAAAGGGTCCTGTTTTTCATTCTTAATCTTAATATAATATAATTCCTGCTCATTTGATTCTGTTGAAAGTGTAGTGTGTGTTGCTCAGCGGCTATTCACACTGTACTGGTGATAATAATTAGGATAGTTCTTGTCAGAAAATTACTGTAATATGGAATGCTCTAATCTAAATTAGTTTGATGAATTCCCTTGGAGAGATGTTGTGCTTTGCCCCCCCCAGAATCTCAATCCCTTTGAGTTAAGTATTGGCAAAGTATGATTTTGGCAACACACCTTTAGCGAATGGTCTCCAACGTGCTCTTTGGTGAGAAAAAAATGGAACTCACAATTCACTCATTGAATAATGATTGCTCTGGAAAATCCTTTTTATAGAGAATATTAAATAGTAATCAGGAGTCTCTCTATTTTATTTTATTTATACACTGGCTTTGCCCCAGTTTATCAGTTATTCAAATAGGTTTATGGGATGCTTGAGGCCTCTCCCTCTTTTAATTGAAAACAGCTGTTTGGAAAAACTATATAGATTCTTTTAAAACTCTGAGATTTGAACAGTTATCCTCTCCAGTGTTCTCTAAAATATGATTTCTCAGCCCTGCTTAGCTTTAGCAACTTGTGAGAGCTTACCTAGCATTTCAGCATTGTTGGCAAACATCTGCAGAGTTTTCACATACATTGGCACATTATTACTTTTCCCCCAAATTATATTGATTTTTTTTCAAAATATCTCAGCCAAACCATTATAATCATCTGAGATTCATAAAACTTTATTTTCCCCCCTTATACAGTAGCTGTGTGTGTGTGTGTGTGTGTGTGTGTGTGTATACACATATTCTTAACCCACTTTATTCTTGCCTGCTTCATTCTAAACGAATAGACATATACATTCTTACAAAGGCACACATTAACTGTGCTTTTCATTAATATGCTTATTCTCCTTCTACTTGGTCAGCTGACATCTGTGTTTGGTGATACTCTGTGAGAGAATATCAATTTAGAAGCATAATTCCACTACTATTATTTTTCTTCTGAGGTCTGAATTCTGAATTCGCTGAGCATTGATAATAATAATAATAATAATAATAATAATAATAATAATAATAATAATAATAATAATAATAATAATAATAATAATAATAATAATAATAATAATAATAATAATAATAATAATAGTTGGAAGGGACCTTGGAGGTCATCGAGTCCAACCCCCTGCTCAGGCAGGAAACCCTACACCATTTCGGACAAATGGCTGTCCAGTCTCTTCTTAAAAACCTCCAGTGTTGGAGCATTCACCGCTTCTGGAGGCAGGTTGTTCCATTGGTTAATTGTTCTTTTTTTTAAAAAAAAATTATTTTTCCTTTTTCACTTTACAACAAACAAAAATACATTTTTTCCCTTAACAGTACTGTTTTGTATATCTCTTACATTTATTTACAATTATGTACCTTAATTTTCATACTTTTTTGTTTTTCTGTTCTAACAAAACATAGCACTTGTTCCATATCTCATAAAATTCTGTTGCTTCTTTGTCTTTTATTTCTAGCGTAAGTTTGTACATCTCAGCGCATTTTAATATCTTGTAAATAACCATATCGTTTGATGGTATATTTTCATTTTTCCAACATTGCGCATACGCAATGCGTGCCGCTGTTGTTATGTGTACAATGATGTATTGGATTTGTTTTTTAATCCTTGAATTAATTATACCTAATAGAAATAGTTTGGGTTTAAGTTCAATTTGTTCTGTTGTTATCTCCTCGCTCCATCTCCTTATCTGTTCCCAATAAATCTTCGCTTTGGGACATTGCCACCACATATGGTAGAATGTTCCCTCCTTATTTTTGCATTTCCAACAATCCGGATTCATATTTTTATACATTTTAGCCAATCCCGCCGGTGTTAAATGCTATCTATAGAACATTTTGTTTGATTTTCTTTATATGCCGTTGACAGTGTCAATTTGCAATTTTTATTCCAGACTCTTTCCCATTCTTCTAATTCTATATTTTGGCCCACATTTTGTGCCCAAGCTATCATTTGACCCTTTACTATTTCCTCCTCCAATTCTACCTCTAGTAAATATTTATATGTTTTTGTTAAAAAATTTCCTTCCTTACCTATCAAAATTTTATCTAATTGCTGTGGTATCCAATTTATTCCATGTTCTTCCATATCTTTATGATATTTTGACTGTATTTGTAGGTATGGCCACCAATCTATGATTATTCCCTGTTCTTTTAATTCTTCCCTTGATTTGAGATTTCCTTGGTTGTCTACTAATTCTTTATATCTAATCATCTTTTTTTTGTCTAATGTATTTGGATGGATCATTGCCTCCATCAGTGAGACCCAATTTGGTATTTTAATATAGTGTTTCTTTTTAACTTTTTCCCACGTCCGAATCAGCACATCTCTTATCTGGTGCCGGTAAAAATATATGTGTGTCTTCTTATATTTTCCCCATAGAAAACCATGCCAACCGGCCTGCAAATCGTGTCCTTCAATCAACAAAACCCTTTTATTTTCTAAGTTTATCCAATCCCTAATCCAGAGTAACCCAGCTGCTTGGTAATATGTTTCCCATTTTGGGAGTCCAAGGCCACCTCTACTTCTACTATCTTGTAATGATTTGAGATCTATTCATGCTTTTTTACCCAACCAAATAAATTTATTTATCATTTTGTCTAATTCATCAAAAAAATTTTTTATTGGGACTGTCTGAAATAAATATAATAATTTAGGTAATATATTCATTTTGATCACAGCGATCTTTCCTAATAGTGATAGTTGTAATTTTCCCCATACTTTTAAATCTTTTTTCATTTGTAATGTCAATTTTTTGTAATTATCCTCTTTTATTGAGGAACGTCTTATAGTAAGCCAAATTCCTAAATATTTAATCTTTTTTACAATTTGCAGTCCCAAATCTTCTTCTAATTTCCTTTTTTGTTTTTCAGTTAAATTTTTTACTAACATTTTAGTCTTCTCTCTATTAATTTTTAGTCCTGCCACTGTTCCAAATTTTTCTATTTCGTTCATTAGGATATTTCCTCTCTCTAGTGGTTCCTCTATAAAAAACACCAAGTCGTCCGCAAATGCCTGCGTCTTGTATTCTTCTGTCTTAACTTGTAATCCTTTTATCTCTTTATTAATTCTAATTTGGGTTAATAGCACTTCTAAAGTCAAAATGAAAAGTAGAGGTGACATTGGACATCCCTGTCTTACTCCTTTGTTTATTTCGAATTTCTCTGTATTATCCCCATTAATTATCACTCTAGCCTTTTGTATCTTATATATTGCCCTTATCATTCTCTCAAACTTCCCTCCAAATCTCATATCCTCAATCTGTTGGAACATAAATTGCCAATTGAGGTTGTCAAATGCTTTCTGGGCATCCAAAAATATCAATGCCACCTGTTTTTCAGGATGTGCTTCATAATATTCTAAGACATTTAACACCGTTCTCGTGTTATTCCTAATTTGTCTTGTGGGTAAAAAGCCATTTTGATCTGAATGTATTATATCATTTAATATTAATTTTAATCTTTCCGCAATTATAGTAGTGAAGATTTTGTAGTCCGTGTTCAACAACGAGATTGGCCTATAATTTTTTATCTGTTTGGAATCTGTACCTTCTTTTGGGATAAGAGATATATTAGCCTCTATCCAGGAGTCTGGTAATTTGGCTTTCTCCAACACATCATTGTACACTTCCAATAATATCGTTTCGAACTCTTCATAGAGCGTCTTATACACCTCCCCTGGAAGTCCATCTGGCCCCGGGGCTTTATTATTTTTTTGTTTTTGCACTGCGGTTCTTAATTCCAAAGCTGTTATTTCCTTATTCAATATTTCTCTCTGTCCTTCTTTTAATTCCGGCAAGCCGTTAACTTTTAAATATTGTTTTATTTTTTTCACATCTATTTCCTCTTTCTTGTATAGTGACTCAAAATAATTCTGAATTATTTTTTTCTTTTTATCCATTCTATATTGCAACTCTCCATTTTCGTCTTGTAGTTCCTGAATAATTTTTTTTCCTTCTCTTTTTTTAATTTATAGGCGAGCCACCTCCCAGGCTTATTTGATGTTCAAAGAAATTTTGTTTTGCTATTTTCAATTCTCTTGCCATTTCCTCTTGGTCTATCATATTTAGTTTATGTTTAGCCAAAGCCATTTCCACTTTAATCATTTCATCCTGTGGCTCCCTTTGTAATTTAGATTCTAATTTTTTAATCTCTTCCTGAAGTGTGTTTTGCATTTGCCTTCTCACTTTATTCTTTTTTGCTGTATAAGCTATCGCTATACCTCTCAAATAAGCTTTAGCCGTATTCCATATAATTTGTAGTGATGTTTCTTGTTTTGTGTTTTCTTTAAAGAATAATTCCATTTCTTTTCTAATCCTTACAGTAAATTCTTTTTCCTTTAAAATGTGGGAGTTCAATATCCACCTTCTCCTTACTTTTTTCTGCCCTTTCCAGACTATGTTCAGCGGATTATGATCGGCCCATATATTTGGCATTATTTCTATTGTTACTATGTCTTGTCCTACCTCTCCACTCATCCACGCCATATCTATCCTACACCAGGATTTATGCGGATTCGAAAAAAAAGTGTATTCCTTTTTTTAAAATTCCATTTTCTCCATTGATCAGATAGCTTAAATTCATGTGCCATCTCAAAAAATGTATTTGGTAATATTTTCCGTTTCTTTTTATTTTTCGTATTGCTAATATAATCCTTTTGTACATTCACTTCCAGTGTTGGAGCATTCACAATTTCTGGAAGCAGGTTGTTCCACTGATTAATTGTTCTAACTGTCAGGAAGTTTCTCCTTAGTTCTAGGTTGCTTCTCTCCTTGATTAGTTTCCATCCGTTGCTTTTTGTCCTGCCTTCAGGCGCTTTGGAGAATAACTTGACTCCCTCTTCTTTGTGGCAGCCCCTGAAATATTGGAACACTGCTATCATGTCCCCCCTCATCCTTCTCTTCGTTAAACTAGACATACCCAATTCCAGCAACCGTTCTTTATATGTTTTAGCCTCCAGTCCCCTAATCATCTTTGTTGCTCTTCTCTGTACTCTTTCTAGAGTCTCAGCATCTTTTTTACATCGTGGTGACCAAAACTGGATGCAGTATTCCAAGTGTGGCCTTACCAAGGCATTGTAAAGTGGTATTAATACTTCACGTGATCTTGATTCTATCCCTCTGTTAATGCAGCCCAGCACTGTGTTGGCTTTTTTGGCAGCTGCAGCACACTGCTGGCTCATATTTAAGTGATTGTCCACTAGGACTCCGAGATCCCTCTCACAGTTACTACTATTGAGCAAGGTACCCCCTATACTATACCTGTACATTTGGTTTTTCTTGCCTAAATGTAGAACCTTACTTTTTTCACCATTGAATTTCATTTTGTTTAGATAGCGCCCAGTGTTCAAGTCTGTCCAGTCCTCCTGTATCTTAAGCCTGTCTTCTGGAGTGTTGGCTATTCCTGCCAGCTTGGTGTCATCCGCAAATTTGATGAGTTCCCCATCTATCCCCTCGTCCAAATCGTTGATGAAGATGTTGAAGAGCACTGGGCCTAGAACAGAGCCCTGGGGCACCCCACTACACACTTCCCTCCATGTAGATACAGTCCCATTGAGGACCACACGCTGAGTATGGCCGGTCAGCCAGCTATGAATCCATCTGTTGGTGATGCTGTCTAACCCACATTTTTCTATCTTATCAAGTAGTAGGTGTGATCTACTTTATCAAATGCCTTACTGAAGTCCAAGTAAATTATATCCACAGCATTCCTCTGATCCACTAATTTTGTCACTTGGTCAAAGAATGCAATAAGGTTTGTCTGGCATGATCTGTTTTTGACAAACCCATGTTGGCTTTTAGTAATGATTTTGTTTGCCTCTAGGTGTTTGCTGATTCGTTGTTTGATTATCTTTTCCAGAATCTTCCCAGGTATTGAGGTCAGGCTGATAGGTCTTTAGTTTCCTGGATCCATTTTTTTCCTTTTTTGAAGATGGGAACTACATCAGCTCTTTTCCAGTCCTCTGGTGGTTCCCTAGTGCTCCAAATTCTTTGAAAAATATAGTTCAGTGGTTCTGAGATCACATCTGCCAGTTCCTTGAGAACCTTGGGGTGTAATCCATCTGGTCCTGGTGATTTGAACTCGTCTAGGCTGGATAGGTGCTCACTTATCATTTTCTTGCCTATCTTAACTTGTGTTTTTATACTGTTTTTTATGGCACTATTTTTGATAGGTTGGTCTGTTTTTTCCCTTTGTGTAAAGACAGATGCAAAAAATGAGTTAAATAGTTCTGCTTTCTCCCTATTGTTTGTCACCTTCTTGCCACTTTCACCCACTAATGGACCAATCATTTCCTTCACTTTTTTCTTGTTTTTTACATGTTGAAAGAAGTTTTTTTTGTTATTTTTGACTTTGGTCGCAAGCCTTAGTTCATTATGAGCCTTAGCTTTCTTCACTTCATCTTTGCAGGCTTGGGCTATTTGTTGATATTCTGATTTAGTTATGTGCCCCTCTTTCCACTTTCTATACTTGTTCTTTTTATCTTTCAATTTATCAGAGAGTTCTTTATGCAGCTATGCTGGTTTCTTTTGAGAGCTCTTATTTTTCCTCTTTGTTGGTATTGTGCTAGACTGGGCTTCTATTATCTCGCTTTTCAAAATTTCCCAAGCTTCTTGAGCTGTTTTCCCCTGGAGGATTCTCATCCATGGAATCCTTCCCAAGCCCTCTCTAAGTTTATTGAAATTAGCTCTCTTGAAATCCAAGACTCTAGTTTGACTGTGTTCTATTGCTTGTGCTTCCATAATGTTGAATTCCAATATTGCATGATCACTACCTCCCAAGGCTCCTGTGGCTTCAACACCTTCTATCATTTCATCTCTGTTAGTGAGAATTAGATCCAAAATGGCTAATCCCCTAGTTCCCTTCTCTACTTTTTGGGAGACAAAGTTGTCTGCTAGGATTGTCAGGAATCTGTTTGATTTTCCACTTGGTGCAGAGTTTGTCTCCCAGTTGATGTCAGGGTAGTTAAAGTCCCCCATTACTATTGTGATGTGCTTCCTACATACCTTAGTTAGCTGACTAGCAAAAAGTTCGTCTATTTCCTCTGTTTGGTTGGGTGGCCTGTAGTATACACCTATGGCAATGTCATTTTTTCTCCCTTTTATATTGACCCAAATGCATTCAAGACAGTTTTCATCATTGTTGTGCTCTATTTCTGTAGAGATGTAGTTATTTCTTATATAGAGAGCAACTCCACCTCCTCTTTTATTTGGTCTGTTTCTTTTAAATAATTTAAATCCCCCTAGCTGTGTGTTCCATTTGTGGGTTTCATCCCACCATGTTTCTGTAATGGCAACAATATCATATCTGCCCTCATTAACCTGAATTTCTAGTTCACCCTGTTTGCTGTTCATACTCTATTTTTCAACCGTATTCCTAATTTTGTCCCTTTCTCTCTCTTCTCTGCTTTCTGGATTCATTAGGTGTCTTAAAACAGTAAAATACCAATGAGAGAAAAACAGAAAGATTTTAGGAAGCAGGGGAAGAGGCGAAAAGACTTTCCTGTTTTTAAACTGCTTGGACGAGTGCATCCTAAAAGGTAGGTTATTAAATCAATTAAGTAGCCAAGTCACATCATCCAGTCTAATGTCTCACATAACAATTACTTTTTACTTTGCACTAAAATGCCCTTCCTGCCTTTCTTCTGAAATACACTCTGCCCACATGGAGAATGAGAATTTAACCAATATATTTTTTTCCCCTTTTCCTTATGCGCCCCATTAAATAGAAGATTATCTTGCTTTAACTGAAACTCCAAACCAGGAACTGCGGCTTCTGTTCAACCTAGAAATCATGACATGGAATTCTACTTCATATAGTGCTTAAATAGGCAAGAAGTGGGTTTTAAAAAAAAATCATTAATACCATACTCCCTTTCTCAGTGTAGGTTGCTTATCCCTAATCTATCTCATGGTTCAGTTTACAGAATAAATAGCATCTTAAGAATCACAAACAGTTGTGTGATCTGATAGGGGAGGGAAGGGAAAGCGAGAAAAGCAGAAGAGAGAATGTAAAACAGCTTGTTTGTGGAGGTGAGCTTAGAATGGCACTTTTGAGGTTATAAACATCAAAAGCAGAGCTGCTCTCCCCAAATTTACAGATAAACTAAGCTGGCAATGAGGACAAAAGATAGCACAAAGATCAGCAGCTCCATTCTCTTACATTTCAAAATGTCACTGTAGGCAAGCGTTTCTTGGTGCTATATTTTAATGAGTGAGTGTATTTTTTTTAAAGGAGCGGCATGCAGTCTGCTTAGGAATTCTCTGTGCTTGAAAAATACAGGGTAAATGAAGAGAAATACCATTCTGAATTGGAGAGTGGAACACACACACACCCAAACCAGTATTTTTCAAACTTAGCAACTTTAAGATGTGTGGACTTCAATTCCCAGAATTCTTTCCCCAACATACTTGCTGGGAAATTTGGGAAGCTGAGGTCCACGTAGCTTCAAGTTGCCAAGTTTGAAAAACACTGCCCTAAACCTTTGGGCATGCAAATGCCATTGGCCTTCAACACTGGTAATTATGGAAGTCACAATATCTGAAAGGCACAAAGTTTTATAGGAAACCCAAAGGTCCTTTTCCAAAAGGCAACTGGACTTGGTCTTTCCTTGAAGAAGTTTCACTTCTCATCCAAAAAGCTTCTTCAGTTCTGAAGAAGAATTGAGGAAGCTTCTTGGATGAGAAGCGAAACATTTTCAAGGAAAGACAAAGTCCAGTTGCCTTTTGAAAAAGCCCCTGTGGGACCACCATGACCTAAATGACTGAGGATCTCCATAGACATTTTTTATAGGAAACCTATCATAAAATGCCAATGGAAACTTCCAAACAAAGCGTCCCCCTCCCCACCTTTGAGAGGCTGGAATTGAAATCTGTGCTCAAAACTCTGGCATGGAGCAGCATATGTAGCAAACTGTAACAATGCCAAAAGGATCGTATGAATGGAGTGACATTACACAAAAGCATCGCATTTTCATGACAATGTCATCATGCTCTTTTCGTCCTTTGCTTGCCCTGCCAATATCCATGAATAAATGGCCGAGGCGACAACCACATTTCACTCTTTCACGATAACATCAAGGAATTGGCTCAACGCACCAGAGATTCCCTTTCAGCAAATTACAACCCAGATCTTTTAAGGAGATTAAAAAGTTGTATTTATATTACTACTTTTTAAAAATAATATTTACATTTCTTTCCGACAATCAGAGCTCATATCAATCAGCTACTTATATTGGCTATTTCCATAGATTTCATTACAGGAAAAATACTAGTCTTTTTAATTGGTAGTTATCCTCCATCTTCTGGTTGCTCCAAGCTGAAAGCTTCCTTCCTCCTTTTGATTTTTTTTTTTTAAAATAAAGTTAATAAATAGACAAATTAAAGTGATGGAAAAAATACCTAGAAAAAAAAAAGGAAATGAGAATTGGAATATAAGAGAGACATTAGAACAAATTAAACACGCTTACCATGTTAAACACACAGCTTGCTAGATTATTAATTCCTCACTCTCTTTAGGCTTTGTTATCCTGGATTTTGGAAGGAAGTCAAGAACCACAGTGATTAGAAACAGAGACAAGGGAATCAGGATATGGCTTGGCATTAGGAGCAAGCATGATGCTGCTGGGATAGTCTCTACCAACTCAAGGATACAGCAGGGAGAATTACCTTGTGCTGAATGTGTGTACATGTGCTACTTCATTGTAGCTTTATGGCCAAGACCATTAGTACCAGTATGGTTTGCTGGCTACTTCAGCTGTTTATTCTTAAACTTTGATAAAGTCTACCATTCTACTTAGAACAGATACAAGAAAGAATAACAACATGAATCTATGTCAGTTATCTTAAGACATGAGGATGTGGAGAAAGAAAATAAGAACAAAGCAAGTTTTTGAGCTCAGCTCTCTAGTACTATGGATCTGGCATAATTCCCTCATTAAACTGAACAGGACATGGCTATGATATAAACATTTTATTACATAAGACTGCTTTTACTGATATTGTTAACAACTCTATAATCAATCTCCAGAATAAGCAATGGCTGAAACTGTGCAACTGCTTGTTGGTAAGCTAGATAAGAAAAAGGGGAAGAGAGGAAGGAAAGAAAGAAAGAAATGATAGATAGATAGATAGATAGATAGATGATAGATAGATGATAGATAGATAGATAGATAGATAGATAGATAGATAGATAGATAGATAGATAGATAGATAGATAGATAGATAGATAGATAGATAGATAGAGAATTATGACCCAGGTGGTCAAGACAAGGCAGGCCTCTAGAGAGTCCTTTATTTCTCTCAATAAATGTTCCAGCAAAGAGCCCTCCAATGACTGGTAAGGCTCCACCCCCACGCTACCCCTAAGGCAGCCACACTCAGTCCCCCAAACAACAGCCCCTATAGTACAAATAAAGCCCACAGACTAGGAGCATGCTCACGGGGCAAGGTGCAGGGCTCCAAAACCAGTCCACAAGGCAGAGTCGAGGCACAAGATAATGGCAGTCCTTAGCGCAAAGAAAAAGTCCAAGGCAGGGAGCAGTTCCAAGGGCACAGTGAAGCAAAGGGCCAAAAACAGTCCATAAGACAAGGGCAAGGTCCAAGACAAAAGGCGAAAAGCAATCTTCCAAACAAGGCAAGGCCAATGGCAACAGGCACAAGTCAAAGCCCGGGGAGTGCAAACCAAAGCAAACAATTATTCCTGGCAAAGACTAACTCCCCACAGCTTCTCCTTAAGTCACTCCCCTCCAGGTATTCCTCATGAGGAGGGGTGAGGTGACCTTCTCCTGAGTAGCCTTACAGCCCTTCTCTGAGCTTGCCTATGCTCCAGTCTCTGTGCCCTTGGATCAGTGGAGGAGGCAGCTGTTCCTCATCAAAGGAGATTTGCTGCCTATTAGCACCACTGCCTTTCATCAGCTGGTCCTCCCCTGTGTCTTTGAAGGCAGGCAGCTCTCCATCTGGTTGATCACTTCCCCCAATGCCTGAGGGACCCGGGACAGCATCATCCTCAACTCCTGGCATCTCCAAACATGCCAAGGGAGACATGCCACCCCTGTTGGATGGATATATGTGTGTGTGTGTGTGTGTGTTTTCATAGATTTTCACGGGTACAGGTATGCAGGTCTTGGCGTATTCGGGTCTTTTCCCGTGTAAGATTGAGAGTATCTTGGCGACGTTTCGACGAGGTCCCACTCGCCATCTTCAGGCTGGTGTCTTCGGCTTCGTGCTTGTGCGAGCAAAGCGTGATCGAAGCTGCCGTCCTTCTATAAATATTGGGGGGGTGGCGTGTTGGCTTTGTAGCTGTAAGCGGGTTGGTTGGCTGTGTTGTTACATGTGGCTGAGGTGCTGGCTGTGTGCCCATTGTTCTTTTGTACCTGGGTAATGGGCTGTGTGGTAACAGTCTGAGCTCTATTGTAGTGATGTGGCAGCATGATGTGGCAGCACAGGACTCAGGATATCACTATAATAGAGCTCAGAATGTTACCACACAGCCCATTACCCAGGTACAAAAGAACAATGGGCACACAGCCAGCACCTCAGCCACACAGGATGTTACCAAACAACTGACTAATTTGCTTACATTAATTCCATCTTCCAATCAAGATGTAACAACACAGTCAACCAACCCACTTACAGCTACAAAGCCAACACGCCACACACCCCCTCCAATATTTATAGAAGGACGGCAGCTCCGATCACGCTTTGCTCGCACAAGCACGAAGCCGAAGACACCAGCCTGAAGATGGCGAGTGGGACGTCGTCGAAATGTCGCCAAGATACTCTCAATCTTACATGGGAAAAGACCCGAATACGCCAAGACCTGCATATATATATAAATATAGATAGATAGATAGAGATAGAGATATAGAGATATAGAGATATAGAGATAGATATAGACAATGCTTTTTTTGTCATAGAATGCACTGGAATGGAGTTCCGGTACCTTTTTTCAACGGATTTTCCAAGTTTTAAAAGTAACTTTTGAAAATTTCATGTTTGGTCCACGTGGACGTGAATCGCCCTGTCGAGCGTAGCAGGTCGGTGGCAAAATCATTAAAATGGTGCATGCGGGCTGCTTGTGTGTCGAGTCCAATGCATGCGTACTTCGTCTGCGCTGGTTGTGATGGCTTGTGGCACAGCTCGGCTTGTGATTGGTCATGTGGTCACAACTGACATGTGTGGGTGTGTGTACAGTGATTGACTATGTGTGAAAGGTAAATAATTTCTTTATTTAAAAAAATTGTTGGTGAATTGAAAATCTTTTTTTAATTTTTAGTGTAAAAGTGTGAGCCCAAATTTAAAAATGAAAAAAAAAAAGCTAATTACTTCTCAACCACTGGTCCTGCTAAGAACTGAATATATAATTTTTTAAATAAAAGATTAACAAGATGTGAGTTCCGGCACCTTTTGTCTTACAAAAAAACACTGTATATATCTATCTATATCTATATCTATATCTATATCTATATCTATATCTATATCTATATCTATATCTATATCTATCTATATCTATATCTATATCTATATCTATATCTATCTATATCTATCTATATCTATCTATCTATCTATCTATCTATCTATCTATCTATCTATCTATCTATCTATCTATCAATATGTGTGTGTGTGTGTGTGTGTGTGTGTGTATATATATATATATATATATAGATATAGATATAGATATAGATATAGATATAGATATAGAGATAGAGATAGATATAGAGATAGATATAGATATAGAGATAGATAGATAGATAGATAAATAGATAGATAGATACTGCTTAGAATTTTTGTTGTTAAACTGGGATAGCAATTTCTTTTATGAATACTTGATTGAATTACTTTCAAACTGCCACTTTGTCAAAAAAATGATATTGGATATTGGCAGGTGGTCACTATCTTGATGGGCGAGCAGGTCCAATCTGAGATTTGTTTGGTTGATTGCCCACGTCAGTATTTACCAGTCATGATGACAGTTATGTATTTCAAAATGTGATAAATCATAGTAATAAACATTTAAAGAGGAAGTCTTGCTGCTATGAGAAATTACATTCACCAGTTACTTATTGCAAATAACTGAGTGGATTAAATGATAATTCATCCCTTTGTTTCTTACAGTTTTTTTATTGTTGTATGTAGCCACAGCCTGTAATGGGTTTTCTTGCCTTTAATGAGAATTTGATTTCTGTTTCCTGGCAGGAGCCGCTGAGTTGAGCCAACTTTGGAGTAATGTCTTTTGCCTGATTTGAGAAACAAGTAAAATTGATGCCTCTTTAAGGCAGGTGTTTCTGTTAGGGATTACTTTGCATTCTGCTCTTTCCCATTCTCACAATACTTTTGATGTCTACCTGTATCGCATATTAGATCATCAGAATATGAGGGGTCCTTGGTGCTCTCTAAGCTTGGTTGTTTTCTTGCAGATGTTTCATTACCCAAAGTAGGTAACATCATCAGTGCTAGTAAGGAATGATCAATAATCATCAGTAATGAAAGGTGTGCAAGAAAACCACCAAGCTCAGAGAACACCAAGGACTCTTCATTTGAACCTCCAGCTATAGATATTCTCAGGATCGTCTTCTCAAGTTACAAGAGCTGCAAATTTGCCAGGTTCCCTTAGGGCAGTCTCACTGGGTTGTCCTTGTCCCTTAGCAGTCTGGGAATGAAAATGCCAATCTACTTAGTAATTTTAAGGGTACTTCTTTTGGCAGGAAGATTAAGGAAAAATGAATCTCTAGATCCCACCTTCCCTTCAAATGACTTCTTGCCAAAACTGGTGGCCCAGAAGCAGATTATTTCATCCACAGGTGAAGCACGAGTTGGCTCAAGCAATTTCTTTCATTGGAAGAATTGAAGCAGATCCTTTCAAACTTCATAGAGGTCTGGCCCATTGCCAGCTCTTGAAGCATACAGCTGTAATGTGAGTTAAATATGATCTGTGTATCCATTGGTGGAATTCAGCCGGTTCGCACCACTTCGGCAGAACCGGTAGCTTTTTTTGTTGCCCAGGCCCAGAATGGACTTCCGGAAGTGGCATCCACACAGAGAACCGGTTGTTCACATATTTGAATCCCACCACTGTGAGTATCCATGTGCATGCGTGCACCTCAATTTGAGCCCTGCTTCATGTTTGAGCCAGGCTAAATGGTCTTTCTGGTCCAATCATAACTTCACATATTTCTCGCTGGGTACTTTTGATTAATCCAAACATATAGAAAATAAGAGAACAATTTGTATTCTTTGGCTTTAAAGGCCCAAGGTGATCATGTTCAGATACTGCTCTATGAATAAAATTAATTACTTAACAACTAATCAAAGCCAACGTGGAATCAGAGTCTAAGGGCTTGAGTAGGATCGGGAAGCGCTAGAGAAGGAGGCATCTGTGAAACAAGCCAAACTAACTTACTCTACATGGACATTTGTTTCTTGTGAATTACAAAACTTTTCACAACTCAAGGTTCTTTACAGTGGCCATATGAGAATGCAAGGAAGTTGCCCAAGGAAGGATAATTTAGACCTTTCTGCTCTACAGAGATATCCTCTGCTATTTGCGTAAGAAACACAATGTTGTACAGGTGGGAATGTGGAGCCATGGTTTCCACTTGCCCAATTTCTTCTCTCTCTGATGCAATCTTTTGTCACTTCAATGAAATGACAATGCCCTTCCAGCAATGTGGTACTCTATGTAATGTTCTCACCCAGTAGGGTAACTCTCTATTGATTATTTATTCTTGGATGAACCTTGTCACAGCCCCACAGGTCATTATTTCATGAAGAAAGTGTGTATAAAGACAATGACACCTGGGTGATGTTTCACAAAGGAGCATAGTCCCTGCAGAGCATAAGTTGTCATTGGAATTGTGAAACAGATAAAGGCTTTACAATTGGCGGTGGATGTTTTAATAGAAATACTTTTATTAACATTGCTTTTCAGCAGAAGCCACAGGTCAAACTCTCAACCTCACACTAAGGGAAAGCAAATTGATCGCTTTGGGGATGTTCAGGTACTGTATTACCAGAGTGATTCATGTTGTATCGGCCACTTTGCCTTTAGCCAATGGGATAGAAGATCCATCCAGAAAGAAAATTAAAAAGACCCAGAATAATAATGGAAAGGTTCCCCCCCTTTTTTCTTTTGCATGCTTAGAGCAAGTTGATGATCAGGACTGCATGACAAATGTGATGTACTTGTAAGCATACAGTGACCTTTCCCAAATATTTCAGAGAATGCTATTTTGATGTGAACTTCTGCTTTTATGCCAACCATTCTTCCATAGGCCGTCTAATATGAACTTGCCATATTAAAATGGAGAAGATAGAATGTAATCTTAAACTTCTTAAACAGTAGTATATTTATTTATTTGTTTTTCTACTCCAATTTTCTTCCAGGAGCTCAAGGTGACATTTTGTTTTTGTCCTCACAACCACTCTGTGAATTACATTAGGTTGACAAACAGATCGGTTGAAAGTCACTCAGACAGCTTCATGGCTGAGTGAAGCTTTGAAACGGTCTTTCTAATCCTAGTCCACCTTCTTCCTACTACTGGATCCCACATTAGCTATTTGTCTTCAGAACGTGACCAACTGGTTTTCTATCTTGTTTTTGTTGTTCACCCAGCCTTGAAACTTTCTTTGTTCTTGAGAAAAATAATTACTTGGCCTGTATTGGGCTTCTATTTCCCCGGCATACAGATCCACCAACTTCTGCAAAGTAAAAAAGGTACCTGGTCATTTATGATGCAACTGATAAATATCTGAATAATCCTATTCATGTGCTCTTTATTCCCCAGGTCATTGCTTTGGAAAGAAGGAAGGGCAAGCATCTCATTCCTCAATAAACAGCACTTTTTATGTACATTTTTCATCAAACACACTATCACAGGTTATACTATACCGAACAACACTGTCACATGGCAGGGAGATTAATTCAAGTGAACATATTGCTGTGAAGCCCCAGAAAATCCATTTGTTGCCTTCCAAGAACGGATCTAATCTGGTCACCAGCACAGAACAATGTAATAATGGCACATCAAAAATCATGTAAGAAGGTCACAGATCAGCACTTAGAATTATATCTCATTATAATGCTGTCACTTAGAGGATGTCTTCACCACAGATTCAAACTAGTGCCATATCAATTCCTCTTTATTATGTATACCAGGAACATGTTCAGTGATGGGAAAGAGAAGAAATGTTTAAAAAACACTCTCAGTAAAAAAAAACAACAACCATAGTGCTCTCACTAATCTATATACTTCCCACGATTCTTTGGCAGGAAGGAAAAAACTGATAATTATACTAAAATGAAATAAGTCAGAGTGAGGCTGGGCCACATAGGGAAAGGATTTATAAGAAACTCAGCAAATTTCTGCACTCTCTGCTGCTGTGAGAGGAGATATGTCAGGTGAGATTTCACCTCTCAAATTTCACAATATCTGGAGTTTGGATGAATGTGGGTGTTTTACTTAGCAGTGTTGGAAATTCCTCAGAATCAACTTTTGTAGGAGATGCGAGCCATAGGGTCTTGGTGCAAACAAAGACAATAACAGTAGAACATTGGAAGAAAACAAGTAGATTTTCTGAGGAAGTATAGATTTACACTCATTCTGTGTGATTGGCAATGTTTCTCTGGACAGCAATAGCCAAGTTAGATAGTTAAAGGGGAAGTGTGGGGAATGAGAGCAGGAGGAACTGACATGAAACAGATGCTAGTCCAAAATGCCTCCCAGTCCTTCTAGACAAAATTTTCCGAACGCAGAAGTATAGTTCTGGAAGCGGAAAGGCAGCAGAGGGTTTCTGTTAACCCTTTGAGGTAGTCCAGACCAGAAGCTCAGATACTTTGGCCACCTAATGGGAAGAGAGGATTCCTTGGGCAAAATCCCTATTGTTGGGAAAGATGGAAGGCAAAAGGAGAAGGGGATGGCAGAGGATGGAGTGTTTAGATTGTCATCGACGCAGTGGGCATGAATTTGGGCAAATTCTGGGAGACAGTGGAGGACAGAGGGGCCTGGTGTCCTTTGGTCCATGGGGTCACGAAGAGTCAGATATGACTTACCAACTGAACAATAACAAGAAAGAGTACAGAGAAGAGCAACAAAGATGATCAGGGGACTGGAGGCTAAAACATATAAGGAACGGTTGCTGGAATGGGGTATGTCTAGTTTAATTAAGAGAAGGACGAGGGGGGACATGATAGCAGTGTTCCAATATCTCAGGGGCTGCCACAAAGAAGAGGGAGTCAAGCTATTCTCCAAAGCACCTGAAGGCAGGACAAGAAGCAACGGATGGAAACTAATCAAGCAGAGAAGCAACCTAGAACTAAGGAGAATTTTTCTGACAGTCAGAACAATTAACCAGTGGAACAACCTGCCTCCAGAAGCTGTGAATGCTCCAACACTGGAAGTTTTTAAGAAGAGATTGGACAGCCATTTGTCTGAAATGGTATAGGGTTTCCTGCCTGAGCAGAGGGTTGGACTAGATGACCTCCAAGGTCCCTTACAACTACTACTACTACTACTACTACTACTACTACTACTACTTCTTCTTCTTCTTCTTCTTCTTCTTCTTCTTCTTCTTCTTCTTCTTCTTCTTATTATTATTATTATTATTATTATTATTATTATTATTATTATTATTATTATTATTATTATTATTATTATTATTATTATTAACAACAAAGACAAGAAAACAAAACCATATGTATTAATGCTACCTTTATTTAAGTTTCTGATTGAACAGAATATTTGTAGCAATCAGACCTGGAAATTTCCTGACAGGTGGAACAATTAATTAGTGGAACAACTTGCTTCCAGAAGTTGTGAATGCTCCAACACTGGAAGTTTTTAAGAAGAGATTGGACAACATTTGTCTGAAATGGTATAGGGTTTCCTGCCTGAGCAGGGGGTTGGACTAGAAGATCTCCAAGGTCCCTTTCAGCTCTTATTCTGTTATTTTATTAAGCAATCAGGTCTATTAAGGCTCAAGCAAAACTTTCAGCCGTGAAGGGTTTAGTCAAGGAATGGGGCAATCATACAGCAGTCTCTTGTATTCTTAAATTAATGCCCATTGAGAGCAGTGTGTTTGGTCCTATTACTTACTACTACTTGCTACTATTTGCCATTTCATGACAGAACATCTGCAAGTTAAAAAAAAAAGATTTAAAATCTATTTTACTTTTCCTACAAACAATCAAAGAGAAACCAAGTCTCCCACTGAGATGGAAAACAACTCCCAATGAAAAGCATGAGAATGGATTAAATTGGTTACCACAAAATGAAAGTGCTGCTAATAAATGACAAATGAAATCAAGGTAGATGCTCAGGGTCACCAGGATTGCAGTAGTATATAAACCAGAGCACAGCAGTAAATAAAGTGTGAATAAAAGCAAATGGACTATAAAATAAAATAGTCTTGTACATTTCTAAGAGAAAGCAGGTCCATCATTTTATACGTACTCTCTTTCCACATATACTTGTCATTCCACAAAAAAAAAGTTCTGAAAATAATATTTCCAAATGAGTCTTGTCATTGCTTGTAAAGCTGAAACATGTAGAATGGTGGAATTTCGAATGCAGTTGAAATTCAAGGGAAACAATGGGTCCGTCCCAACACTATAAAACAACTTAAATAGCAGGCCTCAGTCAATTTTAGCATGTGCTGTAATACGCAGAAAGCAACTGCCTTTTTCATTATCAACAATTTCATTTCCACTGTTTCTGACTGTGAGAATAGTAGCTTGAAATGAATGTCTTGCTGAGAATATTAACTTGAAGTGGTGACTGAAGCAGAAGTGAGAAAGGAGCGAAAGAATGATGGGAGAGCATTTTCCCCCTAACATAAAAGGGTTTCTGTTTCAACATGAAGGACGTTTTAAACCATCTTCTTCCCCTTCTTTTGGTTTTTTTTTTTTTGCTTGCTCTCCATGTGACAACTTTTTCTTTTGCTGCTAACAAAATTTCAATTCTTTTACTGTTTTTCACACTTACAACTGTAGTAGCATCCCCATGATCATGTGATCAAAATTCAGATGTTTGGCAACGGACTCATACTTATGACAGTTGCACTGTCCTGGGCTCCTGTGATCCCCTTTTGCAACCTTCTGACAAGCAAAGTCAAGGAGAAAGCCAGATTCACTTAACACGTTACTAACTTAACAACTGCAGTGATTCACTTAACAACTATGATAAGAAAAGGGCAAAATTCACTTAACAAATGTCTCACTTAGCAACAAAAATTTTGCGCTCAGTTGTCATAAGTCGAGGATTACCTGTATTCATTCATTCTAGACAAGCTAACTGAGCAAGTTGGGCTAACTTGAGTCTTTAGGGGTCTTGATAGGTTACAGATTTAGTGAAGGTGTTAGCACTGGAAAGCCTTCCTGTAAATTTGACACAAAGTAAAAAGATGGTGGAAAGGGCTGGAGAGATAGTACCTGGGTCCCTGATTTATAATTATCACATTACTGGTTTGCATAATTTTCCTCTTATACCTTTTCCCTAAGATTCTTTCTATTTCCTTCCTTGCAGGTTTTTTTTAAATTTAGCCTATTCATCTGGCAGGAGTTTGCCAGCTGAGTGTCGACTTCTTTCTGTTGCCGGATTGTTAGAAGCAGCAAATAATTCCTTGCCTTTTATCATTTGTTGTTGCCAGTTTAACAGCTCCCTTCAATAATGTAAAATGTTGGCCAGCGTACAGCATTTGGATAAGAGAGCACACCTACGCTCCAATCCTCTGAAGTAGGCTCTGTTGGACATTTCCAGGGAAGCGTGTTTGAAATGGAGCACTAATGGTACAGAAGCGTGGGTTAGCAAAAAACAACAACAACAACCCCAAAACAAAAGAAGACTAGCATGTGTTGGTTTTTCAGATTAAAGAATTGCTGCAAAACCCTGAGGCCAGAGGGGGCCACACAGCTGGAGCAAATCAGTGTACAAGCATCCCAAGCCTTGCCCTTCTTCAATCCCTTTAAAGTCTTTTAACTCTTGTTTGCCTCTGTTTTAGAAGTTGGAGCCAAATATTTTCACAAAGGACACATTCGGTTATAATTATAGTTGCTCCTTGCTGATTTGCCTTTTGTAATTGCTGGCTAGACATTACATTAAGGAAGTGGTCTAATTTTCCTATTAGGTGGGAGCTCAAAGGAGCATCTAAATTGGCCCAGAAATTAAAGGCAACAACTATAATTCAGCAATAATTGCCACTTTCCAAGTCAGCACTTTACAGAGCTTATGAATATCCATTATTCATACGGATTCTGTTTGCCGTGTGATAAATTCACACCCTTTTATTATTATCCAGACTGATTATAAAGCAAATGCAAGTTGCTTAAGATTTTGCTTATCTAAGATAAGAGTGAAAGAGTACACGGTTATTTTATTTTTTTTGAAGGGGTGGGTGGGTTCAGTTTCTCTCTGACCATTTTGTTCTGCTGCTATTTTTGCAACGGTTGCAGTGTTATAATGGCATATGATAGCAAGTGACACCCTCGCCCAGAGATTTCCTACAACCAGCCCTCATCCCAGATCTGATACTTTGACTAAATCATGGATTCCCTTGTGACTTATTAAGCACTAATTCACTGGGTTGCTGGATAATGAACAGTTCTGAATTCAACATATGCTTCATATGAACTAGGGTAATTTAATTCAATGTGCATCAATATGGTCATTTTAGCCATGCTAGACTAGAATGCACATGATTTCTTAACCAACATAGTTCCAGACCACCATGATTAGAATCTGGAGAGCACCAGATTGGGAAAATCTGAGCTTAACTGAAATTATTTACAGAGACAGCTGTTTGCCTTGCATAACCTAAGAATATTATATCATTTAGCTTATCAACTAAAGTCGAGTATCTAATACTTTATTCAGAAGAGTGTATTATTCATTAGATTTGTACAGGTCCTATTCTGTTGCTATAGATGTCATTTTAAGGTGCATTTTTAGTAAACAACTGAACTTGATTGCCCTATGAAATCTGAATATTTAGAACAATGTTTCTCAAGTGTCATTTTGGCACTTGTTCCCTTTCTGCCTGCCTCCAGAGATAACAATCTCACACATAGCCAAAAAGTTTTTGCTTGATGGCAGATAAATTCACACAGGCAAGTTGTGTGAACTTTTATTAAACAACAACTAAGTGGTATGCATATTGCACAGCTATATCCTGTAGAATTCATTGAAAGAAATTCTTGTTGTGATTGTTGAAATAAGCAGATGGGGGGGGGGGGACAAAACAGCGAAAATAAGCAGCTGAAACTCGTTGGCAGGTAAAAACATTTTGGTGGGCAACCCCCCCCCCCCAAAAAAAACACCATTTTTTTAAAAACATGACTGTTTAGATAGGACCTGAGGTGTTGGTGTACTTCCTATTTGGGTCACATATTCTGACGGTTCCATATTTCATTTGTTATTACAAAACGTTCTTAACATTTGAACCAAGCATATGGCTCCGTTAGACAACCACTTTTTAATTGTGATTTCTGTATCATGAAGAAGGTTCTTTCCACCTATTTTTTAACATTTCTATAAAGAGAAAACCTGAAAAATGAAAAACAAAAACATAATTACCACCTTTTTATTTAGATCCCTATTATATTAAGTCATCATGTTCTTCCACTACTAGATAACGCTATATATCACCGATCACCAAAGCACTGTTGGCAAGCGGGCTTTCTATTCCATTACCACACTCCACTTCGTGGGGCTTGAAGAGGACGTGAGTGTCCTATTCTGGCAGAATTTCAGAATGCTTAAGGCTGCCCTTCCTGGAGGACCCTTGTGCAATTGGCTTAATTTGCCTTTGACAAGGCATTTTTCAAGGGTAAAGTTTGGTTTATTTAGTCAGAAGGGGCATCTTTTCTTTATAGTTTATGTTGGGATACGTGAAAGATGCAATGAAACATTCTTATACGTACAACGGGAAAGTTGCTTTCTCTCTCATCATTCTGGCCTGGAGGTGTAGGATTTAGATCTGTTTGGGAGTGGATTTTAGATCATTAGGGAGGACATACAGGTAGTCCTTGACTTACAGGCGTTCATTAGTGACCTTTTGAATTCCCAACGTGACCCAAACCCCAAGCACGGAAAAATGACTTGGGACCCCTTTCACACTTGCGGCAGTTTGCAGCATCCTCGTGGTCACATGATCAAAATTCAGTATGCTTGGCAACTGTTCAATTTATGATGGTTGCAGTGTCCTGGTGTCATGTGATTCCCTTTTGTGATTCTTCTCACCAGCAAAGTCAATGGAAGCCAGATTCACTAACAACCGTTATACTAAACTTCACAATCTCAGTGATTCACTTAACAACTGTGCAAGAAAAGGTTTTTTAAAATGGGCCCCAATCGTTTTAACAACTCTCCATCATTTTGCAACATAAATTTTAGCCTCTGGTGTTGTAATTTGGGAGACCTGTATTCTGTCTACTCAAGGGCCAAGATGATCACTGGGCTGGACCATATATGCCATTGGCCAGAGCGTATATATTGCATTTAAGGGGTTAATGCTGTCTCCTTAAGATTGCCTCTGGGAATGTAGTTTAGTTGTTGGTCAGTTCATGTCCTTAACTAAGGCCACTGGGAGGGCTTCAATGTTTTGGACAGATTTCTGCTAAAGGCCTGCATGAACATTTTTTCTGTGTCTCATAGCCATGATGTCTTTGCTTCCGTACGAACATGGTTGAATCTACCTTTACTTTTTTACTGTTCTGCTCCAAACAAGAGATCTGCTTTATTCCTGTTTGTCACAGACAGATTAACTCCAAAGAACCGGAGTAATATTCAGATTTTTATTCTTCAGGATCTCTAACAATAACTCACATTTAGTAAGAGTTCTCTGAGGCCCATATCATAATCTGTCCGTTCTTGTGGTGGAAAAATAGAGTAGCTTCACCCCATGTTCTATGAGCAAGACCTCAATGGCTGTGCTACACAGAAACTGTTTCATCAGGCTCCTTCAGGTCCTAACTCTTCCAGCCTTTTGCAGTTTAACGTGGTGATTTTGTCGTGCCGATGGTTCAATGGTGCTCCAGTGTGTGCTGGGATTGCACCCAAAGCATCTGTTGTTTCTTTGTATTGTATTTTTCTCTTCTCTCCTGCTCCTCCAGTTACTGCACATCCCCTAGCCAAGACTTTTTTGTCTTTCTTATGACATTGTTAAGTCGGGGTATCATATGATAGATACTTGTATTTTTGATTCCTAAACGTTCCAGAGCACTTTTCTGTTTCAGTATTCTGTTGTTGTGGATGAAGGCCGTGTTTTTATTGTCTTATTTTTTCTGTCTTCCTATCCTCACTTTCGATCCTGCTTGGTTCAATTGGACACTAGGACTGCTGTTTATCTAATGACCGAAAGTACCCAAGTTTGCTTGCCTTATGGGTATTTCCTCCACTGATTTTGAACTTTAAGATCTTCTTCACTCTCATTGATGGATTCAATTCTAACCTCTGACTTCAGTGTTCTTGATGTTGTCAGCCTGAAGGATGCCCAGATATTTTTATTATTTTCTTATTATTATTATTATTATTATTATTAATTATTATATTATTATTATTATTATTATGATATGATTATTATTAGTTTAATGATATATTATTATTATTATTATTATTATTATTATTATTATTATTTATTATATTATATTTATTTATTATTATTGTTATGTTAAATAATTTGTACCTGCCGACTGTTCTCAGAGACCCTGAGCCTTCCAGATTAAAAATACAAAAAAAAGTACCATGAGCAGGAAAAGAAGAGACAAGAATGGTAATAACCATGCAACACAAGAGGTAGACCCTTACTAATATGAAGCGATCATGTCTTGTGAAAGGCCTGATAAAAACCAAATTCTTCAAGGCCCTCTGAAAGGCCAGCAAAGGGGGAACACCCTTCTGAGACACTTCATTGCAGAAGGCAGGTGCACCGACGAGGAGGAAACTCTCAATGCTTTAAATACATAGTAATTGTCACAAAATTAGCATCAGTTCTTTCTCTGCCTCTGTTTCTCCAGCCTTAAATTTTCCTTTCTCTCCATTTTCCCTGGCCAACTTCTCTCTCTTCTCTCTCCTCGTCTCTCTCTCATCTCCTCTATCTCTCTCTCTCTCTCTTTTCTCTTATGCAACCTCTCTGAGGCATCCCAAAGGAGAGGTGAATACTCAAAAAATTGAAGTAGCCATTGTGATATCAACACAGGTACTAAAAGGGGTGGGCCACCATCCTGATCTTTTTTTTTTTATTTCCCTGGATAAGCCAATTTTCCCTCTTCAAATTAGGTGTCCTGGCTTCATTCCTTACAGAATGGTTTTGTTTATTTGCAATCCGAGCCTTCCATCACAGTTCATCCCACAAAAAGCAGTGTTTTGCTTTTAAAAATTCCCACTGTATTATTTTATAGGTAACTGCAAGGCAGTGAACTATATATATCTCCTTCCTCCTCCTATGTTTTCCCCAAACATCCACCCTAAGTTAGGCGAGAAAGAGTGACTTGCCTAAATTCACGCCAGCTATTTCATGCTAAGGTGGACTAGAACTCCCAATCTCCCAGTTTATCTAGATCGCACTTTCACCATTATCAATGGAGCCATGTTCCTTTTACTTGGACTCTTCCTTAGAACCTCCGCTATCTAAGAAGCTACTTCTGGATCTTCAGGATGAGCATGCAGCTTCCCTGTTGTTTAGATTAAAAGGATTAAGAGTGTTCCTTCAATATGGCTCTGGAATGGGTGCTTCACTCTTAGGCTTTGCAGAGCCCCCCCCCCTTGACTGGAGGGTTCAGTTTGTCCCACACTGTATTCTATAGCCCGTTAAAATGCATCTTTAGCTTTTTTGACCAAAAGGGACTACGTTTTAATCTCTTCCTCCAGAAACATTTGATTAGCGTATCTTTGCCTATGTGTGGAAGAATAGATGAAAAACAAAGTATAGACGCGAGAAGAATTGCATTTATAATATTCAATGATTTTCATCACATTGGTCAGGATAAAATAATTATCTCTATATATTGGATACATTTACATATCTGTAATTTTTCCATTCCTCTCTCTCTCTCTCTCCTCTCTCTCTCTCTCTCTCTCTCCCACACAACACACCACACACACACACACACGGGGGGGGGGGAGAGGGAGAGAGAGAGAAGGAGAAGGAGAGAGGAGAGAGACTATTGCCTTTATTTAGCCCTTAAAGACTTTTAAACTTTAACAGAAGCCACAGTGAACAGATTTAACAGGTACCCTCCATCTTGATGGCAAGATAAGGGGATGTGTTATGCGCAGTCTCTAGATGCCATCTGGAATAAGGCCTGAGCAGCTAACTCCACCCTCTTTTAAAAGATCTTTTTCAAAATGAAAACTGAGCCCTCATTAAGTGGTGAAGATTTATGGTTCAAGGCTTTTTCCTCTCCCCCTTTTTTTCCTCACACAAGCCTTTTTGCTGTGGTTGGTGTATCATCCGATCTGCTACGATGGTTTTCAGTCAAATCTCATTATTCTCAAACTGTATCCACTTACTCTCCCCATATTGCTTGTCATTCATCTGCCTGAAAAACGCCCAGGCTAAGAAAAAATGATATTTCATTAATAAATAAGTCTAAGTGGGGGCAAGTCTCACTGGTACATGATGCATTTGTCTCGGTTTAATATGGTGCATGTCGAGGCATGTTTCAAAACGGGATTCAGCCACGTCTCATCGGGGCGGTTAGGTTTATTCAATCGAGTCACCCAGATGGCTTCAGAGGGGAAAAAAAACATGGTATTTTATAAATCCATGGGGGGAAATATGTCATGCCATTCTGTAGGCATCACAAAGCATTTAGGGGGGAATGAGGATAACATAAAGGCAGCAGATTCTTCATTTGCCCTACATTGAGCTGAATAAAACTTGCAGGCAGTCAATAAAACTTTTGCATAGCTGGGCAAGTGGCCCTCCCACATGTTCCCATAAACAGGTACAGGTTGAGCTGGAGTTTCCATTCATAGGCATTCACTGGAGTCAAAGTGAAGGCTTAGAAAGGACTCCAAACTTCCTTCCTTGAATATTCAATATTGCTATATCTCGATAAGGTATCTTTGTATCCAGCCCCAAGGTATACCTCTTTACCTGATAGAACCCATGTATATTAAAAATGTACGTCCGTATCCATATTTGTGTGTGTGTGTGTGTATATATATAATGTAATATTAAATGTATATTAAAATTATATTAATGTATATTAAAATGCACAATTCTTTCCATCTTTGTCTTTCTCTTTTTCATCTGTTCATACATAGGCCCTCATACACTACATTTATGTCCATATCTAATGTGTGAATGGATGAATGAGAGATGCATATCAATAAGATGTGAGAACAGATTTTCATCTTCCTTTCCCTCCAACCATCATTCCCCCAGCCAGTCAGCATTGAAACAGTCCAACATGTGGCAGATCTCTTTGTACTTAAAGTTTACCTAAA
>JALGBA010000880.1:0-79431 GCA_023970755.1 Azemiops feae
TTTAAGGACTTGGAAGAACGGCTAAGAGACTGGCTACTTTGTGGTCTGAGAAGTCGCGAACTGCAGCAGAAGATATTCAACAGAGAAACCGTCTCCTTCCAAATTGTTTTTTTTTTCAAACATAGTTTATTGGGGTTTTTTGTTTTACATCAAAGTACTTAGGAAACAGCATGGAGGCGGGGACATCAAACATAAAAGCAGAATCATGAATATGTAACTCAAGTTAATTCATTAAAAATTCCCTCTCTAATTCCCTCGTATAATCTTACATATTCAAATTAAAACATTTTAAAATAAAGTTTAATCAATCCAGTCCAACATCAGTCACATTTCAATTATAAAAATCCAAATCCTGTATTAGGCTTTACTAATTTAGAATTACCATATTCCAATTAGCCTTAAATAAACATATCATTAACACTTCGGGTATCCCTCATTTCCCTTTTCCCTAACATAATAATCATATCTAAAATAACTATGTTATTCCCACAATAACGTTCTTATAATTTCCACTTACAATCTATTTCTTGCTCGAATAAATCATTTATTAATACTGTTTTCTCTTATCTCCAATCTCTCTTGTTCTCCTATTACAAAATAATTATCTTATTTAAAATAAAAATAACAATCCAAAAAATACATTTCTATCTATTTTAAGTATATATTTTATCAATCTATATCAATAAAAAGTCTTTTTAGCCCATTAGACAAAGTTTACCCCTCCAAATAATTATCATATCTAAAACAAAATATTAATTGCAAAGGGTATCCTCTTACAGAATTCACGTTTAAATCAATCAAAATCTCTAAAACCTTTTTAACCCGTTAAATAAAATTTTAAAACACATTTTTAAATCTAACTCTAGGTTTCTTTCTGTGCCAAACCGGTTTCCATAATAGAGCTTCTACATCATCAAGCCTCAATGTTTGAATAGAAGTATTTCTCAACATTTCAAACTGATCAAAGTTCTCTTCCTTTTCTTCCAGTGTCATCTGAGTGGTATAGTCAATTTTATTCCATTTTGTAATTACTGGTTGATTGTTCACGTTATCAGGATTTTCAGTGACTTGTATCTGGATATCAGTCTCTATTGTTTTTGAGAGTTCAGATATCTCAATTAGGGTTATTTTTTGGTCATCAAAATTCTCCATCAGTTGTGTATAAGGTTGTAGGAAATTAGTTTGTTCGGTAGTTTCCACAATTTCTTCCAGTGTAAGATCATAGTTAAGTTGTAGGTATGGTTCTTCTGTTTCTTTAAGTTGTATATGTTGTTGAATGGTGGCCTCTTTGGAGTTACTCTGTTCCTCCTCAATTGTTCCTTGAGCTTGATCCATTAAAGTTTGAGAGTCAATTTGTGCTTCTGAAAAGTCATCTTTAATTTTTCTCCAAGATTTCATGTACTCCGTAGCTTCCAAGATTGTTTCCAGTATGAGTTCATAATCAAGCTGTGGGTAAGATTCCTCCATTTCAGTGGTGAAAAAATCTTTTACTCTTTTAGTGAAGGCTATATTTAGTAAAAGTCAACAAATATTCACCTCCAATTCTAGATAAATTCACCACCCAGCTGTTTCAAGTTATGTTTACCCTTTTATCATCATTTGAAGGTCAGAAGCATTTTCCAACAAAAGGATGTAGACTTGCAGTAACACTTTCCGCCACAAGGTGGCCTCCGTAATCTGTAAAATCTTTTTCCACATTAATTAAAAAAATTCACATTAAAAAAAGAAAAAAAGAAAAACTTCTCCCACTTAAAAAGTAGTGTAATAGTAATAGTAATAATAATATTCAAAAATATCAATGTTTAGGACCCCTCAGTATTCCAAAAATTAAATAGTCAGTCAAAGTTAGCTGTATTATTCTTTAGTTTCCAAAGCTCTTTTTCCCCGGTACAGAAATGCCGCTCTCTCAAAACACGGAAGTAATTCGGAAGTTTTTTACAGGAGAGTAGTTAGGGCAAAGACGGGGAAGGAAAGGTCTCACCCGGATTCTCCACGGTGGTTCTTCATGCTTAGCTGTTGTGCTGGCTTTTGGCTGGTGCAGCGAAGTGATCGGCCATTTTACTGGCCGGTCTTTTCTCCGACGGTCCTAAGGAGCTAGCTCGGACTGTGGAAGGAGCTGCCGCCCTTCCACAGTCAACGAGGGCCTCCTCAATGGTGGTCACCCCTCCAGGGTGACTTTTTGACCCAATTAAGGGTCTACCGGCGGAGGGAAAAACAGCCGACGAAGAGACAGAGCTCTCCGTATGACTGCATCTGCCGCGATCCAGAACCGGAAGCCTCCTTCCAAGACGTTTTGAGGGAGATAATGGCAGAAGAAGCAGCAGGCAGAGCTGTTAAGGCCTTGCGGCTCTCGAAGAACCCTACAGGCCCCGAAACGGTCCACCAAGAGGATGCCGAGAGGGTTGAAGACTCCGAATCGGACAATGAAGATGATCGGCTACAGCAACCACCAGATAGAAGGCCCAACAAGCATCCTTACAAGGCAGTTCCTGTCCCTCGATGCATTGGGTGCGGAGGCCGCCACAAGCGGGCCGACTGCTGGTTCCATACCGCAACTTGCCGGGCATGTGGCAGGCAAGGCCACATCGCCGCCATTTGTTTGGGTCGCTCAAAAGACCGTCCATTGGAAGAGTTGCCTCGGAAAGGTACCAGGGTCCCCAGTCAGAACCGGGTGGGTTTTTGCGTGACGAGAAGGAGCGTATTTAGAACAGGTGCCCACTGGCCATTGAAGAAAAAGCTTCATCTTGAAGTCCAACTGCAGGGGGTTCCCTTAGACATGGAGCTGGACATGGGCTCAGCTCTGTCCAACATATCTAGAAAAACCCTGGGTCAGATTTGTTGTAAGAGCGGCCAACGAGTTAAGCTCAGGCCATCGAAATTCCTCTTGATCAATTTCCAGAATTCCCGAGTCAGCGTCAAGGGGGAGGCCACACTCAGTGTGAAATTCAAGAATTTTGAGGGTCCGTTGGACATCGCACGAGTCTGATTGGACTCGATTGGTTTGATGCACTAGGCATCCAGGTGACTCGGTTAAACAGTTTGCAAACGGCAAGCCTTGCAGAGGATTGTAAGGAGTTTGCTGATGTGTTCAGCCCAGAGTTAGGGGCGTACAAAGGGCCTCTTATTGCTTTAAGGCTAGATCCCTCAATACCACCGATTAGGATTAAGCCTCGTCGGGTGCCATTTGCTCTCAAGCAAAGGATAAATGCAGAGCTGGATAAATTGCTTCAGCAGGGCATTTTGGAACCTGTGGACAGCAGTCCACGGGAAACCCCCATTGTCACGCCACTTAAGGCCAACGGAGAAGTCAGAATCTGCGCTGACTACAAATGCACATTAAATAAAGCTCTCCAGCAGCATTCCTACCTGGTGCATGTGGTCAGCCATATTCTGGCATCTCTGCAGGGAGGGCGTATTTTCACCAAACTAGATTTGGCTCAGGCCTATCAACAGCTGCCAGTGGACGATGCCACGGCAGAAGCCCCAATGATTGTGACTCACCAGGGAGCCTTCAAGGTCCGAAGGCTACAGTTTGGGGTGAATGTAGCCCCTGGCATATTTCAGAGCGTGATGGAACGCACGCTCCGTAATATTCCAGGGGTATGCCCATATTTCGATGATGTCCTCATCGTGGGGGAGTCAGTCAAAAACTTAGCAGACAGGCTTCGGGCTGTTTTGTGGCGTTTCCGTGAAGCGGGGCTGAAGCTCAAACAAGAGAAGTGCAAGATTGGAGTCACTTCCACGGAATTCCTGGGGTTTAGAATAGATGCTGAAGGCATCCATCCTGCTGAATCAAAGCTCAAAGTGATTCAACAGGATCCTAGTCCCAAAACAAAGGGAGAGCTTCAAGCCTTCCTGGGGCTTCTAAATTTTTACCATGCCTTCCTTCCCCACAAGGCCGCAGTGGCAGAGCCGTTACACTGGCTCTTGGACAAGCAGGCCCCATGGAAGTGGACAAATGTCTATGAGAGGAGTTTTGCTGAGGTTAAAGCATTGTTGTCCTCTAATGCGGTGTTGGCTCATTTCAATGAGCAGTTGCCAGTAAGCATAGACTGTGATGCATCCCCTTATGGAATTGGGGCTGTCTTAAGTCACCTCAGGGCTGATGGGACTCAGGTTCCCATAGCCTATTACTCTAGGACTCTGTCTGATGCTGAGTGAAATTACGCTCAAATAGATGGAGAAGCACTGACCATCGTGGCTGGCATCAAGAAGTTTCATGACTTCCTGTATGGCCACCGTTTTACGGACTTCACTGACCACAAGCCGCTGCTGGGGTTGTTCACAATGAACAAGCAGACACCCCAGATCATCTCTCCTAGAATGTTGAGGTGGTCAATATTTCTTTCTGCTTATGACTATTGCTTGGTGCACAAACCAGGTAAAGAGATGGGCCATGCAGACGGCCTTAGTAGGCTGCCGTTAAGGCAATTGGAGCCTGATCCTGCACCGGCAAATCACATCCTGTCCATCCAGGATTTGCCAGAGTCTCCTCTCATCGCAGGGGATGTAGCTGCAGAAACAGCTACCGACAACACGCTAACATGCATGTTGAACTGGGTGCTCACAGGATGGCCTGACACGTGTCCTGGCACTGACTTCTAGAGTTTCTGGAAAAAGAAGCATGAGCTGTCCACCTTTAAGGGGTGTATACTGTGGGGAAGTAGGGTAGTGATCCTGGCCTCACTGAGGACTAGAATTCTTGTTTCTCTGCATGAGGGACATCCGGGGATAGTCTGAATGAAGGCGCTTGCACACAGCTACCTTTGGTGGCCTGGGCTCGATAAAGAGATCGAGGCCCAGGTCCAAGGGTGCCACATTTGCCAGCAGTCCTGGCCAGAAATGCCACAGGATCCCGTCCATAGATGGGAAACCACTCATACTCCTTGGTCGAGGATCCATATTGACTACGCCGGCCCCTTTCAGGGGCAGCTCTTCCTCATTGTTGTGGACAGTCACTCTAAGTGGCTGGAAGTCGTTCCAGTGTCCACTACAACAACGCCATCATCATTAGGGTGCTTCGTGGCATTTTTGCCATGCATGGCCTTCCAGATGTTCTCATCTCCGATAACGAAGCCCAGTTCACTTCATCGGAGTTCCAGGCATTTTTAAGGGCGAATATGATTAGACATGCTACATCAGCACCGTTTCACCCGGCTCCAAATGGTCAAGCGGAACGCATGGTTCGCACAACTAAAGACTCCTTAAAAAGAATCACTCATGGAAACTGGCACCACAGGTTGGCAGATTTTCTCCTCTGCCACCGCACAACGCCATGCACATCCATGGGCAAGAGCCCAGCCGAGCTCCGATGGGGTCGCTGCCTTATCACCAAGCTAGATAGATTACACCCAGATCGGGTTGCTTCACAGGTGTCACAGCCACGGGCACCGAGGCAATTGAAAGTGGGTGATCCAGTTTGGGCACGCAACTACGCACTGGGGGCACTTTGGATGGTAGCTATGGTCTGTAAGGTGACTGGGCCACTTTCCTACAAAGTGGAATTGGAGGATGGTCGCGTGCTAAGAAGGCACATTGACCAGCTTCGTTGGAGGTTACCTAGCCACTCTTCCACTCCATGCTCTGCTCTTGCGGGGGAGGAAGCTCACAATCCTGATCGTGAAACTCAGCCACTTAGTGACAGTGGGACATCACACTGATCGAACGGGTTTTTTGCCAACGAGGCTCCTGACTCCGGCACCACGTCCATGGGACATTGCACTCAATTGGCTTTCCAAGCCGTTCCTACCTCAGGCCTTGTGCCAACGGGACAGCGCTCCCAACCGGCTGTTTACGCCAATCAGGGGAATTCCACCCCACAGCGGAACACTGGGTTGGGCCTACCGGAACAGGCCAGCCAAAATCAAATGGACAGAGGCTCGGGTCGACCGGAACAGGCCAGCCTTCACGATCCGGCTTCACCCGTATCGAACGGGTCCCAAAGTCCCGGTCTGCCGAGCCTGGCAGACGAGCTTACAGATCGGGCACTTGCAGCAGCTCCGAGGCGATCGGAGCGGGCAATAGGCCCACCGAAGTATTTGAGGGACTATGTAAGGTTTCTGTCTCTGCAAATGTAAATGCTTGTGCATTTAATTGCAATTGGAAATGCTTATGATTGTTCCATTGTATGGGAAGACCTATCATGTTGTGTATTATTCACTATTATGTGTTCTGAGTAGGGGCACATTTGTAATATTGTAAAATAGCAAGTATCTGTTTCAGAACCAAGAGGGGAGGGGTGTTATGTACTGGGCTTTATTAGAAACAGGTGCAGGGAGCTGCCCTGTTTCAGCCAGCAGACCACTGGCCTGCTGTACCAGCCTGGCTGTCTGCAAAGGCTGACTGGGATGCATTTTGAGTGGGAGAATACGTTGCATTGATTGGCTGAATGTATAAAAAGGGGTGGAGCCATTTTGTTTTCAGTTCTGTTGAGCTGTGAATAAGGAAGTTCCTGTTTGTGAGTCCTGCCTCTTCAATGCCTACCAACGCAAGAAACAGAACAAAAACCAAGTTGAATTTATTAAAAGCTATTATTTTGGGCTTTCTCTGACCCCCAATATAACACAGCTTTCTTCATTGTTTTTTCAGATCAGTCCTCTTGGTGCTTCAGAGGCTCTGAGTAATAAAAGGAAATTCCCCTTTTTCCACCAGATGTTCCCCAAAAAAGGATTCCACTACCCAGCAATTGTCCAACTGCTCCTCCATTTTAGATGGACCTTGATTGGCCTCTTTGCTTCAAAAACAGAGAATGGAGAGAATTTCATGAGGACTTTCCCTCCTATGTTTGTCAGAAATGGAATTTGTGTGGTTATATCACAACTGTTCTCCACAACTGGATATACAGCAGCCCTCAGGGATGCCCTCACTAAGTGGAGACAAGTCGATGTCTTTATTCACTTCCATGAAAGTGTTTCCATTACGGACAGAGTCCTTCCTTTCCATTTGGCACTTAGGCGTTTGACAGGACCCGTTGAAGGGAAAGTCTGGATCAGTACAGTTTTGGGAAGATATAGATTGAAAATGGACAGAATTTACAAATACGTCCATAGTATTTGGAGCTTTAATTTTCTGCCAAATGAGAAGCCAATGGATGATGCCTTTGAACCCTATTTCTTTATGGAAGATCCCTTTCAAGATCATTATTTCCGCTGCTCTCTTTCCAAGCACGTCTTTTCTGTCAAAGGCCGGAGAAGATGCACCCAGAAAGCCCCACTGGAGACCCAGGAGAAAAGGAACAGGAAAAGGCTCAGAAATAATCCCCATTGGTACAGTATCATGAAGACTCTGGTCCAGGCCTTGAATGCCGCCTATTCCTCCAGATCGAGGAGGAGAAGGAAGGAGGGAGAAAAGATCTTGGGGGCTCCAAGGCTGCAGCCATGGCAGGTATGGGGGTCCCAATATGGATCCATTAATCTCGGTTCCTTTGGAGAGGGAATCCAGAGGGGAAGGAGGGGAACCGTCTCAACCTTCTTATGCTGAAAAAGATCAACAGGTTTGGCCAATCTAATTGCTAGAGACAGAATATTCTAAACCGCAGGGACCATAACAGATAAATTTTGGTTTTAAATGCTGCAATTTTAAAAGGATCTATGCATTTTTAAATATACTCGTGTCTTTATGGGTTTGTGATTAGCATAGCAGAAGTTTACATCTATTTTTTTTAAATTGTTTATTTTGCGGTCGCAGACCAAAATACAAGTGCAACAAAAGAAAACACAGAAAAACATCACAAACAATTAAACACCAGAAGCCTTGGCCAAGGAGGAATTACAACGTTCTCCTCTGGTAGTTACAGCTCTTAAAAGAAATTTAGAAACCTGAGAAGTAATATAGGAGGAGCCATCCCCTAGACAATATAAAACCGGATTACTAACATTAGAACCAGAGGGATCAATTCCAAGGAGAGAGAATAGTTTAATTCTGGCTGTGTTATACATA
Source organism: Azemiops feae (assembly GCA_023970755.1). Taxonomy (NCBI): domain Eukaryota; kingdom Metazoa; phylum Chordata; class Lepidosauria; order Squamata; family Viperidae; genus Azemiops; species Azemiops feae. The sequence continues at coordinate 7,939 of JALGBA010000880.1, forward strand.
GGGCAGTATGTTAAGACATGCTCCACAGTTTCAGCTTCGGCCCTATCACAGGGGCATAGTCGCTCACTAAACGGGAGCCTCTTAAATCGCCCATCGAGTAGTGCTGAGGGCAATACATTGAAACGAACCAGGGAAAAAACTCTTCTATACTTGGGGATGGTTAGAGTATAGAAATATGAAGCCATCCTCAATCCATAATTATTAGAATGGCTAAAGATCAAAGGGGAGTAGGTTTTGTTGGCTCTGGCTCTTAAATATTGTAAATCTATGTCCACAAGCCATTGGACTACCCTAAACTGGGCGTCCTTGAGACCATAATCTCCCAGAGCATTGGAGTTTCTTCGTTAGCTCCCTCTCCCAACGAGAGGTATGAGAGTCAGCAAACACCAGGGAGAGGTAGCTACCAGGGACTGCCGAAAAGAGCACCCAAAACCACCAGAAGTTTACATCTATACTTTGAAGGACACCCTGAGAGCATCTAGCCCAACCCTCCTCTCTGCAGGAATCCCAGTTAAAGCTTCTCCTATGATGGCTGCTCAGTCTTTGCGTCATCAGTGAAGGGGAGGCTGAACTCCTCTGCTTTAAGGGCTCAGCTCTGAAACGGCTCCTCCTTTCAGGAGGTTCTTCCTCTCATTCAGCCGGAATCTCCTCTCTTGTGGCTGAGCTCCTTTCCCCATTTCCCTCCCTCTGGAACAGCATTGAAGAGACCTGGAGCTTCTCTGCAGCTTCCCTCAGTTGCTGGAAGAGGCTGCACAAGGCAGTGGTGGGTTTACGGCCACAACGGAGCTCAAAATGTCTGTTGCTAAGCAAGAGAGTTGTTAAGTGAGGTTTGCCCCATTGTACGACCTTTCTTGCCCTTTCTGGTAAAGTGAATCATTGCAGTTGTTAAGCAAGTAACACGGTTGTTAAGTGAATCCGGCTTCCCGGCTTCCCTGTTGATTTTGCTCATCAGAAGCCCCAAAAGGAGATCACGTGACCCTCAAACACCGTAACCATCATAAGTACATGCCAGGAATTCTGATTTTGATCACGTGACCCTGGGATGCTGCAATGAGCGTCTGAAAAACTGTCATGTCACTTTTTTCAGTGCCTTTGTAACTTTGCACGGTCACTAAATGAACAGTTTCTCATAATCAACCTGATGTTTTCTAGGCATTTATGAATAATCTCTTTGTTTCTATGATTCATTTTATTTGTCGCCTGCTCTAGAATGTTCCCTATAACTTACCAATTGCATCAATTATATTTTGTTAATATATATTTTGCCAGTATATGGTTGAGAAATTTTGCTGAACCTTTCTTTTTTATTTATGAAGATAGCAGAAGCAACTGTTTTTCTAAATAAGCATATTTTGATGTTAGACATCTGCAGAAGAAAGATTAAAATGTGTAAAGGCTAAATGGGATTTTAAAAAAAGGGTTTCAGATTTTAAAATTCCTGGATGTTCCCTTTGTAGTTCCATCCTTTCCTGAAGAAGAATGAGTTTTCCAATCTTTCTTATTTGAAACTGTACTTGGATCAAAATGGAGATGTAGCAGGAGATCTGGGAATCTTCAGCTGGTTGATTCTCCCCAAGGAGGATCCCATAGAGCAGCAAATGGGGACTTTGGAGAAACAGAGACTTACTATTGATGAAGATGCTCTTTCACAGCTAAACTTGCTCAACAAGGTCGGAGAAATGTTGGTGTCTTTCCTCTTTTTCCAAAGATTTAGGACCCATTTCATGTGTACTAAGGCTAGTTACCAGGGTCAGTGACCTTCACTGAGAATTGAACACGGGGAGCAGAAACCTTACAGTTTTCTTTCTATAGACCACTTGGGAGGCTTCAGTACTGTTGACCAAGGTGTTCTTCAGCTGCTGTAATATTGAAGACTGTTTTTAGCTGATTCAGCCATGTCCAACCTGGGATGAGAAACCCTCAAGTGCTGGAGGTTGTGTTGTTAATAAGGTCAGGTTTGCTTGTCCTCAGATAGCAGAGTGGGAGGGAATTCTGTTAAACAGTCGCTGAATTGAGGTTTGGACTGAACGTGATGAAATTGGATCATGACTGGATGGAGCTCCTGATGGTCCCATTGGGAGATAAGCTTCATCTTGTCCCGCTTAGGAGAGGCCATTGGGAAATGGCTCCCTGAAAGGGGAGGTCCATGGTCTGTGACATTTTTAAGGAGTCCAGACCTGGTCAAAGTTAACCATGTCTGTCTTTCACCCAACTGGGGGGGAGCAATTGGGCTTCTGCCCCCGGGAAGGAGGTCCAAGACTTTCACTTCACATAAAATGACAGTGACTAGTGAGATAATCCCTTGACCCAGAAACCTGAAAACACCTAAACACAACTTTCATTCAAGGAAAAGATCTTCCTGATATCAGGAGAGAGATTTTGACAGGAAAGGCTACTTAGATTTGGCCTTTGGCTATTAAGAGGGTCTTCATCTGAAAATCCCTTGAATGGCATTATTTATCCTGAGTCTTAGCTTCCTTCACTCCCCCTGGGCGAAAAAGAGTCTCCCAATTTCATGTTCACCTAAGTGAAGCCCAGAATCTACTTGTCTAATGTCCATTTCTCCTCTCCTTTCCCATGGATGGTGAGTCCTAACCTATTTTCTTTGGCATTCCTATTTTTTCTGCTCAGTCTCTGCCTCAGTCCAAATGTGTGGAAAATTGTCATCCTGGATTTGTCAAGCGGGTGCGAGAAGGAGAGCCAGTTTGCTGCTATGACTGCGTTCCTTGTCCGGAGGGGACCATCTCCACTCGGGAAGGTGGGTGACACCACTGGAAAGGTCAGGATTTGTGGAACTGGATTTATCCACAGCATTTTGATGAAAGTGCAAATTAAAACATGCATTGAAGCTCAACTCTTTTTTGTTTATTCAAAATGAACTAGAAATCCTCCCATTTCAGATACCGTAGCTACATAGGTATTAGAAAATTATATTATCAGTTTTTTTCTTGTGGAATGGTTAAGCAAGACATCTTGGAAAATGTTCCTGGAACATTTCTCCCAAAAAAGGTATTTTTTGAAATGTAAAAAAACAGAATATTAAAGAAATACTGGTTTTTGACTTTCCCAGATACAGAAAAGTGCACCAAGTGTCCGGATGATAAATATCCAAATATGGACAGAGTCCAATGTATCCCCAAAGTAATAACATTCCTCTCTTACGAAGAACTTCTGGGCATCATCCTGGTCTCTTTTGCTCTACTCTTGTTCCTAACCACAGGCCTTGTCTTAATCATCTTCATTCAATACTTAGAAACTCCCCTTGTCAAAGCCAACAACCGGGACCTCTCCTACATCCTCCTGGTCTCCCTCCTGCTTTGCTTCTTGTCTCCTTTTCTCTTCCTTGGTCAACCAAGGAAAGCCACCTGCCTTCTCCGACAAACGGTTTTCAGCATCATGTTCTCAGTTGCCATTTCTTCTCTCTTGGCCAAAACCATCATGGTGGTGCTGGCCTTCCTGGCCACAAAACCTGGAAACCGAGTGAAGAGATGGTTGGGGAAGAGTTTGGCCAACTCCATCATCCTTTCTTGTTCTACAGTCCAAATGATCATCTGCTTCATTTGGCTGGGAGCTTCTCCCCCATTCCCTGACTCTGACCTCCACTCCCAGCCTGGAGAGATCATCCTGCAATGCAACGAAGGGGCTGTTGTCATGTTCTACATCACCCTCAGCTACATGGGCTTCCTGGCTGCCATCTGCTTCACAGTAGCTTTCCTGGCCAGGAATCTGCCTGGGGCCTTCAACGAAGCCAAGCTGATCACCTTCAGCATGCTGGTCTTCTGCAGTGTCTGGGTGACATTTGTGCCCACCTACCTGAGCACCAAAGGGAAATACATGGTGGCTGTTCAGGTCTTCTCCATCCTGGCCTCCAGTGCTGGTCTGCTGGGCTGCATCTTCATCCCCAAGTGCTACATTATCCTTCTGAGGCCAGACCTGAACACAAAGGAGCATCTGACAGCTAGAATAAATATAAAAACATGAGGTATAATATGTGAGGTTGGAAGAATTCTAAAACTTCCTTTTACTTGAAAGGAGATATTCTTTCCATTTAGATAGTATGCAAGAGTCAAAGAAAATCATATCTATGTATTTCAAAATGGGAAAATGTTGAACGACTGGAATTCTTGTAGCTCCCTTTCCTTTCAGCTCAATAAATCTTGCTAAAGAGAACTCTGTGAAAGTCATTCAGAGGAATTTGCTACCGAGTGTGACACCTTATAAAAAATAATGTGGGCACTTCTTCCTACTGACAGCAGGTAAAAGTGTCTGTGTGTGAGAGAGCGAATAGGAAAAGAGGTCAGGAAGAAGCTGTGGGAACCAAACACCAACCGGGTTGCCTGATCTTCTCCAGGAGATGCCGGAATGATGTGAAATGCCATGTTTGACCGGCTTTCAGCTGGGGAGGGAAATCTCCATCCCTCTTATAGAGTTCTTTCTTGATTTCCTGATAAAACCTCCTTTGCAGAAAGTGTTGAGCAGAACAGCTGTCTGGGATTTCAGCTTGGAATTGTTTTTATTTTGGTGTGTACCTTTAAGCAATTTCCTCTGTATTTATTTTCCTTTCATCAACCAGAGAAATAAAATAGCAGTTTTCAGGCCCTTTAATTTTCCAGTCTACAATTTGTACATAAAGCATTTCTCTGCTCCTCTTCCAAGCTTAGCTTGTCTGTGAAAGGTTGGACAAGATATCCAGGGAAAGAGGACCCTGAGACTTTCCCCAGGAGGAGACTGAAGGGATCCTGTGTGAAGGCAGCCGCATCATTGACTGAGTAGTCTGGACTGAAGCAGGAGCGTTCAATGCTGTGTATTCATCCAGTCCAAGAAGGAGGTGCATAAGGGTGGGAAAATCTAGGTTTGCAGGAAGAGGCACCCATGGAAGCTATTCTGTTTTCCAACCACACAGATTGCTGATGAATCGATACTCAATCTGAGGTTTCAGAATAGCTTCTAATTGCTGATCAAATCCCTTTGCAAATTCCATTTTAAGCAGGTAAAAAAAACTTTGATGGATCAGACCAAGATCAATCTAAGATTCTCAGTGACCACACAGAGATGCCTCTGGTTTGCCCACAAGCAGAAGGCAGAGACTTAGGGCTTTGCCCAACATGGTACGAGTGTTTCTGCACAATTTCACTTTCCTCCATGACACCACACAATATTGGACACTCAGCCATCTCTCTATCTAGGAATCCCTAATTCTGGTATCCCACATTAATCTGAGAATTTATTTCCAAGTTTCACACCCCAATCAAAAAAGACTAAGGCAGGAGCAGAACTCAAGAGCCTCCTGGTGATTGGCCCAAATTCACTCAGGAAGTTTTCATGCCTGAGGATTAGAGCCAGCTGACTTTCATGCATAAGGCAGGACTAGAACTCAGTCCCCTGATGATTGGTTCCAATCACTTGGCTCCCATCCCACCTTTATTTTCATGGTGGGATTAAAACTCCAGTGATTGGCAGAAAGTCCCTCAGCTGGCTTTGATTCCCTCACGCATCATCCCCAGGCACTCCTGCCCCCCCAACACAAAAGGTTCCTTCTGCGCCTCCTGGCTCCCCCCTCCCCTCACCTGAACAGACAGCTGTCACGCAAGCCCCTGTCCCTCCCCACCCCTGGTACCCAGGTCAGGCAGTGCCGCCCCCAGCCCTGGCAGGCGGGCCGCCTGAGCCCCCTTTTCCCTCCCACCGCCTCCTCCCTGCAGGAGCCTCCTTGGGGCCAGCTGGGAGTCTCTCCAGGAGCCGGTGGGAGCACAGCAGGTTGAGAGTTAGGGGTGGTCAGAAGGGCTCCCTCCCAGCCGGGCTCCGGGGATGGAGGGTGGGAGCTCCCTTCACCTCTTCTCCTCCTGGGCCATGCAGGGGCTCCTCCATCTCCAGAGGCTGTGGCACCCCCTGCCAGGAGAGCGGCCAGAGGAGCCACGGGGGTGTGAGCGTGGTACCTGGGTCAGAGAGCGGGAGGAGCCCTGGAGGGGTGGTGGTTCAGGGGAGGGGGCTCCCTCCTTCCCCTGGAGAAAAGTCTGGATACACACTTAACAATTCTCCAATACAAAGTTAGAAACCCCACCCATAATGCTATGCAAGCAACTACGTTCCCCAATGCAGTCATTTGGCGGGCTTTTTCCACAACGCCCAGCCTGCCGGCTCGGGAACAACTGATGACCTTGGTTCCCATGGGACAAAAGATGATTATGACTAGCGAAGCCCCTGGGAAACCCCCTCCCCCATCCGTTCTATGTGGCAACGCAGAATGAGCAGGAAAATGGCTGTAGCCATGCTCAGTCGCAGGGTTGACACCGGGTGCTCCGCATTTGGCCCTCACCCTTCTCCAGCTCCCAGCGCCTCCTTTGGCTTCGCTCGGCTGGGCAGTCCCAAACTTGCCTGCCAGGAGATCCCCCGCTGGTCTCACCGGAGCGCCACCTGGCCCTTTCCACAGGGGGTGTCCTTCCTCCTCAGGAGCCCCAGGGATCCACCACCCCTCTGCAGCCACTACTGCCCCCGCCAGAGGACCCCGCAGCCCCGGAGATGCTCCAGCGCCCTTCGGACCTCGGCCAAGCCCTCTGCGGACCCAGCCGGGCTGAGCTGGAGGGCCCGAAGGAAGGTGGGAATCTGCAGACAATCCCCCCGTGATGGCCGTTCCAGCAGCTCCGTCGTCCTGGGAGAGGCTCGCTCTGCCCCCTGTCCGACTTCTCAGACTGGCCCTCCCGTGGGGTCCCTCGCTCTTCCACTGGGGCAGGGACCGGATCTGGCCAGGACTGACTGATGCTCCTGGGGATTTGGGGTGGGTGGTTGTGTTAGGCCGGCTGGCTGGCTTTCGCTCTCCTCCCGAATGCAGGAGCTGCGTAAGGGAAGGTCACAAATGTGCTCCAGACACTTTGTGGCAGCTGATCAGGGAGGAAAACTGCATGTAAGGAGAGAGAGAGAGAGAGAAAGACAGACAGACAGAGACTTCTGAAGAGGGCAGCGCTTTCACTGGTTTGATCTCTGAAGTTTTCCGTCAATCAGGCTGATTCTTCTTCAGTTATTTGCAGTTACAAAATCATCCAAAGAGAAGGAAAGCGGAAGGGATTTCTTTCCTTTCCCCTTCCTCTTTTTGGGCAGCTGACACAGACTGAGGGGACCCTTCCGATGGGCTTGACGGGCATGATTGGCGGGTCCTGTACAGGTGAGGGGCTGAGGGGGGGCAGGACTGCAGGGGAAGCCTGGCTGCTCTCCAAAGAGGGGGGAGGGTCTTTGGCAGGGGGGAACATTGGAGACCCCCAACCTTGCCCTCTGCCCCCCCACTCCCTGAACCAATAAGCAGCTTTGATTCCAATCCTCACACTTACGACCATCGCAACATTTCCATGGTCACACGATCAACGTTTGGGCCTGTGGCAGCTGGTGTGTGTTTGCCATGGTTGCCGCAGGGTCTCGGGGTCCCATGATCCCCGTCTGCAACTCTCCCAGCCACCTCCCAACAAACTGAGTCAATGGGGAAACTCTGTCTCACTTAACGACCTCGTGTCTCAGTTCACAACTGAAGTGATTCGCTTAATGCCCAAAGGGTCAAAAAATGGACTCAGACTCCCTGAAGAACCTGCCTGCTTCGAAAAGGAGAGCCTGGTCCCTTTCGTGGTCATAAGTCGAATACTCCCTGCGTCCTGAGGGTTCTATGCAGGGTAATCCTTGACTTATGCCCACAATTGAGCACAAAATTTCTGTTGTTAAGTGAGACATTTGTTAAGTGAGTTTTGCCCCATTTTACGTCCTTTTTTGCCTCAGTCGTTAAGCGAATCACTGCAGTTGATAAGTGAGTCACCCGGTTGTTAAGTGAATCTGGCTTCCCCCTGGACTTTGCTGGTCAGAAGGTCACAAAAGGGGATCACATGACCCCCCTGGGACACTGCGACCGTCATAAATACAAGTCAATTGCCAAGCGTCCGGATTTTGATCACGTGACCACGGGGATGCTGCAACGGTCTTAAGTCTGAAAAACGGTCACTATTTCCAGGGTGGCTGCAGAAGCCCCTCCAGAGCCGCCAATCCCTTCATAGGCCAGGCAGGCGGTTGAGGAGGGTTTTTCCAATCTCCGGTCCAGGCCAATCAAGGCCTCGGCTGGTGATGTCAGGGGCTCCCCCTAACCCCATTGGCCGGAGCTCACCATGGCAACATCCAACATCCTTGGTGGGGCTGGACCGCTGGAGTGGATGGCCGGCTCTGTGGGCCTCGCCAGGGTCTCGCTGGTCTGGGCTTGTCCGGAGGAAGAGACGGTTCCCCTGAAGGCCCATTTGGGGGACGAGATGAGAAAAGGGGGTTCAGCCCCAGCACCCCAGAAGGGCTCCTACCTGCCGTGTCAGGAGCCACCCTACCTGGGACCAAACTCCCCACCCGCCACCTGGAAGGTGCAGGTCTCCCGAGATGGACTGGGGCCAGCCAGCCGGCAGCCATGCTTTGCGCTGGGAAAAATCTGCAGGGGCCAAATTTGTGATTTTTACACAAAGTTGTTACAATTTAATGAATGTGTGAGACTATTCTCTTGATAATTTTAACCCTAATTTGTTCCCTCTTTGGAGATTAAGGCTACAATGAAAAGGAACTAGACAATAGAAGCCTAGAGCTGAAAGGGACCTTGAAGGGCATCTGACTGACTGACTGATTGACTGATGGATTGATTAATATCACCAAGTTGGTGTTGTCTCTCAGCAGCCACATAGATAGATTTTCCCCATGGAGATCTGTCCCCAACCTGATCCTTTGGGTCTCCCAACCTGTCCCCATCCCCACTATAGCTGCTTCCTGGGGATCCTTCTCTTCCTCCCTTTCCTTCACTTTTCCCAACATGGCAGACTTCTCCAGGGAATTCGGTCTGCATTGATTGACAGCATTGAAGTGAGTGTGGACTCTGAGTGACCACAGAGGTTGATGGATGACCTGTCCCCAGTCTGGACTTTCAGGTCTCCCAAAAGTTCAGCATCAACACGGTAATCAAATCCACCAACCTCACCCCAAATTGTCCTCTCTTTCTCTTTCCTTCCACCTTTCCCAGCATTAGGAACATCTCCAGAGAGTTGGTTTTCTCTTGATGTGCCCTCAGATATGCTATTTTGAAGCTGGTGCTGTGTGGCTGAGAACTGATCCGGATAGATTATATCTAAAGGGCCCTTTGGCAGGAGACCCCCCCTGCAGATTGTCCGTTGGTTCTTAACTCCCGCTGCATCTCATGCTAGCAGAAGATGATGGAGTCCAAAATTGTAGGAAAAAGCCAGAGTGGAGAAGGCAGGTTAGCAAAACCAGCCCTGACCTGAGAGAGGATGTGATTGATGTGTCTCTCCATTTCTCAAACAGGTCGGCAACAAGGAGGAAATGGTCATACCGTCAATGTCCTTGGGTGATCTCTCAGCGACCACTGATGGTCCCAACCTCCAGGCTGATGAGCTGAGAGACGCCTTTGACTTCCAGACCCAGGAATTCTAGAGAGACGATCAATGGATGAAAGAGAAGCACGGCTGTCTCCAGCAGACAGTGGATCAACTTAAGACCACCATGGAAGACCTGCAGAAAACCTGAAGAAGATCATGCCATCAGTTAGAGGAGAACAAATCTTTGGTGAGCTACATTGAAGAATTCCACAAAGAACTGTGTGAGGTCACTAGTCAAGTGTCCACCTCAAACAAGAGAAGGCTGACTCTGAGAAGGACCTCAAAGAGGTGAGGAACCTTCGGCCAGAAGTCAAGAAGCACCTCCAGAGTCTGCAGCATGAACTGGCTGAGATGGACCTCAGTTTCCCTGTGGAGAAGAGCCACTCCAGCCAACTGAAGGAGAAAGTCACCCCTCTTCAGAATATGGGGGGGGGGACAAGAAGAAGCTCATCCAGAGTCTGCAGCAGCCACATCCCAGCTCCCAGATCCGGCTCTGGCCAGACTCACCTGGCCCACCAGGTAGCAAGTCCCCCCATCTTCTCCCAGGTACACTAGACGGGAAACAGGACCACGTGAGCGAACTCTCCTTTATTGGAAGGGAAGAGAATCTGGCAATGCTGAACGTACAAATCTCCCACCGACTCTTTGGAGAGCCTGGAAAGTTAGGGAAGATCCTTTCCGAGGGTCTTTCTCTGCCAGTGATGCCCCTGTGGGCTCCCCCACCTGGTCTGACCCTTCCCTAGGCAGCATCTTCTCCCTCTCACCCCGCCCCCCAAGGTCATTTAGTGATTTTTATTTATTTGTTACTATCCTGCCTTTTTAATTTTATTAATAATACAAGTAGATGAACATATCAGACACACCTTCCTCTCCTATTTTCCCTCACAACAGCAACCCTGTGAGGTAGGTTGGGCTGAGACATAGTGACTGACCCAAAGTCACCCAGCAGGCTTTGATGGCTAAGGTGGGACTTGAACTCACGATCTCCCACACTTTATTTGCACATATAATTACACTTCCATAACAGTTGGTGGGAATGCTGGTGATATACCTTGATTCTGCAAAGTATTAACAAACTACTTCCTGATAATTAAATTGATTGATTAATTGAGATAATTAATGCCTCATAAAATTCAGCAGGTAATAATAAAAATCAGTCCTTGGTCATTATTCTTCTATATTGTCATTAATGCAGGTGGGTAGTTGAAGAAATATCATTTTGTGATGCAACATTTATACCAACTCTTAGACAAAGCTGTTTTGTTGTTGTTTTAAAAATACCCGGCTTTTAGAACAGTTTTTATGAGTTTCTAATAGAGTGCATGAGTAAACTTCAGTAGAAAAATACATAATTTTTAGTTGTAGGACTTAACAAGCTATCCTATCTCATATAAGAACGAACGAATGGCAGCTACAATGTGAATCTTTTATTAAGATTTCTTTTGTACTTTTTCTCATACCATTTACTTTTTTTAAAATCAATTTTTTATTTTATTCAAAACCTTAAAAAAAAAACTCCAAAAAATGAAAAAAAAAATTACGAACAAAACCCCAAAGCTAAACAAAGCTACATTAAAAAAGTGCATCAAAAGAAAAGAGAAAAGAGACAGTTCTGGTGAGGAAACCAGGAGTCTCTCAGTGGCGGGGGGCAAACCCTCCTGAGTCTGGATGCCATTTTGGGGGAAAACACTTTCCTTCCAGGAGTTCGGCAGCTGCCGGCCCTGGATGCTCAGCCGACCATCCTGAGTCCTGCAGATCATTTTCCACCAGAGGTCCAGGAATTTGAACTCCTGGCGCGGCCCTTGCTGACCTGGGCAGCTAGATAGCCAGTGTGGGTTCCTGTAATGTATGTTTCTCCATATTGTTTACGGGAGAGACGCTCTTTGTAGCCCTCATCTTCCTCAGAGCACACAAGCCCCACAACCACCACAAGGTCCTGCCTCACTGGGGGATTGTGGTTCTTCACACAGTCAGCCAGGTGTTGGGACTGGATGTCAGCTGTTCCAAGGACAGCTGCTTTTGGCAACTGACCGATGGTGACCTTGTCAATGTCGATGGTGCCCAAATGGGGCTGCAGTTGTTTTGGGATGACACCCCATGCGCCGGTTAGTCCTGGGGCAAAACAAGCACAAATTTAATATTTTAATAATAATGAAATAATAAATAAGCAAGAAGCAAAAAATGGAAAAATAAAACTTAGCAACCAGATTAATAATAAAAATTATTAATTTTTTCCTCCCAGATTCCTTTCTTTTTAGCTTCCAAGGCCAACCATCCCCTCCCAAAAACCCAAAGCGGGAAATGCAAAGCAACAAAAGACACCAGGTAACCTCAAGAGAACCCAAATCCTCTCCCTTCAGCTAGGACCTTCTTTTATTTTTCTTCCTACTTTTGGACAAGTCCTTGGTCCAGTCACTTCTTGCAGCCTCCAAATTGTCCACTGAGTGCAGCCACCTGTGGATTTCTGCCCCCTCCCTGGAATCCATCTAAGAATTAAATAACAACAACAATAATAATCATATAATATCTTTAAAATGGAAAAATGAAGAAAAACTAGTCTTTACTAGGTAAAAGAGGTAAAACATAGAACGGTTGCAGGAATTGGGTATGTCTATTTTAATGAAGAGAAGGACGAGGGGGGACATGATAACAGTGTTCCAATATCTCAGGGGCTGCCCCAAAGAAGAGGGAGTCAAGCTATTCTCCAAAGCACCTGAGGGCAGGACAAGAAGCAACGGATGGAAACTGATCAAGGAGAGAAGCAGCTAAGGAGAAATTTCCTGACAGTTAGAACAATTAGCCAGTGGAACAACCTGCCTCCAGAAGTTGTGAATGCTTCAACACTGGAAGTTTTTGTCTGGAATGGTATAGGGTTTCCTGCCTGAGCAGGGGGTTGGACTAGAACATCTCCACGGCCCCTTCCAACATTATTATTATTATTATTATTATTATATTATTATTATTATTATTATTATTATTATTATTATTATTATTATTATTATTATTATTATTATTATTATTATTATTATTATTATTATTATTATTATTATTATTATTATTATTATTATTATTGGAAAGGAAGAATTCTGTCCCAAATGGAAATACCTCCCATGAAGGGAACAAAGACATTGACTTGTCTCCACTTAGAGAGGGTCTCCCTGAGGTCTGCTACATGTCCAGTTGTTGAGAATCGTTGTGGGTAACTTTAGCATTATATACTTTAAATGAAAAGAAAGCTGGATAGATATGTTTTTTTTTTAAGTTTAAGCAGCAAATGCAATAGCTGAAAGCATTTTATTTATTTCTATAATTTTTGCCTAATTTCCTGCAGAAACTCAAATCAAATAACATATAAAACATAACTATTTAAACCAAATCATCCTGGAGAGGCTTTGAAAATTGCCTTAGATTGGCACCCTGCTTTGAAATTTTATTAACCTTTTATTAGATTGTGTGTAGAACTTTGACAGATGCAGGAGCCCTAAAAGGTTTTATTTTCCCATCCCAGGTCAGTTACAGGCTGTCCTCGACTTACGGCCGTCTGTTTAATAATGCTTCAAAGTTACCATGGCCTTGGATAAAGTAACTTACAACCTGTTCTCGCACTTACGACCGTCGCAACATCCCTGTGGTCACGTGATCACAATTTGGGCTCTTGGTAACCAGCTCACACTACGACTGGCCCAGCATTCTGCAGTCACCTGATCACCATCTGTGACTCTTTTTTGCCAGTTTTGGGGAAGCTGGAGTTGCTTAATCACAGCCTGATTCGCTTTACAACCACTCGCTTAATGACAATGGTGATTCACTTAACAACCTTCATAAAATCAGGTCCAACTTGGCTCGTGAACGCAGCAATTTACAACCCAATTGTGGTTGTAAGTTTAGAGAGGGGAAGGAATGGGTAGGAGAAAATCCTTCCCTTCCAGGGATCGGATGAGAATCCTCCTTGCTCCCAGGACAATCTCTGAAGTATTGAGGAGGTCAACGGGGGGGGACACCTTCTCTCCTCCCTCCAGACCCAGCTTGGAATCGACAGAGCCCTGCGCCTCATAGGCTGGCAGGACACGGATTTTGGATTTCAGGTGTCCTGGACCTCCCCAGTCTGCAGCTTCCCTTTCCTGGCTACGACCGGGCGCTTGGCGACCAGCCTGTGCGCACGAGGGTTGCAGCATCCCGGGGTGATGTGAGCACCCTTTGCGACTTTCCCAGCCAGCTTCTGACAATTAAAGTCAACAGGAGAAGCTGGGCTCACTTAATGACAGTGGTGAAAGAGGTTGTAAAATCAGGCGTGGTCACATGGTGACTCTCTTAACAGCCATACCGCTTAGTGGGAGAAATTCCAGTCCCAACTATGGTCATAAGCCGAGATCTACCTGTACTTATGGCTCTGCAGTCTTAAGGAGAAATAACTTTAAATGTCTAAAATTCTTTCCAATCACTCTGGCACAGCCCTGCACTCTCCAATTTCCACAATGACTCCATATCAGTTGTCCAACACTTTCCAGGACAAGGACCTGAAAATGCCCATCCCTAAGGCTGCCCTTTTAGGTATCTCAAGAAAAATATGGGATGACGTTGAAGGACACGTGTGCCTGCCTCATCCCTTCATCCATTGAGGCAAAGCGTCTGCAGCCTTGGTCCAAAACGTTTAAAGCCCCAAGGCCTCCATCATCAAGCTATTGTGTCTCTAGAGCAGTGTTTCTCAATAAGAGTAACCTGGTTCTAAATGTTAATAAAACAAAGGAGATCACTGTAGATTTTAGAAAGAGCCGGCATAGTTATGCTCCACTCAGTATCAAGGATGCAGATGTAGAGGTGGTCAACAGTGTTAAGTATCTGGGGCTGCAGATAACTAACAATCTGACTTGGTCTCTTCACATGTCATCCTTAGTGAAGCGTGCAAACCAGCGTCTGCATTTCTTGCGTCGGATGAGGAGAGCACATCTTTCTCCTCCTGTCCTGGCCACTTTTTACACAGGCAGGATTGGAGGAGTTTTAACAAACTGCATCACTGTTTGGTCTGGTGGCAGCAGAGCCTCAGACAGAAGGTCCACACAGAGAGTGGTGAGAACAGCCGAGAAGATTGTAGGAAGCTCGCTTCCGTTATTCAGGACGCTGCTTACAAGCGCTCCTGTGTGTTTAGAGCTCCGAGCATAGTTAGAGACCCCACACCCCCACTTCACGGCCTGTTCCTGTTGCTCCCCTCCGGGAGGAGGTTTCTGAGTATTTCCAGCAGGACTAGCAGATTCTGTAACCGCTTTGTTCCCTGTGCCGTCCGTCTGGTAAACTCGCAAGATGCGTTTTTGTCGCCATGTACATGTATACATCTGAACTAGACTGTGTTGTTTTCTGTGTCATAGAATATATGTGGGTCTGTGGGTATATGCATTTTTTTTGTCTTATTGATTTAGTAATATATTGGAGATGGTGTGGGATTTGTTGTCTAGTTTGGAATAAGCAATCACCAGCCAAAAGTTCCAAGAGAAAACAATAGTATTTTATTTTTTACTACTTTGCAAAGAGGGTGTATCACGTACTTGCAGATACAATGGACACACCTTAAATCATCAATATAATTGCTTTATATTCCCTATAGCCATCGCAAATTTACCTCCCACCTTTCCCTCATTGGCTGAGTACTCAGGCCGTCACAACCTATCTGAAGCCCCTAAAGTAAATACATTATTCCCCATGCATGATTACATCTCCCACTCCTCAATTCTATCACCCCCTGCCCTTATTTACAAATGACCTTTTATAGCTATTAGTTCCTGTGGGCTGCCTCTGAATCAACCACCGTGCCAACTAATTCTGGTTAAAGCTACTTTTGAGCATTGCAGGGGCCTCAGATCCCGGCTCCTACGTTCAGTTTCCATGCTTAAGCAGAATTCATGAGATTAGAAATATATCCATTGGATTCTTCCAAGGATTAGCCTGCCCTTCTATGGTTTCTGCAAAAACAATAGGCTCTTTTTCCCACAGTGATGACCCTTTGAGAGCTGTATGCAATGAAACTTCATTTTAATGTATGTCCATTAGTGTACATTTAAAGTGACAATAAAGTTAATTCTATTCTATTCTATTCTATTCTATTCTATTCTATTCTATTCTATTCTATTCTATTCTATTCTATTCTATTCTATTCTATTCTATTCTATTCTGCTATCAACTATGATAACCTTAAGATGGACGTCTGGAGATGGAGTCGTGGCAACTGGATTTATTTTTTATTAGTTGAGAGGTTTTGCTGCTTCTCCAAGCAGTTTCTTCGGTCTGAACCACTTGCATAGGGGGATTCTGGGTAGGCAGAGAGCCGTTGGAATGTACCAACTCCTGAAATTCTTGGGGGTCTTTATGTGTTAATGGCCTTGATCTTCCTGGGGGCTGATGAGAGAGCAGCCCAGAAAATGGGGGACAAGTTGTGTCTGAGGCCTCCATCTCTATTGAGGGAAGGAGCCTCCACTTTGGCCCAAATGGATTCCCTCACTCCTCTCTCAAGCCATCCAGCTTCCCTGTCCAGAATGTGGGTGTCCTGTCCCCTCCGAGCCCCGATCACAGCCAAGGCAGGAATTTCTTTCCTTTGGAGCTTCTTTCCCACCTGATCCGATGATGGCCGGGAAAGGTCGGATGCTCCTCATGAGCCCCAGGAAGGGACCCCAGAGAGAGAAAAGGGGGAAGAAAGGAGATCACAGCAGCTCCAGGGCAATTATGAAGGGTGAGAGCAAAAGAGACGCTGCTTCTCTCATTCTGCAGCTTGTGGGAAACGGTAAATCAGCCAGCAGTGTGTGGCAGCAGGCAAAAATGCTAATGCAATCCTTGGTTGTATAAACAGAGGCATAGAATCCAAATCACGTTAAGTTTTAGTATCGCTTTATAAATCCTTAGTAAGGCCACGATAGCAGTATTCTGGTATTTGAGGGGCTGCCACAAAGCAGAGGGGGTCAGCTTATTTTCCAAAGCACCAGAAGGCAGAACAAGAAACCATGGATGGAAACTAATCAAGCAACCCGGAATTAAGGTGAAACTTCCTAACAGTGTGGACAATTAACCAGTGGAACAGCTTTGCCTTCAGAAGCTGCAGGTGCTTCATCACTAGAGTTTTTAAGAAAAGACTGGACAGCCACCCATCTCAAATGGTATAGGGTCTCCTGCTTGAGCAGGGGGTTGGACTAGAAGACCTCCAAGGTCCCTTCCAGCTCTATTCTGATTCAAAATAGACTCATACATTTTTTCCTCTGCAGATAGCTTTGTATATATCACCCCAAACTATCAAGGACATTTTAGATTCCTTGAAACCCATTAAATTAATTGCATGGAATTATATTCCTGGGAAAAAAAAATCCAGAGGCTTTAGGTTTTCTATTTCACCTTTATTATTAGATTTTCCATTGTGTTCAGATCCAGCCTTAGTAAAATCATGTAACATTTGGGGAGGAAGATGCAGCCCAACAGCCCAGCAGCCTGGAGGCCCAGAGGGAGGAGACCTTCCCCGGCTGACACGCATTGGGCAACCAGAGAGCCAAAAAGCAGGTGGCCCCTTTACTGCTTGGCTCAAAATCCAGGCCAATCCCCCCCCCCTGCTTAATTCTATTCACAGGCAGTCCTTGACTTACAACCACAGTTGGGACTGAAATTTCTGTCATCAGTCATTGCAGTCATCAAGTCGAAGCAGACCCAATTTACGACAATTTTCATGGAGGCCATTATGCAAATCAGGCACTTCTTCTGATCCGGTTCAGGCAGGAACAGCGAATCGCAGAAACTCCCTCCTGCTTCACCTGGACCCAAATCTCCCTCCGGCTTCCTCTGGGAAACCAGGGAGCCATTCCCAGGGCGGGTGTTGAGGGAGGGTTTCAACCCGGGGGAGGGTCTGTCTGTCTGTCTGTCTGTCAAAGACCTCAACCAACCATGGCAGTTTTAGCATGAATTAAGGATATTCTGGGGAGGCCCACAAACTGATTTATCCTTTTAGAGGAACACAGCACAGGAAGTCCTCGACTTTCAACCACAATGGGGACAGAGAAATTCATCGTACAGGGAGACGTCGCCTGACCATGACATAACCTTCCCCATTGACTTCGCTTGTTGGGAGCCTCTGAGAAGATCGCAAATGGTCACCAGGCAACCCTGGGAGGCTGCAACTATCATCAGTGTGAGCCAGTTGCCAAACACCTGGATTGCGATCACTTGACTGTAATGATCTGCTTCCAAGTTGCGTTTTTCAGCTTTGTCACAACTCTCAACAATTGCTAAATGAATGGGCTACCTGTATTGCAGATATTCAGAGAATCATAGAATGTGAGCCGTGAAAGGCACCTTCATGATCATCTAGTCCAACCCTCTCCCCAGTGCAGGAACCTAGTGCCAGAAATACACAATTTACATGATGGATCTCTCATTCTTGCATTTTAATGGGATTTTCTTTATTTTTATCAGGGAGTTGATGAGAATTATTCAGAGCCAAATCTGATGCCATTGCCAGGAACCAGACATGACCTGGAAGGAGATTCATATCCGACTCAATCGGGACCTCAAAGGCCTGAGGAAAAGTAGCCAAACGGGCAAGAGGAGAAGCCATTTCAGTCTCGATGGGTGGAAAGAGGAAGAGGAGTCCCCTCACTTCCCATCAAAGGATCCCCCTGGGGGGGGAATCATCTCAATGCATGGAGTGTGGAGCTCTACCATAGACTTCTGTAGATCTTGAATGCCTTCCAGGTGTGGTGACACCACTTAGAAGGGGCTCAGCACCAGATCGAAGTGTGGACGGGTCATCAGAACCTGGAGCATTTGCATACAGCCAGGAAGCTCAACCAGCGGCAGATGCGATTGTCTCTCTTCTTCAACAGCTTCGATTTTCAAGTAACCTATAGTCCAGGTGGCTGGAACCAGAGAGCTGATGCCTTGTTGCACATACCAGAGTATGCACGGGTGGGGAATAAGGTGCTGCTCTGGTCAGTGATCCTGGTGGAAACGTTCGCAGTGATCCAAGAGCCCGTCGATCTGAAGGAGCAGATCAGGCTGGTGCAGCATCAAGACTAAATTGCCCAGGCCAGAGAAGCGTAGTTAGACTTGGTCGAATGCCTATTGGGCCCTTGGTCATGCTCAAAGGACTTGATAAGGTTTTGGAGAAGGATTTATGTGCTGGAGGGGCCCTCCCGAAGCCTGATCTTGTGCCAGTATCACGACAACCCTGTGGCGGGGCATTTTGGCATGTTCAAAACTTTGTACCTGGTGGGCCGAGTGTTCTGGTGCCTGTGGATTCACCACGATGTAGAGACCTATGTCCTATCGTACCTGGAGTGTCGGCAAGCAAAGAATGTGCCAGGACCCCTGCTGGGTCTTCTGCAGCCATTGCCCACACCGGAGAGGCCTTGGGGAAGCATATCCATGGACTTTATCACTGATCTCCCAAAATCGCAGGGAGCCACAATGTTGTTGTTAGACATGCTCACCAAGATAGCCCATTTCGGGTCGTGGGTGAGATTGCCTATGTGCATCACATTTTCCGGCTGCATGGCCTACCTGAGCACCTAGTGTCAGACCAAGGTACCCAGTTCACGACCCAGTTTTGGGGGCTGCTCTTGGAACTTCTCCAGGTGCCGGTGTCTCTCTCATTATCCGGAGACAGACGGAGGCAAGAATGAGTGAATGCCATGCTGGAACAGTATTTACATTGCTACGTGAATTTTCAGTAAGACAACTGGATGAATCTGCTGGCGCTGGTGGAGTTCATGTACAACAATGCCCAGCATGCTTCGCCGTGCATGTCTCCATTCTTGGTGATATATGGGTTTCATCCGTGTTTGTTCCTGCTGACTGTGGCAAATTCACCAATGCCTGTGACATTTTCATGCAGGAGCTCCTCATTTGGTGAAAACTTACTTTCCATTCCAGTGGAGACTCTGATTCTCCTTTCTGAGCTGGGACATTTTCTCCTCTAAAATATTTATTCTGCATTCATTATTTTCTCTGAGGAGTTCCGCCTTCTCCCCATCTTGTTTTTGAACCCTGCAACTCAGATCTTGATTCTCTTTTCTGAGCATGTCTATCTGCATAGAGTCATCCGAAATATTTCTTCTGTAAAATATCAAACCCAAGTAAAATTTAAGAATAGAATAGAGCTGGAAGGGACCTTGGGGGTCTTCTAGTTAGACTTGTTTAAAATTAAAACTAATTTAAAATATCCTAAAAAATCCACTGAAATTTTATGTAAATTCCCATTGTGGGAGAGCTTCTTGTTTCCCCATGTGAAATCCATCAATTCCCCAATGGGATTTCAACTGTACTTGGGGGGGAGGGGTACAACATCGGATCTCCTGAGTATAAAGGACGTGGCTATGAAGATCCCCTGTGAAGGGAGGGAGCTAAGGAGAAATTAATATCAAATTCTGGAAGAGAAAGTCAGGGTTGCTGTCTAAACCTTTCTCACCTGCTCAGTCTTTCCCTGAAGTCTTTTTCCATGGCCTCTTTGGTTTCAATGTGCTGGATGTTTTCAAACCTCAAGGTGTTCATTTTTAATTGAAGCTCAAGCCTCTCTTCAACTATGGTGTTCAGTATCGTGATGTTTCTGTAAATTATGAACACCAGAGAAAAATTAGCCTTCTAATTTTTTTACTTCGATTACCAAGCATAATTAAGTTCTTAATAATTTTTACACTATATTTGCTTTTGTCTTCTAAACATATAATACACACACACACATCTATACTGTGCGTGTAGATGGATGATAGATAGGTATACATAGATTAAAAAGTCATATTTCTTTTATTCTGTATGTTGTTTATATTTGGCCTCCGGGTTCTAGTAAATAAAATTGAATTTGAAAGAATAAGTCAGGATTGCCACCTAAATATTTCTCACCTGCCCAGTTGTCCCTTTAACTCCTGGTTTTTGCTGAGGAGCTCCTGGTTCTCCCCAGCTTGTTGCAGAACTCTGCAGCATTGATGGTGGTTTTCCTCCTGCAGCTTCAGGAGGTTTTCTTCCAGAGATTTAATTCTGTAAAATATGAAGACAAGAGTGAAATTAACCCCCTAAGGTTTTTACCTGAATCATCAAACTGGTTTAAAATTAAAACTAACTAAAAAGACCTGGCACTTGGTTTGTTTTACCTAGCCTTACTTTTTAATTAACTTAGTTTTGCCATTCCTGTTGCCACAGCTAGCAAGCTCTTCTCACGGGAACCAATGGGGGAATGATTTATTTCGTTTACTGGGTACTTTAGAAATGCTCAGTAAAATGGACAAATCCGTAGATCTTATCTATATCTCCACTATATTCTCAAGGGATTTGTTTCGCTTGTTTAGTCTTAAGGTTAACAACACTGCATGGAAGAGTTTGATTATTTAAGTACAGGTTAATGCATTTTTACTTACTCTGAATTCGTTGATGAGGGCCTCTTTTCCATCAATCAGATTGAGGTTTTTATTCCTCAACTTCTCAATTTTAATTTGAAGTTCTTCTCTTTTTTCTAGCATTGAAGACATTATTGTTGTTTTTCTGTAAATTATGAAGATCAGAGAGAAATTACTTTGATCACCAAATATAACTAAGTTATTATGATTTTTACTCTGCATTTGCTTTTGTCTTATAAACATACGCATATACATACACATGCATACAAGTCAGGGTTGCTATCTGGAAATTCCTCACCTGCTCAGTCTCTCCTCCAGCTCTTTGCCCCAGTTCTTCTTTTTGGTGAACAAGCTGCGTGTTTTCACGCAGGAGCTGCTCATTTGGTGAAAACTTACTTTCCATTCTGCAATGGAGACTCTGATTCTCCTTTCTGAGCTGGGCCATTTGCTCCCCTAAAATGTTTATTCTGCATTCATTATTTTCTCTGAGGAGTTCCGCCTTCCCCCCATCTTGTTTTTGAACCCTGCAACTCAGATCTTGATTCTCTTTTCTGAGCTTGTCTATCTGCCTAGACTCATCTGAAATATTTCTTCTATAAAACATCAAAACCAGAGTAAAATTAGCTTCCTTGTGTTTGTTACTTGAATCATCAGACTTCTTTAAAATTAAAAATACCCGGCATTTTGTTTGTTATACATAGCCTTACAATTTAACATAAGGCTCCGTATAATTTTGCTATGTTTTGGACAAGTTGAAAAGAGTCAGGTCTTATTTCCCCCCAATCTTGTTCCAGGCAATGTAATTCAACCTGGAACTATGTATAATATACATCCAGGGGAGAGAGAGCTACGAAGAATTTAATATGAAATTCTGGAGGAAAAGTCAGGGCTGCTATCTAAAAATTGCTCACTTGCTCAGTTTCTCTTCAAAATCTTTGCAAAGCTCCCTCTTTTCTGCAATGAGTTGGATATATTTTTTTTAATTTATAAAAAACATTTTATTAAATACAAAATAGAAGAAAGAAAATTAAAAAAAAAACATTGAACATGATGTATCATCATTGACATACATCTTTGTCTAATCATTCCTTATTTTATGTGAGAGTAAATATTACATATGCATTTATACATTTCTAGTCCTCTATTTATATCCCTTCTATCGACTTCCTTCTTGTTTCCCTCCACTTGTAAAATTTATTCCAAATTTATTCCAAATATTCTGTTTCCTCCTGATTTTTTAATTCTTTAGTCATCTTATCCAATTCAGCGCAATATAAAATTTTCCTTATTAGCGCGTTTCCGCTAGGCACTTCAGTTGCTTTCCAGTTTTGGGCAAACAAGATTCTTGCCGCCGTTATCACATGTATAATTAAATATATATCGTCTTTGTTTATGTTTTTCCCTAGTATCCCTAATAAAAACATCTCTGGTTTATATTGAATTTTTTGACCCGTCATTTCTATTATCCATTTCCAGACCCTAAGCCAATAAACCTGTGCTTCTTTACAAACCCACCAAGCGTGAAAGAATGTACCCTTTTCCTTTTTACACTTCCAACAAATTGGTGAGTAACCACTATATATTTTTGCGAGTCTGGCCGGTGGCAGATGCCATCTATAAAGCATCTTGTAAAGATTTTCTTTGTAAGTTGTCACCAATGTAATTTTATTATTACGTTCCCAAGTTTGCTGCCATTGGTCCAGGTTTATAGCGTATCCCAAATCTATTGCCCAGGTAACCATCGTTTCTTTGACTTGTTCCTCATATAATTTATATTCTAGCATGTATTTATATATATTTTTAATTTGTTTCCTCTCTGAGCCTAGTAATATTTTGTCAAGCCCCATATCTCGTCTATTAATTCCCCACTCTTTCTTATCTTTCACATATCTCGCTTGCATCTGAAGATAGGACCACCATTCCAAGACTATTCCCTGTTGTCTCAGCTCTTGTCTTTGCTTTAGATGGCCTTCCTCTGACAGGATATCTTTATATGTAATAACCTTATCTTGCCTGTATAAATTGGGGTATGTAACTGCTTCTAATGGTGAGAGCCAACCTGGAACTTCTATATAGTGTTGGCTTTTAACTATATTCCAACTTTTTATGAGTTCTTGCCGAACTTTGTGCCTCAAGAAATATTGATGGTTCCTACTTTTCCCTGTCCATAAGTGAGCATGCCAGCCCTGCTGGAGCTCATGCCCCTCTAGATATAAACATCTTTTGTTTTCCAGAGTGATCCAATCCCTAATCCATGTCAAGGCCGCTGCTCGATAATACAAATCCCAATCCGGAAAGCCTAATCCCCCTCTCTCTTTGGCATCCTGTAGAGACTTTTGTTTTATTCCCGCCTTCTTTCCTTGCCACACAAAATCTAAAGTTAATTTATTCAACTCTTTAAAAAAGTTTTTATCTAATTGGATTGGAATATTTTGAAACAAGAATATCATTTTGGGTAAAATATTCATTTTCACTGCAGAGAGTCTTCCGAGAAGCGAGAGATGTAGGTTTCTCCAGCGATCTAAGTCAACTTTTATGTGCTTTACTAATTTTCCATAATTGTCCTCTTTAATTGACAAACATTGTGCGGAGATAACTATTCCCAGATATTTTATTTTAGGAACTATTTGTATACCTAGTTTTTCCCTAAGATTTTCTTTTTGTGTGTTAGTCATATTTTTTGTTATGATCTTTGTTTTGTTTCTATTTATTTTCAAGCCTTCCAAATCTCCATATTCCTCCAATATTTCAAATAGCTTCCGACCTGATTGCACTGGATCTTCCAATATAAATACTAAATCATCGGCATATGCTTGGAGTTTGTATATTTCCTTCTTGATCACAAGCCCTTTGATCTGCTCCTCTTGCCTTACTACTCTTGCTAAAATCTCCAATGTATATATAAACAGCAACGGCGAGAGAGGGCATCCTTGTCTTGTGCCTTTCTGAATACTAAATTTATTAGTGGCCTCACCATTTATTATAATCTGAGCATTCTGTTAAAAGTATATTGCAGTTATTACATTTAAATTTTTTTTTACCGACATCCATTATTTTCAATTGTTGAATCAGAAATAGCCGATTGACATTATCGAATGCCTTCTGTGCGTCAAGAAACAAAAGTGCCACTTGGCGGTCGCTATGCAATTCATAAAATTCTAAAATGTCCATAATTGTCCTTATGTTCCGCTTAATCTGCCTATTCGGTAAAAACCCATTTTGGTCACATAAAGTCAATTAAATAGTTTTTAAATCTCTCTGCCATTATTGACGCAAACATCTTATAATCGGCATTTAGTAGGGAGATAGGCCTATAATTTTGTATCTCTGTTCTGTCCGCATCTTCTTTTGGTATTAGTACTATGTTTGCCTCTAACCAAGATTTGGGTATTTTTGCTTCAGTTAAAACGGCATTAAAAACTTCTAATAGGTATTGGTTAAATACATTTTGCTGCTCTTTCTACAGCTCCGCTGGTATTCCATCTGGGCCGGCCGCCTTATTGTTCTTTTGTTTACTTATAGCCTTAATTATTTCCGTCATTCTTATTTCCTCATTTAACATAAATTTTATTTCCTCTGGTATCTTTGGTATGTCTGCCTTTTCCAAATATTCTATTATTCTTTCTACGCTTTGTCCCTCATTCCTCTTATATAATTTTTCATAATATCTTTGGGCAATTCCCCTTTTAGTGATCTCATCATATTGGATCTCTCCTTTCTCATCTTGTAGATTAATAATCTGTTGCTTCTCTTTCTGTCTTTGTAATTTATACGCCAACCATCTTCCAGGTTTATTTGCGTGTTCAAAATTGTTTTGTTTGGCGACCTTAAGCTGTTGTGCTAGCTTTTCCGAATCTTCTATGTAAAGTTTATGTTTAATTAAGTCCATTTTACTTTTCAATCTTTTATTATGTTTTTATTATTTCCCTGATGTTGTATTTCAGCCTGTTTATATTCTTCTTCAAGCCTCATCCTATATTGTTTTTTCCCCTTATTCCTCTTAGCCATATATGAGATTGCAACTCCCCTCATATATGCTTTAGCCGTGTCCCAGATGTTCTGCAATGATGTATCCCCATTTTTATTCGTTTGAAAGAAAAAGTACATTTCTTTATCCATCTTTTCCTTAAACTCTTTCTCTCTAAGGATCACTCTTTGAAGAGTCCATCTTGGCCTACTCCTTTGCCCTTTCCAGCAGAAACTTATGGGATTGTGATCTGCCCAGAGACTGGGTTCTATATTAATTTCTTGAATTACCGAGTCTAATTCTTTGGATAGCCATAACATATCTATCCTAGTCCACGATCTATGTCTATTAGAGTAGTATGTATATTCCCTTTTGTCTTTATTTCTTTCCCTCCAAACATCTTGCAAATTGAAGTCTATGCACATCTCAAAAAAATGTTTTGGGAAGTATTTCTTTATACCCTTACCTCATTACCTTACCTCATTACTTTTATGATCTTTTGTTCTATCTACTATCGCATTAAAATCCCCAATCACGCAGAACCCATCTCCCTCTATATCACTTAGTTTACTATGCAATTTTTAAAAGAAAGATACTTGGGCTCCATTTGGCGCGTAAATTACAACAATTATTATCTTTTTTTTGTTCAGCTTAGCCTCCACTATCAAAATCCTTCCCTCTTTATCCTTATAGATTTGTTTGGAAGTTATCTCCTGTTTAACATACAAAGCTATTCCCCTATTTTTCCTCTCATCTAATGAAGCATATAACTTTCCTAATTTAGGCTGCTCTAATAAATATTTTTGATCGTCTTTTATATGAACCTCTTGTAGTGCAATAATATCTGCATTTAGTTTAATAAGTTTACTAAAGACTTTCAGACGTTTTACTGGTGAGTTCAAACCCCTGATATTCGTTGACCATATCCTATACTCCTCTCCCATCATCTTGTTTCTGTCGTGCCTTGGTACTTCTGGTAATTCTTATTTCCTTCATCTCCTCAATACTTCCCCCCTGCTGTTCTAGTCTTCCTTGTCTTCCTCCCCCTTTTGCTTCTCCCAAGTCTTCCTCTGGGACACAGTATTGTCTATCAAAGT
Source organism: Azemiops feae (assembly GCA_023970755.1). Lineage (NCBI taxonomy): Eukaryota > Metazoa > Chordata > Lepidosauria > Squamata > Viperidae > Azemiops > Azemiops feae. Next base: position 33,749 of record JALGBA010000880.1, read on the forward strand.
CTTCAGCTTTCTCCACTGTATCTAATCTGAATCTCTTCTCCTGCCAGGTCATCATAATCCCCTCCGGTGTTAGCCATCTAAAACCCACCTTACTTTGGTGCAGCCTAGAGGTAAAAAAATGGCAATTCTTCCGCAAATCTCTCATTCTTTTAGGCATTTGTTTTAACACTATAATTTGTTTCCCTCTATACTCCAGCTGTTCATCACGTGTCCTATATAGTATTTCATCTCGGATTGCCTTTCTTATAAATTTCACATGGACCTCTCTAGGCAGGTTGTATCTTCTCCCATAGTTTGTCTGCACCCTGTATGTCTCATCCATCCCAGCAATCAACTCTTCTTTATCTTTCCCGAGAGCTCCTCCCGATAAGTCTGCCATTTTTTCTCGAAGGTCTTCCCCTCTCTCCTCAGTAACATTTTGAAATCTAAGATATTGAGCTGCCTTCTCCGCTTCCAGTAACATCACCGCTGTCGTTAATTCTTTGTTAACCAAGGTTAAATTTTTATTCATCTCTTCGACCTTCTTTTCCTCGTTGTCCATTCTTCGTTCTACTTCCAACAGCTTCTGTTCATTTTGATATTTTGATATTTTTCATCCTAAGCTCCTTGTTCTTCAATTGGAGCTCCTCTTTTTCTGACAACAGCCTTGAAATTTGCATTGTCCAGACGTTACTAGAACAATATCATTTTCAATGCTTCCGATGTTATCAGATGTCAAATTTAGACCAAAGTGATCTTTGACATTCAAAGCGGCGCCCATCCCCTTCCTGCATCCTCTCCATTTCATCATCCCAGCATTGCTTGATTCCCAGTTCACGCCACTCTACAGCGAGCACAAAGGCCCCTGCAGTTGTTCTCAGTTGCGCAAAATGAACAATGGCTGCCAGATTCTGCCTTCTGGTGTTTCGTTCCTCATTATCTCTGCTGCACAATTCCAGCACTTCTACACTGGAGTAAATTCTGAACTGCTACAATCCCACCAAATGGCGTTCTTCTCATCGATGACCAGATTGCATCGTAAGAAATGCTAAACTCTCTGGAACTCCACTACTAATGTTAATTTTATATGTTTTTTATACAATGGCCAGTCCCGTTGTCAGTGTAGACTTACCTGGCAGTTTCATCCCTCACGCTCCTCAGCTCTTTTCTCCCTGATGTTCCAGGAGTCTGGAAAAGTCAAAATACATAACAGGTGAGGAATATACTCATATATCAGCTCACTCTCCCTCCACTGCCCCCACACTCACACCGGGCTTCTTCACATCTTATTATGACATGGAAACACTTTCAGCTTATAACCTCTCCTGATTAAAAGAAAAATGGGTTTTTCTTTTATCCACTATATCCACCAAGAGTGGAACACGTTCCCTTCTAAAATCTCACCAGCCGTGCACGAAGCCCTTTGTGTTCCTTGGTGATGGACACTGAAAGGTTTGCTCAGAAGGTTTAGATTGCTTACCTGAGAGGGACGTTGGGTGTTGGGTGGCTGAGGGGGAGACCCTTGATGGATCATTGGCAGGGATACTTGGACCTCCGGTACCACTGGAATAAAAATACACTTCTTTAAGACGAGAAACTTACTGACTGTGATTAAAGACGCTCATTTTTATAACAGCTTCATAAATGCTTGATATCAGCCTTTAATAGAAAACAATGTAGCTGTAGTCTCTGCTGGCTTAATTTGTCTTTTCCCTTTTCAACCCTACTTTTTAGAGCCTGGTAGGTGAGAGCATTGAACAGCCTGTTGTTTTATGACATTTTAGTCCTCTCAATAAAGCTATTTGCCCCTTAAATACTTCTTGTTTTCCATTACAGCCTTTTTCTCCCAGAACACAGAAGAAGAGGGGAGAAACTCTTATTCGTGGCAAGTTCATTTGCAATATTAAGATGCACCGAGGTTCAACCAGCTCCAATTTGGACTTGGAGACTGGACTAATTATTAAATGAATCGTCCATTTTTTAAAAAAATTGAACAATGCTTAACAAATAATATAAACCATACCGGTATATAAAAGCATATAAATAACATACATCCATGATGGCTAGGCAATCAAGATGTAATAAAAAATAAGTAAAGAGGTGGGGATTGCACACGTAATAAACGATAAAATCCACCCAAATTTCATATAATTGTGCCTCCCGCCTCTGATGGATTTTTTTTTCATTTTTTTCTGATGTAGCATTCGAAGAGGCCTTATTAATCCACTTCTCAATTGTTTTATTATCCAGGGTTGAGTAATTACTATTCTACTATTCTAACTCCCAAAGTGAAGTATTATAATGCCTCTTATTTTTAATTTTATCCTACCTCTATTGGAGGGCTTCATTTTCATCCTCCGGATGAAATTGTCTGCCATGCTGGAAGATGACCTGGCTCTTTAAAGCAGTTTTAAGCTGCTGGTCCATGGGCCGGATGCGCCATGCACAGACCCCACCCACTATAACCCCGGGCCCAACCCTACCCTAACCCTGACCCAGGCTTTGCCAAGGCAAAAAAAAGTTGCAATCTGTCGCAAAATAGCAAGTGATGCAGCAAGTTTGACACCTATGTTACCAGGTGCCTTTACTTCACTGTGATTCACTGGGAATGACCCAGTACAGGCCAGTCCATAATCAGCCCAGGACACATTTTATAACATGCGTTATGATGTTATAATCTTTGATCCAGCTATGGGTAGATGCTAGCTGTGCACCATACAGTGACTGTGGACCTTTCAATATGAAGGGCTACAAGCTGAAACAGAGATCCTGAAAGGAAATCTCCTTAGGAAATTTCCTGCCATGATTAAACAGGAACTGGCTCTTTAGACTAAGACTTCGTATAAAGGATGCGCACGTGTGGGCTGCACCCACCGTAACCCTAACTCTAACCCTAACCCTAACCCCAGCTCCGCCAAGGCAAAAAAAGTCGCCCCCTGCCCTTATTTACAAATTACCTTTTATAGCTATTAGTTCCGGTGGGCTCTGAATCAACCATCATGCCAACTAATTCTGGTTAAAGCTAGTTTTGAGCATTGAAGGGGCCTCTGATCCTGGCTCCTACGTACACTTTCCATGCTTAAGCAGAATTCATGAGATTAGAAATATATACATTGGATTCTTCCAAGGATTAGCCTGCCCTTCTACGGTTTCTGCAAAAATAATAGGTTCTTTTTCCCACAGTGATGACCCTTTGGGAGCTGTATGCAATGAAATGTCATTTTAATATATGCCGATTAGTGTACATTTAAAGTGACAATAAAGTTATTTCTATTCTATTCTATTCTATTCTGACCGTGATTAAAGACACTAATTTTTATAACAGCTTTATCTGGGTTGGGGCTGAAATAAGCGTTGTTCCGTTATTCTCAAATCTTAAATGCCAACTGATATTTGTGGCATCTAAACTCTTTACTTTTGCCTGCAAATTCACACTACTGAATAAAGGAAGATTTCTTTCCATATTCCTCTGTCTGTCTGTCTCTCCTGATACCAGCGTTTAACACAAAGCAATGTAGCTGCAGTCTCTGCTGGCGTAATTTGTCTTTTCCCTTTTCAGCCCTAATTTTTAGAGCCTGATAGGTGAGAGTTTTGAACAGCCTGCTAACTGTTTTGTGGCATTTTAGCCCTCTCAGTAAAGTTACAAAATCCACCCAAATTTCATACAATTGTGTCTCCTGCCTCTGATGGATTTTGCACTTTTTCTGATGTGGCATTCAAAGAGGTCTTTTTAATCCATTTCTCAATTGCTTTATTATCCAGGGTTGAGTAATTACTATTCTACCTCCTAAAGTGCAGTATTATAACGTCTCTTATTTTTAATTTTATCCTACCTCTGCTGGAGGACTTGATTTTCACCCTCCTTAGGAAATTTCCTGCCATCATTAAACAGGAAAGCTCCCCGACTCTTTCCACTAGGTGCCTTCGCTTCAGCCCTCAGCGCTCAGAGTTAGCCCTGTTGGGCCAATGGGGGAGAGGAGACGTTCTGGGCAAGGGAGGATGGACCATCTCTGCTGCTCTTAATCTTGGTTTTAAATTGCTCACCTGCTCAGTTTCTCTTCAAAACCTTTGCAGAGCTCCCCCTTTTCTGCAATGAGTTGGATATTTTTCACCCTAAGCTCCTTGTTCTTCAACTGGAGCTCCTCTTTTTCTTAAAGCAGCCTTGAAATTTCCATTGTCTTCCTTTAAATTATGAAGAACAGAGAGAAATTGGCCCCCTTACTTTTTTTACTTGAAACATGAAACTTTTTCTTAAATTAAAAAGTATTAATCATAACTTTGTATGTTTTGTGTGTCTCTCTCTGAGTGTACAAAAACTCAGTTTTTCTATTTCTGCTATAACAATCAGCAGTTTCTCCTTACAGGAAACAATGCTCGGATCGGCCTTTAACAAACGTGCCTGGAAACCCAAAAGCAAATCTCATTTGAATGAAGCACACACACCGCAGCCCCTATCTATCTGCATAGACTCATCTGAAATATTTCTTCTGTAAAATATCAAAACTAGAGTAAAATTAGCTTCCTTGGGTTTGTTACCTGAATCATCAGACTTGTTTACATACCCGGCATTTTGTTTGTTATACATAGCTTTGCAATTTAACGTAAGGATCCGTGTCATTTTGCTATGTTTGGAACAAGTTGAAAAGAGTCAGGTCTTATTTTCCCCCAACCTTGTTCCGGGCAATGTAATTCAACCTAGAACCATGTATAATATACGTCCAGGGGAGAGAGAGCTACGAAGAATTTAAGATGAAATTCTGGAGGAAAAGTCAGGGTTGCTATCTAAAAATTGCTCAACTGCTCAGTTTTTTCTTCAAAATCTTTGCAAAGCTCCTCCTTTTCTGCAATGAGTTGGATATTTTTTCACCCTACGCTCCTTGTGAAGTAGATAATAAGTCTCTTATTTTCAATTTGGAGATTTATCCTACCTCCTCTTGCAGACTTTCCTGTTTTTAGTCTTCTTACAAAGTTGCCTGCCATGCCGCCAAACAATTAGTACTTAGGAGATCAAGTACTAGCATTAACACTTTATTCGGAAAATCAGAATGTAGGTTTTGGGGTGGGTGAGGATATCTGAGGGCTTTCTCTAGAAGTGGGTCTTCCTGCTCCCCTCCATCCTCCCCCCCCCCAGAAAAAAGGGCAAAGGGCCAAAGGTGGAGGAGGAGACGTTCTGAGCAAGGGAGGATGGGCCTGGATCTCTGCTGCTGTTAATCTTAGTCTTAAATGGCTCACCTGCTCAGTTTCTCTTCAAAACCTTTGCAGAGCTCCCCCTTTTCTGCAATGAGTTGGATATTTTTCACCCTCCTTGTTCTTCAATTGGAGCTCCTCTTTTTCTTAAAGCAGCCTTGACATTTCCATTGCCTTCCCGTAAATTACGAAGAACAGAGAGAAATTGGCCCCCTTCCTTTTTTTACTTGAAACATGAAACTTTTTCTTAAAATTAAAATTAAATAAATAAACATAACTCTGTGTGTTTTGTGTGTCTCTCTCTCTCTGTGTATACAAATCCAGTTTTTCTATTTCTGCTACAACAATCAGCAGTTTCTCCTTACAGCAGGAAACAATGCTTCAGCCATTTATTGGGTATATTAGAAACAGTAAAAGTGACAAATCAGTCAATTTTCATGGACTTGAGCTATACCTGAATACTTATACAGCACATTCTTCTACTTTTTTATTGTCATATTTTCCCCCCCTAAAAGGTTTCAGATTGCAGGATCCAATCGGGGTCGGTCACCAGAACCAGAGGTTCAGCCTTCCGAGCTTTCAGACTCCTGCTGGAACCCATCCCCAGGGAGCTTCTCTCTCCCAGAATGTGTGCGTTGGGCTCTTCTATACAAGCATTTATGTGGTGCCTGGTTGTATGTGGCTTTTTATTTGTTGATTGGGGTGTTGATGGCCAACTATTAAGTCATTGGCTGTTGGCTCCTCTCAGTTCCTAAGTACCTGATAAACTGCTGGTAAATCAGCACTTCCGTTGACTGACAAGGGGCCCGTTTCCCAGGCTTCAATCATTTCCCTGGCTATTTTTGTACCTGCTCCACTGACAATCTTAATGTATGTCCTTGTTTGTTGCAATATGAGGCTACCAATGAGTTCAGGTCTCCTCGTCTGACCGCTCTCTTGAGTTCTTGCAATCTGGTGGTTAGCTTCCTCCCCGCCTGTCCTACATGGTCACAAGGACAATCCATGCAGGGGATCCGGTAGATTAATTAGAAGTATCTCCCACCTCCAAGCAAACTTTGCAATGCATGATTTGTCCTCACATGGTAGCCTCTGGACAGTGTGCGATGCCCACTTGCAGATCTCAGAAGCTGCCTTCTACTCCTACTCCTCCTGTTTTGGATGTATGGCAGGGTGTGCCATATAGTTGGTCTTGTTTCTTTCTTTCTTTCTTTCTTTCTTTCTTTCTTTCTTTCTTTCTTTCTTTCTTTCTTTCTTTCTTTCTTTTTCTTTCTTTCTTTCTTTCTTTCTTTCTTTCTCACTCACCCTTGTGTGTTGTGCAGGCATCTTGTAATAAATGCTTGTGGGCACCCATTCTGCCTGAATTGTTCACACAGGTACCTGCTCTCCAGTTGTTTAGCTTGCTGGGCACTACAATGGGTTCTCGCCCTGCCATACAGTGTTTCTGACACGACTCGTTTTGTGTGACAGTGGATGGTTACTGTTGAAACTAAGAATGCCTAGAGTGTCGGTGACCTTGCGATAAACCATGGTTTCTAGGCTTCCATCTTCCTGCCAGTTGACATCTAAAAATGGCAATTGTCTAGCTGTTTCTTCCTCCGTTGTGTATTGTCTGTGTGGGAAGATGGAGTTCAGTAGGGTATGGAAGTCTTTCAGTGCATTTCTTTTGATGACACACATGTCATCCATCTAGTGGCACCAAAATTTAGGTATGGTTTTGAAATACACGGTGTTCTAGTTCACGCAGGATAGTTTCTGCAATGACTCCTGATATTGGGGATCCCGTCGACACCCCTTTTATTTGCTCATACATTTCCCTTTGACAGTGCAGAAGGTATGTTGGCAGTACTGGAGTAGCTTCACAATTTGTGTCCTGGTTAGGTTGTTCTGATCTGTGTTGCATCTTCTTCTAGTTTTCTCTCTATTACTTCATATGGTAGATGGGGAGGGAGGGATGTAAATAGGGACACTACGTCAAGGGAGACCAGGATCTCATCAGGAGCCACATTTAAGCCCTGGAGTTTTGTCGCAACTTGTGTGGATGATGTGACTGTGCTGTTTGAGGGTGGGGTCAGAAGCTCCAGTGTTGTGCCAGCCATCTAGCCAGGTTGTAGGTATGTGTATTTCACACCGCTACAATAGGTCTGAGGGGGACTCCTGTTTTGTGTATCTTGGGGAGTTCAAATGCCTTCATTTCATAATCTGTGCGGTTCATCACCACCGTTGAGAAGCCTTTGTCTGACAGTAAAATAATAATATCCTGATCTTGTTTCAGGTCTTTCAAGATGCGTTGCTCCGTTGGGCTGAGCGTGTTCTTTGGTTTTTGTGTGACCACCATTGCTGATACTTTTTGTCTGATAGCATTTTTTAAAAAAAAAATATTATTAGTTTACAGCATAAAATACAAAAATACAAAAGCAAATAGTAGAACACAAAGGGGAGGGGAAGGGAAAAAGAAGTGTGGAAGATATCTCAATTCAGTTCCAATTCAGTTCCAATATCTCAGGGGCTGCCACAAAGAAAAGGGAGTCAAGCTATTCTTCAAAGCGCCTGAAGGCAGGACAAGAAGCAAAGGATGGAAACTAACCAAAGAGAGAAGCGACCTGGAACTAAGGAGAAAATTCCTGACTGTTAGAACAATTAACCAGTGGAACAACCTGCCTCTAGAAGCCGTGAATGCTCCAACACTGGAAGTTTTTAAGAAGAGACTGGACAGCCATTTGTCTGAAATGGTATAGGGTTTCCTGCCTGAGCAGGGGGTTGGACTAGATGACCTCTAAGGTCCCTTTCAACATTATTATTATTATTATTGATCATCGCACAGTCAGCCAGATGTTCAGACTGGATTTGGCATTTTTTGTCTACCTATCGAGTCCTTACCAAGGACCTGGCATAGGCAGATGTGAATGTTTGATGGTATTATAGATATCGTCGCAGGATGGAAGCAGTTCCTAGCAAGGCCGCCTTTTGCAATTAACTAGTGGCGAACTTGTCAATGCCAATGGTGTTCAAGTGGTGCTCCAGTTGTTTTGGGATTGCACCCAAGGCGCCTGTTACTATTGGTACTACCCTTGCTTGCCTTTGCCACAGTCTTTCTATTTCTATTTGTAGGTCTTTGTATTTTGTTATCTTCTCCAGTTCTTTCTCGTCTATTCTGCTGTCTCCAGGCACTGCCACGTCCACTATCCAGACTTCTTTGTCTTACTTATCGACAATTGTTAAGTCCGGGGTGTTATGTTGCAGGTGCTTGTCTGTTTGAATTCTGAAGTCCCAGAGCAGTTTAACTTTATCATTTTCTATGACTTTCTCTATTTTATGATCCCACCAGTTCTTGCTTATAGGCAAATGATATTTCTTGCAGATCTTCCAATGCACCATTGTTGCTATTTTGTCACGCCGCTGCTTGTAATCAGTCTGTGTGATCTTCTTGCAGCAGCTTACCAGGTGGTCCACTGTTTCTTCAGCGTCTTTGCATAGGCGGCACTTACTCTCTGTTGCTGTCTTCTTAATTTTGACTTTGTATGCATTTGTCCTTAAGGCTTGGTCTTGTGCAGCCAGAATTATCATCCACATTTCATTCCTTTGCCATCCTTTCTTTCATGATTCTCTTCCACCATTTTTGTGATATTAATGTAACCCGCAGCTAGTTGTCCCTCGGCTAGTTGGCCACCGAACGTTGGCCGTGGTGAGTTGTCACATAGACCCTTTCCCTTAATGGCCAGCCGGTCAGATTCTTGTAGAGCGCTTAAGCTTGCAATAAATATTCATGCTCATTTTGAAGTGACTGAATCTTTACAGAATAACAGCGTTGGAAGGGACCTTGTAGGCCATCTAGTCCAACCCTCTGCTCAGGCAGGAGACCCTATGCCATTTCTGACAAGTGACTGTCCAGTCTCTTCTTGAAAGCCTCCAGTGATGGAGCACCCACAACTTCAGAAGGGAAGTTATTCCACTGATTAATTGTTCTCAGTGTTAGGAAATTCCTCCTTAGTTCTAGGTTGACTCTCTCCTTAATCAGTTTCCATCCAATGTTCCTTGTCTGGCCTTCGGGTGCTTTGGAAAACAGGTTGACCCCCTCCTCTCTGTGGCAACCCCTCAAATATTGGAACACTGCTGTCATGTCAGCCCTGGTCCTTCTTTTCGCTTGATTGGCCCAACGTCACCCAGCCAGTTTTCACGCGTAACGCAGAACTAGAACTCACTGTCTCCTGGTGATCGGCCCAAAGTCACCCAGCTGGCTTTCATGGGTAAGGTGGGACTAGAACTCACCATCTCTCTGTTTCTGGACTGGTGTCTTAACCACAACATCTAAGTGCCTTTTACCTGAAATCTATTTACTGAATTTATTTATATTTCATGTTCCCAGACACCCATCTTGAGGAGGAACTCTGGACACTGTGCAGTGTAATCAACATATAAAACAGCGTATAAAATTAGCCATAAAATATTAAGATTAATTTAGGATGACAATTTTTTTTTAAAAAAATGATAAGATTACAACACTGTGAAATTTCAAAGCAATAAAAATCCCAAGGTCTCTGAATAGGATAGAGCTGGAAGGGATCCTGAAGGTCTTCTAGTCCAGCCCCCTGCTCGAGCAGGAGACCCTATACTGGAGGTATACTATATATTGGTATATAAATATTGGCGATCGTTCAACGTGGGTGAAAAAGGCAGAGGGGGGGCTCTTGTGGTACCAGCCAGCCCCGGGATTGTGTGGACCTTTGTGCCTGCCACACAAAGCCGCACAGCCAGCTTTCGACCGCTTTGTAAAAGGCTAAGAGAATGGGGTCTTCCCTCCCCTCTGAGGGCAAAATGTTTCATGATATAGTAGCAGGGGTAGAGAAGACCCTCTTCCTAGACCCCACCGGCCGAAATTCTTTGACTGAGGGGGTCTGTAGCATCAGTTCTCTGCCTGATGAAGAACGGTTGCAGGAACTGGGTTGACCCCCCTCTTCTTTGTGGCAGCCCCTCAACTACTGGATCATGTTACCCCAAGTCCTTCTTTTCTTAGGACTGGGTATGGCCAGTCCAAAGAAAAGAAGGACTTAGGGTAAGAGTGATGGAGTATTTGAGGGGCTGCCACAAAGAAGAGGGGGTCAACTTATTTTCCAAAGCACGAGAGGGCAGGAGAAGAAGCCATGGATGGAAACTAACTTGGAACTAAGGAGAGACTTCCTAACAGTGAGAACAATTTATCAGTGGAGCAGCTTCCTTCAGAAGTTGTGTTCATCACTGGAGGTTTTTAAGAAGAGACTGGACAGCCCCCTGTCTGAAATGGTATAGACTCTCCTGCTTGAGCAGGGGGTTGGACTAGAAGACCTCTGAGGTCCCTTCCAACTCGATTGTTCTGTAATAAACAGATAAAGAACTGTACCCAAGGGGTATATCAACACCCTGAAAGAGCTCTGAGGCTGGATCAAGTCCTGGGACCTATTAAATCAATGTTCTGGATCCCAAATGGTCTCTTCCGGCTCTATTCTGATTGATTGATTGATTGATTGATTGATTGATTGATTGATTGATTGATTGATTGACTGACTGATTGATTGATAGAGTGGGATGGGCTAATGTGATAGACAAAGCTGGTTCCATAGATAGCCCAGCCCTGTACTGTGTATACCTGGATATAAAGGCAGGACGGCCTTGGAAGGTCTTCTCCCCTGGGATAGGCTGCTCCTCTGAGACCTTTCCCTCTCAGGCACCCTTGGCAAGGCGACGGGCTCTTTCTCGCCTTGCTGGTCATCCGCCTGACCAGACCCTGGAGTGGTCCTCAGGGTTGTCCTCTGGCCCAGATCGGGAAGCACCAGCGCTGGAAGCCGAACCGTCTTCCTGGCCTCCGTTGGAGCTGCGGAAGACTTCACAAGCAGAGGCAGGAGCTGCATGGGTCGCCGAGTGGCTGAGTCTGGGGAAGTGGACGGGTGGGAGCCAGAGAAATGGGCTTCCTGGGGGTCCCAGTGCTGCTGGTCACGATTGACCTGACGATTGGACTCATCGCTGTCCTTCTTCTTTAGCAATGGCAACTTGTTCAGCCTGTGACTCATCCTGCCGTGAAGAGAGGGCTAGAACTGGAAACAGATCCTACCAATAAAGGAGATTTGTAACTCTTGGTTGAAATGAGGGATCCTTGGTGCTCCCATCTCTCCTTGTGTGTCCATTCGCACGTGGACAAATAAAGAATTATTATTCTATTCTATTCTATTCTATTCTATTCTATTCTATTCTATTCTATTCTATTCTATTCTATTCTATTCTATTCTATTCTATTTTATTCTATTCTATTCTATTCTACTATTAACTATGATAACGTTAAGATAGACGTCTGGAAATGGAGTTATGGCAACTGGGTTTATTTTTTATTAGTTGAGAGGTTTTGCTGCTTCTCCAAGCAGTTTCTTTGGTCTGAACCACTTGGATAGGGGGATTCTGGGTAGGCAGAGAGCCGTTGGAATGTACCAACTCCTGAAATTCCTAGGGGTCATGGCCTTGATCTTCCTGGGGGCTGATAAGAGAGCAGCCCAGAAAATGGGGGACAAGTTGTGTCTGAGGCCTCCATCTCTATTGAGGGAAGGAGCCTCCGCTTTGGCCCAAATGGATTCCCTCACTCCTCTCTCAAGCCATCCAGCTTCCCTGTCCAGAATGTGGGTGTCCTGTCCCCTCCAAGCCAAGGCAGGAGTTTCTTTCCTTTGGGGCTTCTTTCCCACCTGATCTGATGATGGCCAGGAAAGACCGGATGCTCCTCATGAGCCCCAGGAAGGGACCCCAGAGAGAGAAAAGGGGGAAGAAAGGACCTCAGAGCACCTCCAGGGCAATTATGAAGGATGAGAGCAAAAGAGACGCTGCTTCTCTCATTCTGCAGCTTGTGGGAAACGGTAAATCAGCCAGCAGTGTGTGGCAGCAGCCAAAAATGCTAATGTAATCCTTGGTTGTACAAACAGAGGCATAGAATCCAAATCACAGGAGGCATTAGTATCGCTTTATAAATCCTTAGTAAGACCACGATAGCAGTATTCCGGTATTTGAGGGGCTGCCACAAAGAAGAGGGGGTCAGCTTATTTTCCAAAGCACCAGAAGGCAGAACAAGAAACCATGGAGAGAAACTAATCAAGCAACCTGGAATTAAGGTGAAACTTCCTAACAGTGAGGACAATTAACCAGTGGAACAGCTTTGCCTTCAGAAGCTGCAGGTGCTTCATCACTAACGTTTTTAAGAAAAGACTGGACAGCCACCCATCTGAAATGCTATAGGTTCTCCTGCTTGAGCAGGAGGTTGGACTAGATGACCTCCAAGGTCCCTTCCAGCTCTGTTCTGATTCAAAATAGACTCATAAAATCTTTCCTCTGCAGATAGCTTTGTATATATCACCCCAAACTATCAAGGACATTTTAGATTCCTTGAAACCCATTAAATTAATTACGTGGAATTACATTCCTGGAAAAAAAAATCCAGAGGCTTTAGGTTTTCTATTTCACTTTTATTATTAGATTTTCCATTGTGTTCAGATCCAGCCTTAGTAAAATCCTGTGACATTTGGGGAAGAATCTGCAGCCCAGCAGCCCAGCAGCCTGGAGGCCCAGAGGGAGGGGACCTTCCCCGGCTGACACGCATTGGGCAACCAGAGAGCAGAAAAGCAGGTGGCCCCTTTATTGCTTGGCTCAAAATCCAGGCCAATCCCCCCTGCTTAATTCTATTCACAGGCAGTCCTTAACTTACAACCACAGTTGGGACTGGAATTTCTGCCATCCATCGTTGCAGTCATCAAGTCAAAGCAGACCCAATTTACGACAATTTTCATGGAGGTCATTATGCAAATCAGGCGCTCCTTCTGATCCGGTTCAGGCAGGAACAGCGGATCGCAGAAACTCCCTCCTGCTTCACCTGGACCCAAATCTCCCTCCGGCTTCCTCTGGGAAACCAGGGAGCCATTCCCAGGGCGGGTGTTGAGGGAGGGTTTCAATCCGGGGGAGGGTCTGTCTGTCTGTCAAAGACCTCAACCAACCATGGCAGTTTTAGCATGAATTAAGGATATTCTGGGGAGGCCCACAAACTGATTTATCCTTTTAGAGGAACACAGCACAGGAAGTCCTTGACTTTCAACCAGAATGGGGACAGAGAAATTCATCCTACAGGGAGACATCGCCTGACCATGACTTGCAACCTTCCCCATTGACTTCGCTTGTTGGGAGCCTCTGAGAAGATCGCAAATGGTCACCAGGCAACCCTGGGAGGCTGCAACTATCATCAGTGTGAGCCAGTTGCCAAACACCTGGATTGCGATCACTTGACTGTAATGATCTGCTTCCAAGTTGCGTTTTTCAGCTTTGTCACAACTCTCAACAATTGCTAAATGAATGGGCTACCTGTATTGCAGACATTCAGAGAATCATAGAATGTGAGCCGTGAAAGGCACCTTCATGATCATCTAGTCCAACCCTCTCCCCAGTGCAGGAACCTAGTGCCACAAATACACAATTTACATGGACGGATCTCTCATTCTTGCATTTTAATGGGATTTTCTTTATTTTTATCAGGGAGTTGATGAGAATTATTCAGAGCCAAATCTGACGTCACTGCCAGGAACCGGACGTGACCTGGGAGGAGATTCATATCCGACTCAATCGGGACCTCAAAGGCCTGAGGAAAAGCAGCCAAACGGGCAAGAGGAGAAGCCATTTCAGTCTCGATGGGTGGAAAGAGGAAGAGGAGTCCCCTCACTTCCCATCAAAGGATCCCCTGGGGGGGGATCATCTCAATGTGTGGAGTGTGGAGCTCTACCATAGACTTCTGTAGATCTTGAATGGCTTGAACAGATGCTTCCCGGTGTTGCAACAGCATTTAGAAGGGGCTCAGCACCAGATCAAAGTATGGACAGATCATCAGAACCTGGAGCATTTGCATACAGCCAGGAAGCTCAACCAGTGGCAGATCCGATTGTCTCTCTTCTTCAATCACTTTGATTTTCAAGTAACCTATAATCTGGGAGGCTGGAACCAGAGAGCTGATGCCTTGTTGCGCAAACCAGAGTATGCACGGGTGGGGGATAAGGTGCTGCTCTGGTCAGTGATCCCGGTGGAAACGTTCGCGGTGACCCAAGAGCCCGTCGATCTGAAGGAGCAGATCAGGCTGGTGCAGCATCAAGACTAAATTGCCCAGGCCAGAGAAACGTAGTTAGACTTGGTCGAAAGCCTATTGGGCCCTTGGTCATGCTCAAAGGACTTGATAAGGTTTTGGAGAAGGATTTATGTGCTGGAGGGGCCCTCCCGAAGCCTGATCTTGCGCCAGTATCACGACAACCCTCATTTTCTCTGAGGAGTTCCGCCTTCTCCCCATCTTGTTTTTGAACCCTGAAACTCAGATCTTGATTCTCTTTTCTGAGCTTGTCTATCTGCTGAGACTCATCCGAAATATTTCTTCTGCAAAATATCAAACCTGAGTGAAATTTAAGAATAGAATAGAGCTGGAAGGGACCTTGGAGGTCTTCTAGTTAGACTTGTTTAAAATTAAAACTAATTAAAAAAATCCTAAAAAACCCACTGAAATTTTATGTAAATTCCCATTGTGGGAGAGCTTCTTGTTTCCCCATGTGAAATCCATCAATTCCCCAATGGGATTTCAACTGTACTTGGGGGGGGAGGGGGTACAACATCGGATCTCCTGAGTATAAAGGACGTGGCTATGAAGATCCCCTGTGAAGGGAGGGAGCTAAGGAGAAATTAATATCAAATTCTGGAAGAGAAAGTCAGGGTTGCTGTCTAAACCTTTCTCACCTGGTCAGTCTTTCCCTGAAGTCTTTTTCCATGGCCTCTTTGGTTTCAATGTGCTGGATGTTTTCAAACCTCAAGATGTTCATTTTTAATTGGAGCTCAAGCCTCTCTTCAACTATGGTGTTCAGTATCGTGATGTTTCTGTAAATTATGAACACCAGAGAAAAATTAGCCTTCTAATTTTTTTACTTCGATCACCAAGCATAATTAAGTTCTTAATAATTTTTACACTATATTTGCTTTTGTCTTCTAAACATATAATACACACACACATCTATACTGTGCGTGTAGATGGATGATAGATAGGTATAGATAGATATAGATAGATTAAAAAGTCATATTTCTTTTATTCTGTATGTTGTTTATATTTGGCCTCCGGGTTCTAGTAAATAAAATTGAATTTGAAAGAATAAGTCAGGATTGCCACCTAAATATTTCTCACCTGCCCAGTTGTCCCTTTAACTCCTGGTTTTCGCTGAGGAGCTCCTGGTTCTCCCCAGCTTGTTGCAGAACTCTGCAGCGGAGATGGTGGTTTTCCTCCTGCAGCTTCTGGAGGTTTTCTTCCAGAGATTTAATTCTGTAAAATATGAAGACAAGAGTGAAATTAACCCCCTAAGGTTTTTACCTGAGTCATCAAAGTGGTTTAAAATTAAAACTAACTAAAAAGACCTGGCACTTGGTTTGTTTTACCTAGCCTTACTTTTTAATTAACTTAGTTTTGCCATTCCTGTTGCCACAGCTAGCAAGCTCTTCTCACGGGAACCAATGTGGGAATGATTTATTTCATTTACTGGGTACTTTAGAAATGCTCAGTAAAATGGACAAATCCGTAGATCTTATCTATATCTCCACTATATTCTCAAGGGATTTGTTTCGCTTCTTCAGTTTTAAGGTTAACAACACTGCATGGAAGAGTTTGATTATTTAAGTACAGGTTAATGCATTTTTACTTACTCTGAATTCGTTGATGAGGGCCTCTTTTCCATCAATCAGATTGAGGTTTTTATTCCTCAACTTCTCAATTTTAATTTGAAGTTCTTCTCTTTTTTCTAGCATTGAAGACATTATTGTTGTTTTTCTGTAAATTATGAAGATCAGAGAGAAATTAGCCCTCCGATTTTTTTTACTTCGATCACCAAGCATAACTAAGTTATTATGATTTTTACTCTGCATTTGCTTTTGTCTTATAAACATACGCATACACGTACACATACATACATGTCCAGGGGAGGGAGCTAAAGGGAATCGAATATGAAATCCTGGACGAGAAAGTCAGGGTTGCTATCTGAAAATTTCTCAGTCTCTCCTCCAGCTCTTTGCCCCAGTTCTTCTTTTTGGTGAACAAGCTGCGTGTTTTCACGCAGGAGCTGCTCATTTGGTGAAAACTTACTTTCCATTCTGCAATGGAGACTCTGATTCTCCTTTCTGAGCTGGGCCATTTGCTCCCCTAAAATGTTTATTCTGCATTCATTATTTTCTCTGAGGAGTTCCGCCTTCTCCCCATCTTGTTTTTGAACCCTGCAACTCAGATGTTGATTCTCTTTTCTGACCTTGTCTATCTGCATAGACTCATCCGAAATATTTCTTCTGTAAAATATCAAAACTAGTGTAAAATTAGCTTCCTTGGGTTTGTTACTTGAATCATCAGACTTGTTTAAAATTAAAAATACCCGGCATTTTGTTTGTTATACATAGCCTTACAATTTAACGTAAGGCTCCGTATAATTTTGCTATGTTTGGAACAAGTTGAAAAGAGTCAGGTCTTATTTTCCCCCAATCTTGTTCCGGGCAATGTAATTCAGTCGGGAACTATGTATAATATACGTCCAGGGGAGAGAGAGCTACGAAGAATTTAATATGAAATTCTGGAAGAAAAGTCAGGGTTGCTATCTAAAAATTGCTCACTTGCTCAGTTTCTCTTCAAAATCTTTGCAAAGCTCCCTCTTTTCTGCAATGAGTTGGATTTTTTATTTATTTATAAAAAACATTTTATTAAATACAAAATAGAAGAAAGAAAATTAAAAAAAAACATTGAACATGGTGTATCATCATTGACATACATCTTTGTCTAATCATTCCTTATTTTACATGTGAGAGTAAATATTACATATGCATTTATACATTTCTAGTCCTCTATTTATATCCCTTCTATCGACTTCCTTCTTGTTTCCCTCCACTTGTAAAATTTATTCCAAATTTATTCGAAATATTCTGTTTCCTCTTGATTTTTTAATTCTTTAGTCATTTTATCCAATTCAGCGCAATAAAATTTTTTCCTTATTAGCGCGTTTCCGCTATGCACTTCAGTTGCTTTCCAGTTTTGGGCAAACAAGATTCTTGCCGCCATTGACTTCTGGTTCCGGTTACAGTGCTCGCGGTCATGCAAAGAGCTTGTTCTCTTTGCCGGCCGGTTTCCCCCCGCCGGTAGACCCTGTATAGGGTCGAAAGTCGCCCTGGAGGGGCAACCACCGTGGAGGAGGACACTCGTTGATCACAGAGGGAGCGGCAGCTCCCTCTGCGGTCCGAGAAATCACCTTTGGGCCGATGGGGAAAAGATCGGCCATTAACATGGCTGATCACTTAGCTGTTCCAGCCGAAAGTCACAGCAACATCTAAGCGAAAAGAACCACTGTGGATGATCCGGGTGAGACCTTTCCTTCCCTCTTGATACCTTATTTACTCTCCTGTCAAAAGTTTTTAGAAACTACTTTCCTATTCTAAGAAAGCAGCGTTTGGATACTTGGGAAAACGAGCTGTGAAAAATAATGAATGTTTATTGTCTGTTTGAGCTGTTGGATTTCGGGGATCCGGAAAAAAAAAATCCTTACTGTGACTCTTTCTCTTTGCCTGTATGTTTTTAGCTCAAGTGGAAGCCTTTAGGGAGGGGGGTGGAGTGTTTTTTCTTTCCTCCCCACCTTCTGAACATTACTGTTTATTTCTTAAACAAAAACAAAAAATTTCCCTCGGCTCTCGGGGCGGAATCACGTGGATTGGGCGGTAACAAAGTATCCAGTTTAAGCTGTGCTGAATTTGGCGTGAAGCCCAGAAATTCCTATCTGAGTGAAATTAGCTCAAGGGCTCTGCTACAAAGTAGCTATCTTAAGCTGAACTTTTACTTTGTCTTGAACTTGGCGTGACGCCCAGAAATTCCTAATAACTGACTTTTAAGGCATCTTATTCTACTACTATTTTGGATTACAAATTAGACATTTACAACACTGACTTTGACTTTTGCTGCCTGTATCTTTTTGTTGGGCTTGATTTTCTGTTTTTTTTCTCTATTTCTGTTTGGATGTTACATTTTATAATATTGCAATCTACCTTCTAAGCTGAATTTTCACTAAGAAACGAAGACTACTCCATTATTGAAACGGAATCTTACCCACAGCTTGATTATGGACTGATACTAGAAAAAATTTTGGAAATGAAAGAGGAATTAAAAGAACATTTTAGAAAGCACAGGAAAGACAATGTTTCAGAGTTAAAAATTGAATCTCAAAGTTTGACTGATCATGACACACAACCAGATGCACAACTTAACGAGATGGAGGAAATATATTTACAACCTACTGAAGAGGAAGATGCTACACCTCATACATAAATGATGGAAAATTTTGATGCTCAAAGGCAGATTTCAACTAAAACATTTATAACCCTAAAAGCAACAGGAATTGACTTCCAAATACGAGACATTAATGCTGACAATATGAATAAACAACGAATAATTACCATACTGATTAAGACTGATTACATAATGCAGACAACACTGGAAAAAAGAGAAGAAGACTACGACCAGACTCAATTGTGGGAAAATGTGTATAGCCAAGCAGTACGATGTGAGGAGTTAGAGGCCCTATTGTGGAAACCTCTTTGGCACAAAAAGAAAGCTAGAATTAGGTTTAAAAATGAGTGCTAAAAATTTATCTGACGGGTTAAAAAGGCTTTTAGAGAATTGATTTGATTATGGTCTGGAATGACAATATGGAAAATTGGAAATCTTAAATTTAAAAGGAGTTGGATTGATATTAGTGAAATATTACTGTTATTTTTATTTACAATGATTGAATGTTAACTAGAAATGCATTAATCTAACTAGGTTAAAATAATTGAGGAACTTTTAGAGATTTGGATTCACTTATAAAATATATATTTGATAGAATATAAGAGAGAAGTATTAAAATATAATAGTTATACTATATATGTGTTTTAGAAATTGTTATTGTTTTATGGGAAATTGAGGGACCCGAAATGTAACTTATGTGTTTATTTTAGGCTAAAATGTAAAATGGTTTTAAAATAGTTCAACCTAAAAACAGGATTTTAATTGATATGTGAATTACTAGCGATATTTTTGTTTTTTATATATAATGATTGAATTTTATCTAGATATGTATTAATATTAGGTTTTAGCTTGAGGGAAACAGAGAAGTAATGTTAAGGAATTATTGAATTATCTATGTTTGATTATATATATATATATATTTTGATGATTGATCACCCTATCTCCACGGAGATTCTTAAGGCACATTGATGTAAAACTAAAAATACCAATAAAACTTGTTGGAAAAAAAGGAAAAAAAAGATTCTTGCCGCCGTTATCACATGTATAATTAAATATATATCGTCTTTGTTTATGTTTTTCCCTAGTATCCCTAATAAAAACATCTCTGGTTTATATTGAATTTTTTGACCCGTCATTTCTATTATCCATTTCCAGACCCTAAGCCAATAAACCTGTGCTTCTTTACAAACCCACCAAACATGAAAGAATGTACCCTTTTCCTTTTTACACTTCCAACAAATTGGTGAGCAACCACTATACATTTTTGCGAGTCTGGCCGGTGGCAGATGCCATCTATAAAGCATCTTGTAAAGATTTTCTTTGTAAGTTGTCACCAATGTAATTTTATTATTACGTTCCCAAGTTTGCTGCCATTGGTCCAGGTTTATAGCGTATCCCAAATCTATTGCCCAGGTAACCATCGTTTCTTTGACTTGTTCCTCATATAATTTATATTCTAGCATGTATTTATATATATTTTTAATTTGTTTCCTCTCTGAGCCTAGTAATATTTTGTCAAGCCCCGTATCTCATCTATTAATTCCCCACTCTTTCTTATCTTTCACATATCTCGCTTGCATCTGAAGATAGGACCACCATTCCAAGACTATTCCCTGTTGTCTCAGCTCTTGTCTTTGCTTTAGATGGCCTTCCTCTGACAGGATATCTTTATATGTAATAACCTTATCTTGCCTGTATAAATTGGGGTATGTAACTGCTTCTAATGGTGAGAGCCAACCTGGAACTTCTATATAGTGTTGGCTTTTAACTATATTCCAACTTTTTATGAGTTCTTGCCGAACTTTGTGCCTCAAGAAATATTGATGGTTCCTACTTTTCCCTGTCCATAAGTGAGCATGCCAGCCCTGCTGGAGGTCATGCCCCTCTAGATATAAACATCTTTTGTTTTCCAGAGTGATCCAATCCCTAATCCATGTCAAGGCCGCTGCTCGATAATACAGCTCCCAATCCGGAAAGCCTAATCCCCCTCTCTCTTTGGCATCCTGTAGAGACTTTTGTTTTATTCCCGCCTTCTTTCCTTGCCACACAAAATCTAAAGTTAATTTATTCAACTCTTTAAAAAAGTTTTTATCTAATTGGATTGGAATATTTTGAAACAAGAATATCATTTTGGGTAAAATATTCATTTTCACTGCAGAGATTCTTCCGAGAAGCGAGAGATGTAGGTTTCTCCAGCGATCTATGTCAACTTTTATGTGCTTTACTAATTTTCCATAATTGTCCTCTTTAATTGACGAACATCGTGCGGAGATAACTATTCCCAGATATTTTATTTTAGGAACTATTTGTATACCTAGTTTTTCCCCAAGATTTTCTTTTTGTGTGTTAGTCATATTTTTTGCTATGATCTTTCTTTTGTTTCTATTTATTTTCAAGCCTGCCAAATCTCCATACTCCTCCAATATTTCAAATAGCTTCCGACCTGATTGCACTGGATCTTCCAATATAAATACTAAATCATCGGCATATGCTTGGAGTTTGTATATTTCCTTCTTGATCACAAGCCCTTTGATCTGCTCCTCTTGCCTTACTACTCTTGCTAAAATCTCCAATGTATATATAAACAGCAACGGCGAGAGAGGGCATCCTTGTCTTGTGCCTTTCTGAATACTAAATTTATTAGTGGCCTCACCATTTATTATAATCTGAGCATTCTGTTAAAAGTATATTGCAGTTATTACATTTAAATTTTTTTTTACCGACATCCATTATTTTCAATTGTTGAATCAGAAATAGCCGATTGACATTATCGAATGCCTTCTGTGCGTCAAGAAACAAAAGTGCCACTTGGCGGTCGCTATGCAATTCATAAAATTCTAAAATGTCCATAATTGTCCTTATGTTCCGCTTAATCTGCCTATTCGGTAAAAACCCATTTTGGTCACATAAAGTCAATTAAATAGTTTTTAAATCTCTCTGCCATTATTGACGCAAACATCTTATAATCGGCATTTAGTAGGGAGATAGGCCTATAATTTTGTATCTCTGTTCTGTCCGCATCTTCTTTTGGTATTAGTACTATGTTTGCCTCTAACCAAGATTTGGGTATTTTTGCTTCAGTTAAAACGGCATTAAAAACTTCTAATAGGTATTGGTTAAATACATTTTGCTGCTCTTTGTACAGCTCCGCTGGTATTCCATCTGGGCCGGCCGCCTTATTGTTCTTTTGTTTACTTATAGCCTTAATTATTTCCGTCATTCTTATTTCCTCATTTAACATAGATTTTATTTCCTCTGGTATCTTTGGTATGTCTGCCTTTTCCAAATATTCTATTATCCTTTCTACGCTTTGTCCCTCATTCCTCTTATATAATTTTTCATAATATCTTTGGGCAATTCCCCTTTTAGTGATCTCATCATATTGGATCTCTCCTTTCTCATCTTGTAGATTAATAATCTGTTGCTTCTCTTTCTGTCTTTGTAATTTATACGCCAACCATCTTCCAGGTTTATTTGCGTGTTCAAAATTGTTTTGTTTGGCGACCTTAAGCTGTTGTGCTAGCTTTTCAGAATCTTCTATGTAAAGTTTATGTTTAATTAAGTCCATTTTACTTTTCAATCTTTTATTATGTTTTTATTATTTCCCTGATGTTGTATTTCGGCCTGTTTATATTCTTCCTAAGCCTCATCCTATATTGTTTTTTCCCCTTATTCCTCTTAGCCATATATGAGATTGCAACTCCCCTCATATATGCTTTAGCCGTGTCCCAGATGTTCTGCAATGATGTATCCCCATTTTTATTCGTTTGAAAGAAAAAGTACATTTCTTTCTCCATCTTTTCCTTAAACTCTTTCTCTCTAAGGATCACTCTTTGAAGAGTCCATCTTAGCCTACTCCTTTGCCCTTTCCAGCAGAAACTTATGGGATTGTGATCTGCCCAGAGACTGGGTTCTATATTAATTTCCTGAATTACCAAGTCTAATTCTTTGGATAGCCATAACATATCTATCCTAGTCCACGATCTATGTCTATTAGAGTAGTATGTATATTCCCTTTTGTCTTTATTTCTTTCCCTCCAAACATCTTGCAAATTGAGGTCTATGCACATCTCAAAAAAATGTTTTGGGAAGTATTTTTTTATACCCTTTCATTACCTCATTACTTTTATGATCTTTTGTTCTATCTACTATCGCATTAAAATCCCCAATCACGCAGAACCCATCTCCCTCTATATCACTTAGTTTACTATGCAATTTTTAAAAGAAAGATACTTGGGCTCCATTTGGCGCGTAAATTACAACAATTATTATCTTTTTTTTGTTCAGCTTAGCCTCCACTATCAAAATCCTTCCCTCTTTATCCTTATAGATTTGTTTGGAAGTTATCTCCTGTTTAACGTACAAAGCTATTCCCCTATTTTTCCTCTCATCTAATGAAGCATATAACTTTCCTAATTTAGGCTGCTCTAATAAATATTTTTGATCGTCTTTTATATGAACCTCTTGTAGTGCAATAATATCTGCATTTAGTTTAATAAGTTTACTAAAGACTTTCCGACGTTTTACTGGTGAGTTCAAACCCCTGATATTCGTTGACCATATCCTATATACTCCTCTCCCATCATCTTGTTTCTGTCGTGCCTTGGTACTTCTGGTAATTCTTATTTCCTTCATCTCCTCAATACTCCCCCCCTGCTGTTCTAGTCTTCCTTGTCTTCCTCCCCCTTTTGCTTCTCCCAAGTCTTCCTCTGGGACACAGTATTGTCTATCGAAGTCTTCAGCTTTCTCCACTGTATCTAATCTGACTCTCTTCTCCTGCCAGGTCACCATAATCCCCTCCGGTGTTAGCCATCTAAAATCCACCTTACTTTGGTGCAGCCTAGACATCAAAAAATGGTAATTCTTCCGCAAATCTCTCATCCTTTTAGGTATTTGTTTTAACACTATAATTTGTTTCCCTCTATACTCCAGCTGTTCATCACGTGTCCTATATAGTATTTCATCTCGGATTGCCTTTCTTATAAATTTCACATGGACCTCTCTAGGCAGGTTGTATCTTCTCCCATAGTTTGTCTGCACCCTGTATGTCTCATCCATCCCAGAAATCAACTCTTCTTTGTCTTTCCCGAGAGCTCCTCCCAATAAGTCTGCCATTTTTTCTCGAAGGTCTTCCCCTCTCTCCTCAGTAACATTTTGAAATCTAAGACATTGAGCTGCCTTCTCCGCTTCCAGTAACGTCACCGCTGTCGTTAATTCTTTGTTAACCAAGGTTAAATTTTTATTCATCTCTTCGACCTTCTTTTCCTCGTTGTCCATTCTTCGTTCTACTTCCAACAGCTTCTGTTCATTTTGATATTTTGATATTTTTCACCCTAAGCTCCTTGTTCTTCAATTGGAGCTCCTCTTTTTCTGACAACAGCCTTGAAATTTCCATTGTCCAGACGTTACTAGAACAATATAATTTTCAACGCTTCCGATGTTAACAGATGTCAAATTTAGGCCAAAGTGGTCTTTGACATTCAAAGCGGCGCCCATCCCCATCCTGCATCCTCTCCATTTCATCATCCCAGCATTGCTTGATTCCCAGTTCACGCCACTCTACAGCGAGCACAAAGGCCCCTGCAGTTGTTCTCAGTTGCGCAAAATGAACAATGGCTGCCAGATTCTGCCTTCTGGTGTTTCGTTCCTCATTATCTCTGCTGCACAATTCCAGCTCTTCTACACTGGAGTAAATTCTGAACTGCTACAATCCCACCAAATGGCGTTCTTCTCATCGATGACCAGATTGCATCGTAAGAAATGCTAAACTCTCTGGAACTCCACTGCTAATGTTCATTTTATATGTTTTTGATACAATGGCCAGTCCCGTTGTCAGTGTAGACTTACCTGGCAGTCTCGTCCCTTGCGCTGCTCAGCTCTTCTTCCCATGATGTTCCAGGAGTCTGGAAAAGTCAAAATACGTAACAGGTGAGGAATATACCCATATATCAGCTCACTCTCCCTCCACTGCCTCTCCACTCACACTGGGCTTCTTCACATCTTATTATGACATGGAAACACTTTCAGCCTATAACCTCTCCTGGTTAAAAGAAAAATGGGTTTTTCTTTTATCCACTATATCCACCAAGAGTGGAACACGTTCCCTTCTAAAATCTCACCAGCCGTGCATGAAACCCCTTTGTGTTCCTTGGTGATGGACACTGAAAGGTTTGCTCAGAAGGTTTAGATTGCTTACCTGAATGGGACGTTGGGTGTTGGGTGGCTGAGGGCAAGGCCCTTGATGGATCATTGGCAGGGATACTTGGACCTCCGGTACCACTGGAATAAAAATACACTTCTTTAAAACGACAAACTTACTGACTGTGATTAAAGACGCTAATTTTTATAACAGCTTCATAAATGCTTGATACCAGCCTTTAATAGAAAGCAATGTAGCTGTAGTCTCTGCTGGCTTAATTTGTCTTTTCCCTTTTCAACCCTATTTTTTAGAGCCTGATAGGCGAGAGCATTGAACAGCCTGTTGTTTTATGACATTTTAGTCCTCTCAGTAAAGCTATTTACACCTTAAATACTTCTTGTTTTCCATTACAGCCTTTTTCTCCCAGAACACAGAAGTAGAAGGGAGAAACTCTTATTCGTGGCAAGTTCATTTGCAATATTAAGCTGCACCGAGGTTCAACCGGCTCCAATTTGGACTTGGAGACTGGACTAATTATTAAATGAATCGTCCATTTTTTTTAAAAATTGAACAATGCTTAACAAACAATATAAACCATACCGGTATATATAAGCATATAAATAACATACATCCATGATGGCTAGGCAATCAAGATGTAATAAAAAATAAGTAAAGAGGTGGGGATTGCACACATAATAAACGATAAAATCCACCCAAATTTCATATAATTGTGCCTCCCGCCTCTGATGGATTTTTTTTCCATTTTTTTCTGATGTAGCATTCGAAGAGGCCTTATTAAGCCACTTCTCAATTGTTTTATTATCCAGGGTTGAGTAATTACTATTCTACTATTCTAACTCCCAAAGTGAAGTATTATAATGCCTCTTATTTTTAATTTTATCCTACCTCTATTGGAGGGCTTCATTTTCACCCTCCGGATGAAATTGTCTGCCATGCTGGAAGATGACCTGGCTCTTTAAAGCAGTTTTAAGCTGCTGGTCCATGGGCCAGATGCGCCATGCGCAGACCCCACCCACTATAACCCCGGGCCCAACCCTACCCTACCCCTAACCCAGGCTTTGCCAAGGCAAAAAGAAGTTGCAATCTGTCATAAAATAGCAAGTGATGCAGCGAGTTTGACACCTATGTTACCAGGTGCCTTCACTTCACTGTGATTCACTGGGAATAACCCAGTACAGGCCAGTCCATAATCAGCCCAGGACACATTTTATAACATGCGTTATGATGTTATAATCTTTGATCCAGCTATGGATGGATGCTAGCTGTGCACCATACAGTGACTGTGGACCTTTCAATATGAAGGGCTACCAGCTGAAACAGAGATCCTGAAAGGAAATCTCCTTAGGAAATTTCCTGCCATGATTAAACAGGAACTGGCTCTTTAGACTAAGACTTCGTATAAAGGATGCGCACGTGTGGGCTGCACCCACCGTAACCCTAACTCTAACCCTAACCCTAATCCCAGCTCCGCCAAGGCAAAAAAAGTCGCCCCCTGCCCTTATTTACAAATTACCTTTTATAGCTATTAGTTCCGGTGGGCTCTGAATCAACCATCGTGCCAACTAATTCTGGTTAAAGCTAGTTTTGAGCATTGCAGGGGCCTCTGATCCTGGCTCCTACGTACACTTTCCATGCTTAAGCAGAATTCATGACATTAGAAATATATCCATTGGATTCTTCCAAGGATTAGCCTGCCCTTCTACGGTTTCTGCAAAAATAATAGGTTCTTTTCCCCACAGTGCTGACCCTTTGGGAGCTGTATGCAATGAAACTTCATTTTAATGTATGCTGATTAGTGTACATTTAAAGTGACAATAAAGTTATTTCTATTCTATTCTATTCTGACCGTGATTAAAGACACTAATTTTTATAACAGCTTTATCTGGGTTGGGGCTGAAATAACCGTTGTTCCGTTATTCTCAAAGCTTAGGTGCCAACTGATATTTGTGGCATCTAAACTCTTTACCTTTGCCTGGAAATTCACACTACTGAATAAAGGAAGTGTAAGGAACCCACCTCAATTTACATCTTAAGAAGACAGAACTCTTGGAACGTCTCTTCCAACAGGAATCTTTATTAAGAAAAACTGACTGAAGGCATGCTAGACAGGATCTGAGGGGTCCCCCCCACCATTCAATGTTTTAAAGTGTTCCCAGGCAGCCCCACTCCACATTCCTCCTGTTGATTCAAATTGGCAGATGGTTGGGTGTTAAGTCTATCAGATTCCAGGCGTTGCAATCTTCCCCCCCTTTTTCCTGGCTGCCGGTACAAGGAGACTTCATAGGGAGTGAGATGAAAGGCAGATGGCCGCATTGTTATGGTTAGTACTCTCGAAGGGAATCCACAGAGGTTACTTTGTAGTTAATAGAGGAAATGCCAGTCATAAACACCCATGCTTACCCCCCTCCCCCTTAGTAGTATGACAGAATCCAGAAGAGAGTAAGAATTGGTTTTTATGTCAGAGTAGGTAGATAGAAATGAAATATAATTGGATTCTGACATCCGGCTCCCCTTAAAAATAAGAGAGGTCCACCTGTAGAGAAAACAAAACAGGTATAAAAGTTAGTCTGGCTTGTTCGGGGCTCTGATATGATGTTTATGGACCCACTCGTTTTGAGAGGAGGGGAGGTATTTCCATGCTACTAGGTATTGAGTTGTCCCATGATATTTTCTACAGTCCAGGATTTCCTTTATTTCAAAGTGTTGTTCTCCTTCCACCATGAGTGGGGTTGGTGGGGGGGATTTTTGGCCGTAAGGGTGACTGTTGTTCTCTTTTCAGCAAACTGCAGTGGAAAATTGGGTGTATTTGCCCAAGATTTTTGGGTAATTCTAATTCTACTGTTACTGGGTTTATGATTCTTTTAATTGGAAAAGACCCTATATATTTTGGTCCAAGTTTTTTACAGGGTTGTAAGGATTTTAGATATTTTGTAGACAAGTACACCATTTCTCCTATAATGAATGGTGTGGGTTCAACCCTTTTTTTATCTGCTTGTGCTTTGTATGCTTGCCTAGCTTCATCTAGGGCTTTTCTAACTATTGGCCAGGTGTTTTGTAACTGTTCCATCCATTCTTTCAGTGATGGGATTGCTGGTTCGTTTGGGGTTAGTTCTGGCATGGGGTTGAAACTTTGACCGGTAGCTATTTGAAAAGAAGTGTAACCTGTGCTGGAGTGGAATGCATTATTGTAGGCAACCTCTGCGAAAGGGAGTAGGTCTGTCCAATCCAACTGCTGGAAATTAAGAAAGCATCTTAAATATTGCTCAAGTACTGAGTTAGATTTATCTGATTGACCGTTCCCTTGAGGATGATGACTAGATTGCAGTCCCTGAGTGGTCCCTAAAAGGGATAAAAATTCCTTCCAAAATGCAGACATAACTTGCACTCCCCTATCAGATATGATGCATTGGGGTGCCCCATGCAATCTGTAAATATGCTGCACAAAACGTTTCGCTAAAGCTTTTGCGGTGGGAATCTTTTGGCAAGGGATAAAGTGCACCTGTTTGGAAAACAAGTCCATGACCATCCAGATGACAGTATTCCCATTGCTTTCTGGTAATTCCACTATAAAATCCATGGCTATTTCCCTCCAGGGGGCTGAGGGATTTGCCACTGTTTGTAACAGTCCGGGTGATTTCCCTTGCAACCTCTTTGCAGTTGCACACTTTGGGCAGCTGGCGACGTAACTTTCTATGTCCTTTTTCATGGATGGCCACCAAAATTGCCGTTTAATTAAGTGCAATGTTTTTACAAATCCAAAATGCCCTGCTGATTTTGTGTCGTGGCAAAGTTGCATGAATGTGATCCTTTGAGTGGTCGGTATATATGACTTCTCCCCCACCCAAGGCAGTCCGTCTTTCATTGTGCACACGTGTTTATTTTTCTGGAACCATTCATCTGTTTCCAAACTTTTCCGGAATTCAATTCCGGTCTGGCTATCCAGCTGTGGTTTTAATTTAACTTGGGCTCTGGTAGTCACTGGCGCTGCCAGTTGTGATTCTCCCATGATTGGTTTAGAGTCAGTGGCTCGTGTGCTGTTATATTGGGGCATGCGAGATAATGCATCTGCCAGAAAGTTCTTTCCCCCCGGCAAATGAGCTTAAAATTGAATTGGTAAAAATGCTGAGACCAGCGGGCTTGCTTGGGGTTGAGTTTTCTGGGTGTTTTCAAGGCTTCCAAATTTTTGTGGTCTGTCCACACCTGGAAAGTGATTTTATTGCCTTCAAGGAATTGATGCCATGTAAGTAATGACCAACGTATCCCATATGCCTCTTTCTCCCACACAGGCCAGCGCTGTTCCGTTTCAGTGAGTTTCCTGGACATTCATTCATCATTTTCTTGTAATAGTACAGCCCCCACTGCCACATCACTTGCATCCGTCTGTATTACAAAGGGTTTGTCCATGTCTGGGTGCCTCAGTACTGGTTCGGCAGAAAAAAGCCTCTTTAATCTCTCAAATGCCGCTTGGCATTCCATTGTCCATTTTAGTGGCTGGCTAGGTTTCACTGAGGATTCTCCCTTCATTTTTAGTAAGCTCGTGAGGGGCAGGGCTATCTGGGCAAATGAGGGGATGAATTGGCGGTAAAAGTTTGCGAAACCCAGGAAACTTTGCAGTTGCTTTCTTGTGCGAGGTGGTGCCCATTCTAATACTGCCCTGACCTTTTCTGGGTCCATTTCAATGCCTTGTGGGGATATGCGGTAACCTAGGTAGTCTATTCTTTCCTGGTGAAATTCGCATTTTGATAATTTGGCATATAGGTGGGTGGCTCTCAGTTTCTTTAAAACTGCTCTGACTAGGTTGACATGTTCTTCTTTTGATTCGGTGAAGATAAGGATGTCGTCTAGATAAACCAGGACCCCCTTAAATTGGTGCTCCCTTAGTACCTCATTGATTAATTGCATAAATACTGCGGGGCCCCCTTGTAATCTAAAAGGCAAAACTTTGAATTTGTAGCACCCCATTGGGCAATTAAATGCGGTTTTCCATTCATCTCCTTCCCTAATTCTCACGCGGTAATACGCTTCCCTTAGATCTAGTTTAGTAAAAATCTTTCCTTTTGAGAGGTGTGATAACATGTCCTTCATGAGGGGTAGGGGGTATAGGTTGCTTTCACTGATTGCATTCAATAGGCGGTAGTTCACGCTTAAGCGTAGAGAGCCGTCCTTCTTCTCTCTAAAGAGGACTGGAGCGGCCACCTTAGGTTTGGCTGGTTCAATGAACCCCCTTTCTAGGTTTTTCTTTATAAATCTCTCCATTTCCTCCTTCTCCTTTGGCTCATGAAGTATAATCTGGGATTTGGGAGTTTTGCCCAGGACTTGAATTCTATGGCACAGTCTGTGGGTCGGTGGGGGGGAAGCTCATCCGCCCTCTCCTCACTGAAAACTTCAGCAAGATCTCTGTATTCCTCTGGTATTTCTGGTAGCCCCTGTAATTCTTCTCCCATGGATGCTTTTTCCGTTCTTATTTTTGGTGGTTCCCCTTGGGGTTTTATCCTCCAATTTACCCAGGGGTTCCATTTTGTTAACCATTCCAGCCCTAGGATCATCGGGCATTCTATGCCTGGGGTCACTACAAACGTTATGTCTTCCTCATGATTTCCCAGGGATAGGTGGATTGGTAACATGGCTAGGGTAGCTGGCACCCCCCCTGCTATGGACCCATCTAACTGGCCAAATGAGATTGGTTGTTCCAGCCTCCTCACTGGGATGCCCAGATTTCCCACTAGGGTCGGGCTAATTAGGCAGCGGGTGCAGCCAGTCTATTAAGGCTTTCACTTTGACAGCTTCGGGCATGGAGGGGGCTAATATAGTCACTGTCTTGAGGATGGGTGGGATAGATCCACTTACCAGTGGTTCGCCCTCTGAATTGTCATCTGGGGTGTCCACCGGCCCTGCGGTGTAGGCTGGGGCTCTTTCCCCACGATGCGCGGAGGCAGGGGATTCCACAGCCTCTATCCCTCTCATGGCAGATTCTTTTGACTTAGCTGGGGACTTCCCGGATTTGCTGGCCGGTGGTCTGTCTGGGTTGTGCTGGGGGGCTTTCGAGCGGCATTCTACAGCACGATGCCCCTCTCTCCCACATTTGAAACAGCCCATTGGTTTCTTGGCCATAGCCGATGGCTTCGTTGGTTTGCGCGTCGGTTCAGGCGGTGAGCGGCTCCATTGTTTTCCTTGGTGGTGCCTCTTCAGTAGGTCGATCTCTGCTTCCTCTGCCAGGACGTACCATTCGTCGAGTTGGTGTGGGTCTCCCCGGGGCAGGCAAGCATCATATACGTTGTAATTCAGACCGTCTTTGAAATGACTAAGGAGGATGTTTTCCGGCCAGTTCAGCTTGCTGGCAATGGTTCGGAATTCTTGCGTATATTCGGCTACTGGCCGTCTGCCTTGCCTCATCGTTTTGATTCTTTCGCATGCTTTGCAATCAGCCAGGGGGTCTTCAAATTGCCTTCTCAGAGAGGACATGAAACGGTTGAAGTCGTTGAGCTCAGCCCCACCAAGGATGCTCAATCATGCAAATTCACCACCCAATCGGCGGCTGGTCCATCCAGAGCAGATTGCATGATCCGGATACGGGTTTTGTCGCTAGGGATGTGTCGCCCGTGTTCCTCCATGTAGCCAAGGACTTGGGTTAGGAAAAACTCCAAGCATGTCGGCTCCCCCTTGAATTTCGCGTCCAACGGTGGAAGTCTTTGAATGGATCGGTGCCTTCTTCGTCGGTATTGTCTTCCATCCGGATTGCCATCTGTAGGTCGGCGGGGGGTGGGGACTACTGGATCAGCGGATGTCCCCTGGGCTGCAGGTTCCAATTCCCCCTCAATGTCTCTCCAGTTGCGGCTCCAGGAGTTAGTGCGGCCGTGGGGCTCAGGATTCTCCTCTCCTAGGGAGCTGAGGGTCCTTTTCATCAAGTCGATAGCTTTCTCTAGGATCCAGTTCGAGTGCTGTGCCCAGCTTCCTTCATCTTCACTTGTGTGCAGGGATCTCTCCATCTCCTGCTTCCATCCTGGTTGGTTGGCCCCCCATCTCAGGGTCACCTTTCTTGATTTCTTTTCCCACTCGCCTTTCTTTCCAACGCCTATTGACCACCGAGGCTTGTGGTTACACGTCTCCACCACCTCTTCTCCTGAGGAATCTGACCCTTCAGATCCGGATATTTGGTAGGTTTCCAGTTGGGGCAACGGCTCACTCTCCGGGGGGCTTTCCCCCTTCCCTGCTTCATCGTCTGACATGATAATTTTTGCAAAGTCCCCCGGCAAGGTTCTTCCTTCCAGGTTGACTAATTTTGCAGATCCTGTCTAATGTAAGGACCCACCTCAATTTACATCTTAAGAAGACAGAACTCTTGGAACGTTTCTTCCAACAGGAATCTTTATTAAGAAAAACTGACTGAAGGCATGCTAGACAGGATCTGGGGGACCCCCCTGATCATTCAATGTTTTAAAGTGTTCCCAAGCAGTCCCACCCCACATTCCTTCTGGTCAATCCAAATTGGGAGATGGCTGGGTGTTAAATCCATCGGATCCCAAACTTTGCAATCTTCCCCCCCCTTTTCCTTGCTGCCGGTAAAAGGAGGCTTCATAGGGAGTGAGATCAAAGGCTGAGTGCCGTATTGTTATGGTTAGTACTCCAGAGAGGGAATCCACAGAGGATGTTTCTTTGTAGTTGATAGGAGGAATGCCAGTCATAAACACCCGTGTTTACTCACCCCCCCTTTGTAGTATGACAGAATCCAAAAGAGAGTAAGAATTGGGTTTTCCCAGAGTAGATTAGTTAGAAATAAAATATAATTGGATTCTGACACTGAGGTCCATCTCAGCCAGTTCATGCTGCAGACTCTGGAGGTGTTTCTTGACTTCTGGCCGAAGGTTCCTCGCCTCTTTGAGGTCCTTCTCAGAGTCAGCCTTCTCTTGTTTGAAGTGGACACTTGGCTAGTGACCTCGCACGGTTCTTTGTGGAATTCTTCAATATAGTTCACCAAAGATTTGTTCTCCTCTAACTGATGGCATGATCTTCTTCAGGCTTTCTGCAGGTCTTCCAGGGTGGTCTTAAGTTGATCCAGTGTCTGCTGGAGAGAGCCGTGCTGCTCTTCCATCCATTGATCATCTCTCTGGAATTCCTGGGTCTGGAAGTCAAAGGCGTCTCTCAGCTCATCAGCCTGGAGGTTGGGACCATCAGTGGTCGCTGAGAGATCACCCAAGGATATTGACGGTATGACCATTTCCTCCTTGTTGCCGACCTGTTTGAGAAATGGAGAGACACATCAATCACATCCTCTCTCCATTCAGGGCTAGTTTTGCTAACCTGCCTTCTCCACTCTGGCTTTTTCCTACAATTTTGAAGTCCATCATCTTCTGCTAGCATGAGATGCAGCGGGAGTTAAGAACCAATGGACAGGGGGGTCTCCTGCCAAAGGGCCCTTTAGATATAATCTATCCGGATCAGTTCTCAGCCACACAGCACCAGCTTCAAAATAGCCTATCTGAGGGCACATCAAGAGAAAACCAGCTCTCTGGAGATGTTCCTAATGCTGGGAAAGGTGGAAGGAAAGAGAAGGAGAGGACAATTTGGGGTGAGGTTGGTGGATTTGATTACCGTGTTGATGGGTGAACTTTTGGGAGACCTGAAAGTCCAGACTGGGGACAGGTCATCCATCTGCCTCTGTGGTCACTCAGAGTCCACACTGACTTCAATGCTGTCAATCAATGCAGACCGAACTCCCTGGAGAAGTCTGCCATGTTGGGAAAAGTGAAGGAAAGGGAGGAAGAGAAGGATCCCCAGGAAGCAGCTATAGTGGGGATGGGGGCAGGTTGGGAGACCCGAAGGACCAGACTGGGGACAGATTTCCATGGGGAAAATCTATGTGGCTTCTGAGAATCAACACCAACTTGGTGACATTAATCAATCCATCAGTCAGTCAGTCAGTCAGTCAGATGACCTTCAAGGTCCCTTTCAGCTCTAGGCTTCTATTGTCTATTTCCTTTTCATTGTAGCCTTAATCTCCAAAGAGGAAACAAATTAGGGTTAAAACTAATAAGTGACAATAGCCTCATACATTCATTAAATTGTAACAACGTTGTGTAAAAATCACAAATTTGGCCCCTTTAAGGGATCTGTGGCCTTCAACCCCCAGAATCCAGCTGGCTTGCGAGGGAATTCTGGGAGATGAAGTCCACACAGGCCTTTAAAATGGCCAGGTTTGAGAAACACCCACATAATCCATCAATACTGATCTCTTTTCAAACTACTCTGACTCCCATTTGATTCTGACTCCAGTTCAAGGCAGATCATCTCTCGAAACCCTCGAAAGGAGCCGGAATCCTCCATCGGTCACTCTGGCCATCTCTGGCCTGGCTTTGATGTTTCTGATGACTGGAGAAGGGGGTGACCATTCAAATTAAGACGGACACCCCACCCCCATTACTTACAATTTCCATCTTCAGCAGGAAAGCCAGACGTGTGACTTTGAGACGGTCTCTCTCTTTCAGCCTTAGCCCACCTCACAAGGTTGTTGTTGAGGGAAGGATGGAGCCTAAGTTATGTTCACTGCCTTGACCTATTTAGAGAAATAATAAAAGCCAACTTTATTAAAAAAAATAAAAATAAGTAAGTACTTCAGTCCCCAGGCGGAGAGTGTTTGGGAAATAATTATATCTGGCCAACGGTGTCACTTTTCACTTCATTTCCCCAAATCCTTGGACCAGGTCAATTTCTACCTTTGGGGCCCAAGGCCCATCCAACTGGGACATCCTGAAGCCACGTTTGGGGCCCCTGAATCTTGCAGAGTTTTCCCAGCGCAAAGCGTGGCTGCCGGCCGGCTGGCCCCAGTCCATCTCTGGAGACCTGCACCTTCCAGGTGGCGGGTGGGGAGTTTGGTCCCAGGTAGGGAGGCTCCTGACATGGCAGGTAGGAGCCCTTCTGGGGTGCTGGGGCTGAACCCCCTTTTCTCCTCCCCCAAATGGGCCTTCACGGGAACCATCTCTTCCTCCGGACAAGCCCAGACCAGCGAGACCCTGGCGAGGCCCACAGAGTCGGCCGTCCACTCCAGCGGTCCAGCCCCACCAAGGATGCTGGATGTTGCCATGGTGAGCCCCAATGGGGTTAGGGGGAGCCCCTGACATCACCAGCCGAGGCTTTGATTGGCCTGGACCGGAGATTGGAAAAACCCTCCTCAACCGCCTGCCTGGCCTATGAAGGGATTGGCGGCTCTGGAGGGGCTTCTGCAGCCGCCCTGGAAATAGTGACCGTTTTTGAGACTTACGACCTTTCCAGCATCCCCGTGGTCACGTGATCACAATCGGGATGCTTGGCAACTGACTCGTATTTATGACGGTTGCAGTGTCCTGTTGGGGGTCATGTGATCTCCT
This sequence comes from Azemiops feae, assembly GCA_023970755.1. Taxonomy (NCBI): domain Eukaryota; kingdom Metazoa; phylum Chordata; class Lepidosauria; order Squamata; family Viperidae; genus Azemiops; species Azemiops feae. The sequence continues at coordinate 68,760 of JALGBA010000880.1, forward strand.
TTTGCGACCTTCTGACCAGCAAAGTCCAGGGGGAAGCCAGATTCACTTAACAACCGGGTGACTCACTTATCAACTGCAGTGATTCGCTTAAGAACTGAGGCAAAAAAGGTTGTAAAATGGGGCAAAACTCACTTAACTAATGTCTCACTTAAAACAGAAATTTTGGGCTCAATTGTGGCCATACGTTGAGGACTACATGCATAGGACGCAGGGAGTCCTCGACTTATGACCACGAAAGGGACCAGGCTCTCATTTCTGAAGCAAGCAGGTTGTTCAGGGAGTCTGAGCCCATTTTTTGACCCTCTGGGCATTAAGCGAATCACTTCAGTTGTGAACTGAGCCACGAGGTCGTTAAGTGAGGTAGGCTTCCCCCATTGACTCAGTTTGTTGGGAGGCGGCTGGGAGAGTTGCAGACGGGGATCATGGGACCCCGAGACACTGCGGCAACTGTGGCAAACACACACCGGCTGCCACAGGCCCAAATGTTGATCGTGTGACTGTGGAAATGTTGCAACAGTCGTAAGTGCGAGGACTGGTCCCCAATCACTTCCCTCAGTGCCATTGTAATTCCCAACAGTCGACAAACGGATCTTTTTAAGTCAAGGCCTCCCTTTGCTTAGGAATCCTCTGCATTTCTCTCCTTCCTCCCTGGGGGAGCTGCAGAATGGCTACTCCTGGCATTCCTCCACTTACGACCAGAAGGGAGCCCAAAATCTATGTTGCTAAAGGAGAAATTTGTGTTTTGCCCCACTTTATGACTTTTCTTGCCACAGTTGTTAACTGAATCACTGCGGTGGTTAAGTGAGTAACACGGTTGTTAAGTGAATCTGGCTTCCCCACTGACTTTGCTTGTCAGACGGTCGCAAAAGGGGATCATGTGACTCCGGGATGCTGTGACCGTCATAAATGTGAGTCAATTGTCAAGCATCCGGATGTAAATCATGTGACCCTGGGGATGCTGCAATGGTCATAAGTGTGAGAAATGGACCCAAGTCACTTTTTTCAGCACCGTTGTAACTTCAAACGGTCACTAAACGTACTGTCGTAAGTTGAGGACTGCCTGCATTTATGTGCATTATCCAAGAGCAGCCCTGAAGAGAGATTCTCTCCTCCTCCTCCTCCTCCTCCTCCTCCTCTTCCTCCTTTTGGGACTCCGTGTGCTCCTGCTGTGGGGGGTTCATTCCCTGGACCCCCTGGACCCCTTTGCCGAAGTCAAGAGTGTTGCTGAAACAAGGCACAAATTCTGCACAAACAGCCACACCCAGGAGGTTGTCACCCCATTAACCCCCAGGAGCTGCTTATTGGTTCAGGGAGTGGGGGAGCAGAGGGCAAGGTTGGGGGTCTCCAATGCTCCCCCCTGCCAAAGACCCTCCCCCTCTTTGGAGAGCAGCCAGACTTCCCCTTCAGTCCTGCCCCCCCTCAGCCCCTCACCTGCGCAGGACCCGCCAATCCTGCCCGTCAAGCCCATCGGAAGGGTCCCCTCAGTCTGTGTCAGCTGCCCGAAAAGAGAAAGGGGAAAGGAAAGAAATCCCTTCCGATTTTCTTCTATTTGGATGATTTTGCAACTGCAAATAACTGAAGAGGAATCAGCCTGATCGACGGAAAAACGTCAGAGATCAAATCAGTGAAAACACCGCCCTCTTCAGAAGTCTCTGTCTGTCTGTCTGTCTGTCTGTCTATGTCAGGGGTGTCAAACTCAATTTCATTGAGGGCCGCATCAGCATTGCGGTTTCCCTTGGGGGGCTGGGTGGGTGTGGCCAGAGTGGGTGCGGTCTACTGGGTGGGCGTGGATGGAGTGAGGTGGGTGTGGTTTCGGCAGGCAGCGGGGCGCTCTCCTCACAGCGCCGAGAGGTTGAGCAGGGCGGTGCGAAGCTCACCAGCTTTGCCCCTTGCTGCCTGCTGAAACTGGGCGGGCTGGGAGCTGGGCGGCCTCGCACTTCTTTTTGGATTCGCGCCGCCCGGCTCAGCCTCTCGGCGCTGTGAGGAGACCACCTCGCTGCCTGCCGAAACCTCTCCCCCGGAGCCCATCAAGCCGGATATGTGAAGTAGGCGAGGGCCATTTGCTGGCCACTTCCAAGCGATGGTGCATTTCTTCATTCCTCACAAAGGGTGACACCTACCCATCATGCACCCAGGGGGCAGGGCCAACGTGGCAGGGGCCGGTCCCTTGCTGTTTCCAGATGGCCTTGTGGAGCTAAGACTGAATGCGTTTCAGCATAGATGGCCACCACAAAATTGTACATTGGCTCCCGGCTGGCCTGGGCCAGGGTCAAGGCAGCGGGGGCCGTTCCCTCACTGTTTCCAGGATGGCTTCGCGGGCCACATGAAACCACTTCGTGGGCCACATCCGGCCCCCAGGCCTTGTGCTTGACATGTCTGGTCTATGTCAACGTTGCTAATATTGAATATTATTGCTTTGACAAGATATGCAGAATTGTCTGGTATTTTTAGAGTTAATTTAGATGATGCTGAGAGGGGAAGAGAAAGATAGGAATGCGGGGATATGGAACGGAAGTGAATCTTTGCCCTTCAGGCTGATTGGAAAATGTGATTTATGACTGCAAAATAGGGGAGGGGAATAGCCTGGAATGTTATGTGCAAAGAAAGGGGTCCCTTCCATCAGGGAGCCATCAGCTTGCTCAAACCTCACAGGTTTGGAGACCTGTTTTGCCCGTATGCCCATTTTCATGGCAGGCTAATAATGCATCGGGTGCATCCAGAATCGATTAGCACGTTTAAGTCCATTTGTGCCCCCGACTTAGGGATTATAAGTTTGGCAGCCAGTGAAAAAGGCGGGATTTGTCGACTCACCATCGGGTCGTTCTCTCCTTCATCGTCACTGTCAAAGGAGGGTAGAGCAGGGGCGGGTCCACCCGGAGTCCCGGCGTCCTCCTGTGTGGGGGGTATAATCTGGGCAACAGGTTCTTGCGTGACCCGGTTGGATATTTCTCTTATTAGCCGCTGGGCAGGTTTCCTGCGCCACCCAGTGTGGAAGAGGCAAAAGAAGCACCTGCCCTCCATCCCCGCAGCCCGGCTGGTAGGGAGCCCCTCTGACTGCCCCTAACTCTCAGCCCGCTGTGCTCCCACCAGCTCCCAGCAAGACTCCCGGCTGGCCCCAAGGAGGCTCCTGCAGGGAGGAGGTGGTGGGAGGGAAAAGGGGGCTCGGGCGGCCCGCCTGCTGGGGCTGGGGGCAGCGCTGCCTGACCTGGGCACCAGGGGATGGGGTGGGACAGGGGCTTGAGTGACAGTTATCTGTTCAGGTGAGGGGGGAGCCAGGAGGCACAGAAGCAGCCTTTTGTGTTGGGGGGGCAGGAGTGCCTGGGGAGGATGTGGGAGGGAATCAAAGCCAGCTGAGGGACTTTCTCCCAATCACTGGAGTTTTAATCCCACCTTCAAAATAAAGGTGGGATTGGAGCCAAGTGACTTGGAGCCAATCATCAGGGGACTGAGTTCTAGTCCTGCCTTATGCATGAAAGTCAGCTGTCTCTGAGTTCTAATCCTCAGGCATGAAAACTTCCTGAGTGACTTTGGGCCAATCACCAGGAGCCTCTTGAGTTCCAGTCCCGCCTTAGTCCTTTTTGATTGGGGTGTGAAACTTGGAAATAAATTCTCAGATTAATGTGGGATACCAGAATTAGGGATTCCTAGATAGTGAGATGGCCGAGTGTCCAATATTGTGTGGTGTCATGGAGCAAAGTGAAATTGTGCGGAAACACTCGTACCATGTTGGGCAAAGCCCTAAGTCTCTGCCTTCTCCTTGTGGGCAAACCAGAGGCATCTCTGTGTGGTCACTGAGAATCTTAGACTGACCTTGGTCTGATCCATCAAAGCTTTTTTTACCTGCTTAAAACAGAATTTGCAAAGGGATTTGATCAGCAATTAGAAGCTATTCTGAAACCTCAGATTGATTACCGATTCATCAGCAATCTGTGTGGCTGGAAAACAGAATAGCTTCCATGGGTGCCTCTTCCTGCAAACCTAGATTTTCCCACCCTTACGCACCTCCTTCTTGGACTGGATGAATACACAGCATTGAACGCTCCTGCTTCAGTCCAGACTACTCAGTCAATGATGCGGCTGCCTTCAGACAGGATCCCTTCAGTCTCCTCCTGGGGAAAGTCTCAGGGTCCTCTTTCCCTGCACATCTTGTCCAACCTTTCACAGACAAGACAAGCTTGGAAGAGGAGCAGAGAAATGCTTTACATACAAATTGTAGAGTGGGAAATTAAAGGGCCTGAAAACTGCTATTTTATTTCTCTGGTTGATGAAAAGGAAAATAAATACAGAGGAAATTTCTTAAAGGTATACACCAAAATAAAAACAATCCCAAACTGAAATCCGAGACAGCTGTTCTGCTCAACACTTTTTATCAGGAAATCAAGAAAGAACTCTATAAGAGGGATGAAGATTTCCCTCCCCAGCTGAAAGCCGGTCAAACATGGCATTTCACATCATTCCGGCATCTCCTGGAGAAGATCAGGCAACCTGGTTGGTGCTTGGTTCCCACAGCTTCTTCCTGACCTCTTTTCCTACTCGCTCTCTCTCACACAGACACTTTTAGCTGCTGTCAGTAGGAAAAAGTGCCACATTATTTTTTATACGGTGTCACATTCCGTAACAAATTCCTCTGAATGACTTTCACAGAGTTCTCTTTAGCAAGATTTGTTGAGCTGAAAGGAAAGGGAGCTACAAGAATTCCGGTCGTTCAACATTTTCCCATTTTGAAACACATAGATATGATTTTCTTTAACTCCTGAATACTATCTAAATGGAAAGAATATCTCCTTTCAAGTAAAAGGAATTTTAGAATTCTTCCAACCTCACGTTATACCTCATGTTTTTATATTTATTCTAGCTGTCAGATGCTCCTTTGTGTTCAGGTGTGGCCTGAGGAGGATAATGTAGCACTTGGGGATGAAGATGCAGACCAGCAGACCAGCACTGGAGGCCAGAATGGAGAAGACCTGAACAGCCACCATGTATTTTCCTTTGGTGCTCAGGTAGGTGGGCACAAAAGTCACCCAGACACTGCAGAAGACCAGCATGCTGAAGGTGATCAGCTTGGCTTCGTTGAAGGCCCCAGGCAGATTCCTGGCCAGGAAAGCCACCGTGAAGCAGATGGCAGCCAGGAAGCCCATGTAGCTGAGGGTGACGTAGAACATGACAACAGCCCCTTCGTTGCATTGCAGGATGATCTCTCCAGGCTGGGAGTGGAGGTCAGAGTCAGGGAATGGGGGAGAAACTCCCAGCCAGATGGAGCAGATGATCATTTGGACTGTAGAACAAGAAAGGATGATGGAGTTGGCCAAGCTCTTCCCCAACCATCTCTTCACTAGGTTTCCTGGTTTTGTGGCCAGGAAAGCCAGCACCACCGTGATGGTTTTGGCCAAGAGAGAAGAAATGGCAACTGAGAAGATGATGCTGAAAACAGTTTGTCGGAGAAGGCAGGTGGCTTTCCTTGGTTGACCAATGAAGAGAGAAGGAGACAAGAAGCAAAGCAGGAGGGAGACCAGGAGGATGTAGGAGAGGTCCCGGTTGTTGGCTTTGACAAGGGGAGTTTCTAGGTTTTTAATGAAGATAATTAAGACAAGGCCTGTGGTTAGGAACAAGAGTAGAGCAAAAGAGACCAGGATGATGCCCAGATGTTCTTCATAAGAGAGGAAGGTTATCACTTTGGGGATACATCGGACTCTGTCCATATTTGGATATTTATCATCTGGACACTTGGTGCACTTTTCTGTATCTGAGAAAGTAAAAAACCAGTATTTCTTTAATATTCTGTTTTTTTACATTTCAAGAAATACCTTTTTTTTGGAGAAATGTTCCAGGAACATTTTCCAAGATGTGTTGCTTAACCATTCCACAAAAAAAAAAACCTGATGATATAATTTTGTAATACCTATGTAGCTACAGTATCTGAAATTGGAGGATTTCTAGTTCATTTTGAATAAACAAAAAAGAGTTGAGCTTCAATGCATGTTTTAATTTGCACTTTCATCAAAATGCTGTGGATAAATCCAGTTCCACAAAGCCTGACCTTTCCTCTGGTGTCACCCACCTTCCCGAGTGGAGATGGTCCCCTCTGGACAAGGAATGCAGTCATAGCAGCAAACTGGCTCTCCTTCTCGCACCCGCTTGACAAATCCAGGATGACAATTTTCCACACATTTGGACTGTGGCAGAGACTGAGCAGAAAAAATAGGAATGCCAAAGAAAATAGGTTAGGACTCACCATCCATGGAAAAGGAGAGGAGAAATGGACATTAGACAAGTAGATTCTGGGCTTCACTGAAATCTCTGACTCCTTCCAATCAGGTGTAGGAGATGGGTCCCTGGCAGATTCTTTCCTTAGTTCCTCCCTTTTGCTTCTGACATAACACATTGCAACAAAGCCCTTTTCTAGTTAATAAAGTCTGGAGGGAGGGAATTGAGAAAAGAATTAAGCATTAAGTGACAAACAATCGGTTACTCCTAATGGTTGTATTAAAAGGCATTCCTCTACTTTTCATACATCCATGGCTATGATGATCTACTCAATAAGTTTTTGAATAAATTTGTTGTCAAAGATTTATTAAATTGTTATTTTATTAGATTTATTTAAGTAGAATAAAATGTGATTAAGAAGGAAACTTCTGACCAGTAGGATCTGGAAAGGTTTCTTCTGGACTACACAAAGCCTTGCAAAGCTGCTCCCCTTTGACACTCGTTCAAGAGTCTCCCAGTTAAGATATAAAGGAAAAATTCCTCAAAAATTGTAGCTGTCAATTTTAAAGCAAATGTTCTTTCTTGGTTTGCATTTTTATTTGTTCAATTCATATGGTTGCCGTGCTGCTGAAATAAGATTAAGGGTGAGGGCTCCTTGGTGCTCTCTGAGCTTGCTTGTTTGCTTACAGATGTTTCATTACCCAAACTAGGGAACATCATCCATACTGGTCAGCTACCACTGATGATGTTACCTAGTTTGGGTAATGAAACATCTGCAAGAAAACAAGCTAGCTCAGAGAGCACCAAGGACCCCTCATGTCAACCCAGAGCTACAAATATTCTCCTTTATTAAGACTAAAGTTTTCTGCATAGATTCTAGAACTCTAGTGAGATTGAGGTGAGAACATGAGATTAAATCTTTGGCTGCAACAGATGGGACCTGAGTGTGAGTCCTGTGTCAGAAGGAGATATTTCTAAGGCCCCTCCAGTTATCCAAGAAAAGGTCCTTTGTGTTGAAGAGCTGCAATTAGGAGACTCCAACTGGCATGGAAAGACAGACCCACATTTAATATTAGTTAAATTGGGCGACTCCTTTTCACCCAGGGGGAGTGAAGAAAGCTAAGACTCAGGATAAACAATGCCATTCAAGGGATTTTCAGATGAAGACCATCTTAATAGCCAAAGGCCAAATCTAAGTAGCCTTTCCTGTCAAAATCTCTCTCCTGATATCAGGAAGATCTTTTCTTTGAATCAAAGTTGTGTTTTGCTGTTTCAGGTTTCTGGGTCAAGGGATTATGTGAAGTGAAAGTCTTGGACCTCCTTCCTGGGGGCAGAAGCCCAACTGCTCCCCCCATTTGGGTGAAAGACAGATATGGCTAACTTTGACCAGGTCTGGACTCCTTAAAAATGTCACAGACCATGGACCTGCCCTTTCAGGGAGCCATTTTCCAATGGCCTCTCCCTAAGCGGGACAAGATGAAGCTTCTCTCCCAATGGGACCACCGGGAGCTCCATCCAGTCATGATCCAATTTCATCACATTCAGTCCAAACCTCAATTCAGGGACTGTTCAACAGAATTCCCTCCCACTTTGCTGTTTGAGGACAAGCAAACCTGACCTTATTAACAACACAACCTCCAGCACTTGAGGGTTTCTCATCCAAGGTTGGACATGGCTGAATCAGCTAAAAACAGTCTTCAATATTACAGCAGCTGAAGAACACCTTGGTCAATAGTACTGAAGCCTCCCAAGTGGTCTATAGAAAGAAAACTGTAAGGTTTCTGCTCCCCGTGTTCAATTCTCAGTGAAGGTCACTGACCCTGGTAACTAGCCTTAGTCCACATGAAATGAGTTCTAAATCTTTGGAAAAAGAGGAAAGACACCAAAATTTCTCTGACCTTGTTGAGCAGCTTTACCCGTGAAAGAGCATCTTGGTGGATAGTAAGTCTCTGTCTTTCCAAACTCCCCATTTGCTGCTCGATGGGATCCTCCTTGGGGAGAATCAACCAGCTGAAGATTCCCAGATCTCCTGCTACATCTCCATTTTGATCCAAGTACAGTTTCCTATCAGAAATATTGCAAAACTCATTCTTCTGCAGGAAAGGATGGAACTACAAGGGAAACATCCAGGAATTTTAAAATCTGAAACCCTTTTTTTTAAATCCCATTTAGCCTTTACACATTTGAATCTTTCTTCTGCAGTTGTCTAACATCAAAATATGCTTATTTAGAAAAACAGGTGCTTCTGCTATCTTCATAAATAAAAAAGAAAAGTTCAGCAAAATTTCTCAACCATATACTGGCAAAATATATATTAACAAAATATAATTGATGCAATTGGTAAGTTATAGGGAACATTCTAGAGCAGGCGACAAAATGAATCATAGAAAAAAAGATTATTCATAAACGCCTAGAAAACATCAGTTTAGTGACCGTGCAAAGTTACAAGGGCACTGAAAAAAGTGACTTATGACAGTTTTTCAGACGCTCATTGCAGCATCCCAGGGTCACGTGATCAAAATCAGAATTCCTGGCATGTACTTATGATGGTTACGGTGTTTGAGGGTCACGTGATCTCCTTTTGGGGCTTCTGACGAGCAAAATCAACAGGGAAGCCGGATTCACTTAACAACCGTGTTACTTGCTTAACAACTGCAATGATTCACTTCACAAGAAAAGGCAAGAAAGCAAGCTAGAATTAGGTTTAAAAATGGTTAAAACTTTATTTGACGGGTTAAAAAGACTTTTAGAGATTTTGACTGAGTTAATACTATCCAGATGAAAACTATGGATTTGACTATGGTTGGGAGGTAATTTGACTATGGTTGGGAAATTTAATATGTGGTAAATAAAAAGTAAATAGATGAAGAAATAGAATACAGATTGGAAATGAAATAAGGTGTCTGGTGGAATAATATTTTTTCTTTTTATAAGTATAATGATTTTGATAGGATTTAAATTTTAGGTAAGGAGTTAAAAAGGGGTTTTAAGATTTATAAAATATATATTTGAAATAGAAAATATATACTTGATAGAGTACAGGAAAGAGAATATAGTTGGGAAGTATTAAAATATAATAGTTGATATAATATGTATATTTTAGAAATAATTATTGTTTGATGGGAAATTGGGAGACCCGAAATGTAACTTATGTGTTTATTTTAGACTAAAGTGGAAAATGGTAATTGTAAAATAGTTAAACTTAAAACAGGATTTTGATTGATATATGTGAATTACTATTGATATTCTTTTTATAATGATTGAATTTTATTTAGAAATGTATTAATACTAAGTTATAGCCTGAGGGAAATAGAGAAGGAGCTTTTAAGGAATTATTGAACTATTTATGTTTGATTATATTGTGGTTTTTTTGGATGATTGATCACCCTATCTCCACGTGGATTCCTAAAGCACTTTGATGTAAAACCAAAAAATACTAATAAAACTTGTTTTAGTAAAAAAAAAGAAAGAAAGAAAGAAAAGGCAAGAAAGGTCATAAAATGGGGCAAAAATCATTTAACAACTCTCTTGCTTAGCAACAGACATTTTGAGCTCTGTTGTGGCCGTAAACCCACCACTGCCTTGTGCAGCCTCTTCCAGCAACTGAGGGAAGCTGCAGAGAAGCTCCAGGTCTCTTCAATGCTGTTCCAGAGGGAGGGAAATGGGGACAGGAGCTCAGCCACAAGAGAGGAGATTCCGGCTGAAGGAGAGGAAGAACCTCCTGAAAGGAGGAGCCGTTTCAGAGCTGAGCCCTTAAAGCAGAGGAGTTCAGCCTCCCCTTCACTGGTGACGCAAAGACTGAGCAGCCATCAGTCGGAGAAGCTTTAAGTGGGATTCCTGCAGAGAGGAGGGTTGGGCTAGATGGCCTCAGGGTGTCCTTCAAAGTTACAGATGTAAACTTCTACTATGCTAATCACAAACGCATAAAGACATGAGTATATTTAAAAATGCATACATCCTTTTAAAATTAGCAGCGTTTAAAACCAAAATTTATCTGTCATGGTGCCTGCGGTATAGAATATTGTGTCTCAAGCAATTAGATTGGCCAAACCTGTTGATCTTTTGCAGCATAAGAAGGTTGAGACGGTTCCCCTCCTTCCCCCCTGGATTCCCTCTCCAAAGGAACCGAGATTAATGGATCCATATTGGGACCCCCATACCTGCCATGGCTGCAGCCTTGGAGCCCCCAAGATCTTTTCTCCCTCCTTCCTTCTCCTCCTCCATCTGGAGGAATAGGCGGCATTCAAGGCCTGGGTCAGAGTCTTCATGATACTGTACCAATGGTAATAATCTGTGACCCTTGCCCTGTTCCTTTTCTCCTGGGTCTCCAGTGGGGCTTTCTGGGTGCATCTTCTCCGGCCTTTCACAGAAAAGAGGTGGTTGGAAAGAGAACAACGGAAATAATGTTCTTGAAAGGGAACTTCCACAAAGAAATAGGGTTCAAAGGTATCATCCATTGGCCTATTAT